>CM074686.1:14253666-14659691 GCA_037355405.1 Vitis amurensis
ACATTAAACACAGTAAACGAGTTACAAAAAGTTTAAAGTTGCAAGCAAACATGAGGCCACATGAGGCCTTTTCTGTAAAAGCCAAAAATTGGGAAAATATACAGATCAAATGGTTATCAGATTTCTGTGTCCACCAAATAACATTCAAAAGTGCTATGTAAAATATGAATAAATATGGGCCATAACATATGCTGAGGAAAAAGGGGAATGTTTTGTAACTTCAGAAACAGGCACATTCTTGTTCCTTCAGTGGGTATGGTGGGGCTCCACTCTCTGTGAGTGTGTGCACACCAAGGAAAGAGGGGAATACTTAGTAACTTCAGAAAGAGGTACATTCTTGTTCCTTCAGTGGGTATGGGGCTCCACTCTCTGTGAGTGTGTGCATGCACCAAGGAAAGAGGGGAACACTTAGTAACTTCAGAAAGAGGCACATCCTTGTTCTTTCAGTGGGTATGGGGCTTCTCTCTCGCTCTCTCTCTCTTTCTCCCTCTCTTATTTTTTACTTCAAGGTAGGGACAAGGAGGCAACTGGAACCAACTGAAAAAATAAATAAATAAAAATAAAATAAAAGATCAAAATCCTGACACTATTGCCTAATCATTTGTCAAGCAACTAGAAGAAGGGGAAAGAAGGATAACTGATTGGCAAGAGGAGACACATGCATACCAGAAGGTGGGAGAGGAGAGCAACCTCCCATCAATTGTTTACCATTACATATTTCCATTTTTTTTTTTTTACTAGCAAAGAATATCTTTTAATAATGAAAAAGATTACATCCTAAAGCATGACAGATTCTTTTCTAAAATTTTTTTTTTTTTTTGATAAGCAAAGGATATGCATTAAAAAAGGCAAAACGCCGCACAGCATACAGGAAGTATACAAGGCAGCTAGGGCCTCAAAAAATAAAGACAAAAGAATCACCTCCCTTTAAGTGGAAGCTATCCACTCAAGGAAGCCTATAAGGGAGAACGCCTCCTCACCTACATACAATTTGGCCCAACTCCACAAATTACAGACAAAAAAATTCTTTAACTTTTGAACGTTCAAACCCCCCCCTAAATGCTAATCTATTCCTCTCCTTCTACACCGTCCAAAAAATACACAACGGAATGGCATCCCATATCTTTTTCCTTTTCTTTCCCACGAACGATCCCCTCCAACTAGCTAAAACCTCCTTTACATTTTCTGGAAAAACCCATTTCACATCAACTAAACCAAAAACAATATCCCATAAAGCTCTAACCACTGTACAATGTATAAGGATATGATTTACACTTTCTTCCTCACAACCACACAAGAAACAACGATTTGGAAGTTGTAGTCCTCTTCTTTGAAGTCTATCCAAAGTAAGCACCTTCCCCCATGTCGCCTCCCACGCAAAAAAAGCAACTTTAGTTGGCACCCTTGCCACCCAAAGGCTTCTTGAAGGAAAACCTATATCATCAGACTTCATCAACAAACAATAAGCTTCCTTGACCCTAAACTGACCACTTCTTCCTTGCCTCCAAAGAACTGAGTCTTCCTCCAAGGAGGGTTTGTAATCCCTCAATATTTGGAGAAACTCCCCAACCAAATCCAGCTCCAAATCATTGAAGTCCCTAAAAAAATTTAGGTTCCAATTCCCTTGACCCGAATTTTGATCCCACATTTCCTCAACCGTTGAATTCCTTTGCGCAGCCATACCAAATAGATGAGGAAAACATTGAGACAAAGAAGAATCTGAACACCACACATCTGTCCAAAATCTGATCGTGTTGCCCTTCCCTACTCGGAATATCATGTTGTCCCAACACCACTCTGATTCTTTCAAAATCTCCTTCCAAACCCCTACACCAACCGCCCCATTTGCCTTCTTGGGCCTCCAATCAAGACCCTCCTGCCCATACTTCACCTTGATCACTTGTTTCCACAGATTATCTTTGTCACAGACATACCTCCATATCCACTTGCCAAGTAAAGCTTTGTTCAACAAAGCTAGCTTCCTAAGTCCTAACCCACCTTTATCCTTGTCTGTACAAACCACCTCCCATTTAACCAGATGAACTTTCCCCTCCATATTTCCCCCTCCCCACAAAAAATCCCTTTGCACTTTCTCAATCCTTCTAACAACAACCTTGGGCATTCTGAAAATGGACATTTGATATATTGGCATGCTAGCCAAAGTACTTTTTATTAAGGTGACTCTTCTTCCTTTAGAAATATATTGTCGTTTCCACTGAGCAAGTCTCCTCCTTACTCTCTCCTCCACCCCATCCCAAATATAAGGCGCTCTATTTGGGGCCCCTAAAGAAAGACCCAAGTACTGAGAAGGTAAAGACCCCACCCTGCAGCCTAGCTCAACAGCCAACTCCTCCATCTCCACGACCTCTCCAACTGGAATGATTTCACTCTTGGCTAAATTAATCCTTAGGCCTGAAGCCGCTTCAAACCAGAATAAGATCCAACTTAAGTGAGTTAGATGATCCTTTCTGGCCTCACAGAAAATAATTGTGTCGTCAACAAAAAACAAGTGAGAGATGTTCAAAGGAGGGCCACTACCACCCCTTATATTACACCCTGATAAAAACCCCCTCCACAGCTCTCCTGATGAGGACATCTAGCACTTCCATCCCCATAATAAAGAGATAAGGAGACAAAGGATCTCCTTGTCTAAGACCTTTAGTGCTAGGGAAGAAACCTGCAGGCACTCCATTAACCAACACTGAAAATTTAGCTGAGGATAGGCAACTCCACATCCACCCCACCCACTTAGGCCCAAAGCCCATCTTTTGCAACACCTTCAACAACAACTTCCAATTGATGCTGTCATAAGCTTTCTCTATATCCAATTTGCATATAATGCCCTTTTCTTTTCGTTTTTGTCACGTGTCTATCGCTTCATTTGCAATTAAAGAAGCGTAAAAAATTTGTCTTCTCCTCACAAAGGCATTCTGAGAAATGGACACCACCTTACCAACTACTTTCTTCAGTTTGTTAGCTAACACTTTAGCCAATAAGTTGTAAAGCCCCCCCAAGAGACTAATAGGTCTAAAGTCTCTAAGGTCCTCAGCCCCACTTTTCTTGGGGATCAATACCAAGAACGTATTGTTGAGACTCTTGAGGAAAGAGCTGTGTTCGTAGAATTCTTTGAACATTTCTAAAATCTCTTCTTTAATGAACTCCCAACAACTTTGCCAGAATGCCATAGTAAAGCCATCCGGACCAGGGGCTTTATCCCCATTCATCTCCATCAAAGCCACATGGATTTCTTCCTCTGTAAAGGGTCTCTCCAGGTTCTCAGCCTCTTGTTGGCTGATCTGATCAAACTTAAGTCTCCCTATGTCTGCCTTCCACCCCATATCTTCGGAAAGCAAATTTTGAAACGCATTAGCAATTCCTTCCCTGATTTCCTGTTCCTCTAGCAGCCAATCCCCATTTATCTTAATTCTCTCCAAAGAGTTATTTTCTACGGTGAGCGTTTGCCATGCAATGAAAGAAGCCCGTGTTTCTATCCCCCTCCTTCAGCTATATTTCCCTTGAAAGCTGTCTCCAATGAGTTTCCTCCATAATCACCCATTTTCTATAATTATCCTTTGCCTCTTTCTTAAGCTCTGTTTCCTCCACAGTCAGAATTCTTTCACTTTCCTCCTTATCCCAGAATTCCACCTGTTGCAAGGCTAAGGTTTTGTTGCTCTCCAACTTTCCAAAGACTTCTCTATTCCAAACTTTCAATTTCTGTTTGATTTCCTTCATCTTAGTAGCCAATTTGTAACTAGCACTGCCCCTAACCTCAATTCCTTGCCACCAGCTGTGCACAAGATCTTTGAAGCCCTCAACCTTAAGCCACATATTTTCAAATCTGAATGGAGTCGGGCCTCGTCTTATCCCACCCCCCACTAACGTGATTGGGAAGTGATCGGATACCAGACAGGGCAGCCTACACTGATTAATCCCACTGAATTGGTCTATCCAGCTAGGGGACACAAGGAACCTGTCTAATCTTGCCCAAGCCTGATTATTTTGTCCCCCATTCCAAGTAAATTCTCCCCCCTGAAGGGGAAGGTCCACCAGCCCAAGATCACCCACAATTTCAGCAAATTTTCTCATAGCTGAATTCATTCCCCTCCGGCTACTCCTTTCCCTCGGAAACAGAGTGATATTAAAATCCCCCCCTATACATTAAGGGTCTTCCCACAGCCCTCTAATCGCCCCAAACTCATCCCATAATGCATCCCTGTCCACTTTGGAAAATGGGCCATACACTCCCGTAAAAGTCCAGATAACCCCATTTTCTACGTTCCGGAATCTGCAAGATAACGTAAACTGACCCTCTTCCCAATCTAGAATGTCCAAAGACCTTCTATCCCAGCATATCAGAATTCCTCCCGAAGCCCCCTCCGCATTCACAGCTTTCCAATCTAGGAATCTTCCGGAGCCTATACTTCTCACAATGCTATCTGACATAGCTTAAATTTTTGTCTCCTGAATACAGATTAAGTCCACCCTCTGGTTCCTTATGAACGTCTTAATAACTTTTCTTTTGGAGCCATCATTTGCTCCCCTCACATTCCAGCTCAGAATTTTCATCTTCATTGGACAATCACAATCTGGCGCCCTTTGCCCTGTACCGAGCCTTTCTGTTTAATCCCCCCCTCATAATTTATGGAACATTCCAGTCTTTTTAGCTCCCTTTCAAACTTAGATTTTTACAGTAGCTCTTTACTATGGATTTTCTCCCGTCTTTTTCTGATTTTGGTCAGAAAATTCAAGATTTCCTTCTCCAACCCCTCCGTAGGGAAACCCATGAATTGACTGAATTTCGCCAAACCACTCTCTTCCCATTTGCCCTCCCGGCTCACTTCTCTCTGCTTGGGTATCATATATGTCTCCGACCCCAACCATCCCCCTGCCCTTCTCACTGCTACTTTTATTTGCTTCCAATTCCTTGCATCCATTGCTCCTTTCATTACAGGCCTCATACATTGTTAACCACATTGTATTATCAGCCCGAACTTCCTCATTCCAGTCCCCAGAATGATCGAAAAACTCCCCCCCTCGGAGTCCGATCAAAAAGAATAGAATTGAGATGAGGGGCCCCCAAAACCCTTTTCCCCCAAGAACACAACCCCATTCCATACCTCATTGATTCCTCTTCAAGCGCCTTAACCGTCTCTGATATCCTAGCCACTCCATGTAACTTCCTCATATCCTCAGTCTCCCATGCAACAAAAGGCTCTGGCTCATGAAGATTACCTCAAGTGAGACCCTTCAACTGTAAGTCCATGTTCTGAACGTTATTTTGGTCTTGGGCTTTTGAGAAAGTTGGACCCTCCCTTAGCTCTCCAACTGGGTCGGCCTGTTGGGTATCTCCCTTTGAGTAATTTGGGCCTTTGTTTGACAATCGGGCTTTTCGCGAGTCTGAGCCTAAAGTAGAGCGGCCCACCTCATCAATCCTATGCGACGGGCTTGCATCAAGGTATGCAGCCACACCTTTCATCTTCAGGCCCAAGACTCCGCTCTTCAGACCAGGCCCATCAGCCCTTCTTGGCTCCTTTGGGCTCGCAGTTGGGCTTAAGAGATGCATTGTACCAGTTGAAGCAGTCCGGGTTATCGGGCTTCTAACTGCATTGGGCACAACCTGACCCGATCCGACCCCCTGCTCGCCCGTCCCATCATCTGACGGGTTCAGGGTCTCGAGCCTCACGCTCACCCACTCCTTCGACACTCGCTGTTCCGCGCGTGAGATCTCCTCACCCCTGACCTCGCTGCTATGACGACCAGTTTCTTGTCTGCAATTCCTCCTTAACACCGGACGACATTCCCACCATAATGACACAGCGTAGACCTCCTCCTCCACTTCGACTTCCAGGACACTCGGTCTAGCTTCTCCTCTCACTCTCAACAAGATTCTGGCCCACTGGAGCTTGCCCATCGTTCTCGTTTGTTCATCGACTATGATAAAGCCGCCGCATTCATCCCCCACTCTTTTCAAGATCTCTGGACTCCATAGCGAGACAGGGAGCCCAACTAATCTCACCCAAATTTCCTTTCTCTCTTCCTCTTCTGTCCAACATCCACTCCTAGGGCTCCAAAAATCCAGCCCTACCTGGACTCCTTCCGTCGCGCGATTTCTAGAGGAGACAACACGTCTAGCCTCTTCCAAATCTTCAAAATCCAGCAGAGCTCTTCCCTTTTCCAACTTAGCCAACCCTAAGCTGCCATTAAGCTCCCACGATTTTGCCCAAAGCTGCCCCAACTTCTCAAGATCGTCTTCTCCCCCTGAGTTATCTTTCCAGCTCGCCACTATACAATGTTCCAATTTCTTTAACAAACCTATTGATTCCTCCCTTTTCACCTTCACTACGATTGTGTTTGGGTTACCCGACAGTGCTCGTTTTGCTATTGTTGCATACGATCTTCCCCCAACAACCTTCTCCATGTCCTTTCCTTCCTGGGTTTCTGGTTTTCTGCCAAAAAAACCTACCATCTGGTTTAGCTTCTCCGCCATGGTCATCCACCCCCTTTTATCCCTTCTACCTCTCGGAATGAAAATGCAGAAGCGTTTCCTCTCTAGATCGGAGACCCCTAGCCGTATAAACCACACCCCCCCGCTTTGTTTATCCCTCGTGACATAGAGTACACTCTCCCCTGCTCCTTCCATTCCCTTCCCCATCTTGCTTCTTTCTCATCCTTGATACAGAGATTCAGACCTTCAAAGAAAAACCCTAGGCTGTCCGATCCCAATCGGACCCATGACGAAACCCCTCCCTTCTTCTCCATGATGAGGACTTGGATTTTTCTTTTTCTATCATCCACAATGATCTCGAACGCCTTAGATTCCACTATGAAGCTGCACACCTTCCTTTTGCTTCGCAGCGCCGAGCTCTCCTCCCCCTCCTCACCATCACACTCGCCTTCGCACTCTCTCTCGTCCTCTCTCGCTCGCTCTCTCTCTCCCATCTCGTCTCAAGCAAGCAAGAAAATATTATAAATATAAAACATTAAAAAAAATGAAGAAGCTATAAACTAAGATACACTGAACAAATGATTCTTTTCTAAAATTATAGCGAGCATAGCTCTATACAAACAAACTACAATGTAAGATAAGAACAAAACAACTCCCCAGATCTACAGAGGTTAGTAATGACACAAATAGTGATGCATTCCATAGAATCTCCTTTATAGATCTTCCTTTCTCTTCTTTTAGACCTTTGTATTCTACTAAATATTTGATACTTTCTATTCTAAATGACAGGAATGGCCTGTGAACATAAACAACTGATCTGTTCCAGAAAATTTTCTGACATTGCTACATCAATTGTATCAGGCAGATTGACCATAACATGTCCACTAAGAAAGCATGCCTTACTTGTATATGTACCAGGGCTGTTGCATTGACACCATCCCCCAAAAGACTCTCATATATTTTCTTTGCTGGCTGCATGGAAGTTAAACCATATCAAGAAGACAATTACCAAGAAATTTGACCTGAGGAAAAGAGACAGCAAATTTTAGTACCTGAATGGCTCCACGTGATTCCTCCAGCTCAGCATAAGCATACCTTAGCATGTCTGAATCTACTCATGAACAAAAAATGGCCTTTTAACTGACATCAAACTATCAAAACTAGACATGCAAAATATAGCTAAGAACAGCAACAAGCATAACTGGCTCACAATTAAATAATTGAAGATTTTGAGTGTGAGACAAAATTAGGGAACGATTAAATACCAGGAAGAGCCTTTGATGCTCGCTGAAATACTTTGATTGCAGCATCAATTGAACCATTTCTTGCATGCCACGTAGCATAGTCATACCATATGTCAGGATAATGGTATAAGTACATCAGACACTGGATAAAAGCACAATTCAGAGAGCAATCTGAGAGCCACAAATTAAATGAATAGGTAGAGCGTACAACCTTTTCCCTAAAGAAAAAAGGTTCATATGCCAGTAAAACAGGGACAAGCTTAATGTCATTTCATGAGCAGGAGTCCTACTAACACACCTGAACATTTTCCTCAATTTTAAGTAACAATTTTAAAATTTTTGGAATTCCACTTTATTTGTAAGAAAACACCTAAAAAATAAGCAACACCACTGATAAATGATCTATTTATCACAATATTTGACACATTTCACCACCAAACATCTGATGTTGATTTTTTGCAAAAAAATAAGCAATTTATCCTGATTACTTTCCTTTCTTTTTTTTTTTTTTTTTTGCATTTTCATTTCCATCTCCACTGAAACCTGAAACTCACTGAAAAAATCAGCAGAAATGTCCTAAATTCTTGAACAGAACAACACTGATAAAATAAGATGGGTACACAAATCCACGAGTGTCAATAAATAGATCCCAAACAATATGGTTATATGCAAGCAAGGAAACATAGGTTCAGATGATTCAACAAAGCATTAAGTAACATATCCGAGAAGATAGTAGTAAAGCATGCTAGCCTACAAGGCTACAGCAGAAAACTTTTCAGTGAAGAATAACTTCAGGAAAATCCAGGCATGCAATTAAAAACATATCCAATATAAGAACAGTGCTGTTTGCCATACACTGCAGTGAAACAGTCTCAACTTCAGATATAACTGTGCTGGAATAAAAAACACAACTATAGCTTCTACTACCTGCTCATACGTGTACAAAATTCGTTTGTTGGACGAATTACTGTCTATCCTTTGAGGGTTTCCTCTGAAAATAAAGATAATGAAATTATACTAAAGTAAAATATCTCAAGAAAACTTCATTAAAACGATTAACTTGCAGTAAAGGAACATAAGATGCACATCATCACAAATAAAAGGCATTTGAATTCATATTTTTTAAGGTAAAAAAATGCTACAAAGGAAATAATAAATAACAAATAAAAGAAATTTTCCTAAATAAGAAAACTCAGATGAATTGGGTGGCAAAACTAGAAAGGAGAATCAGAAAACTAACTTATTCATGTTCATTCTCAATCAACAAACAATAGTCCTATCCAGATATGACCCTTGTTTAACTCTATGATGAAAATAATTCAACATAAAAAAATAAAATAAAAAAAGAAAGAAAAAAGAAACACTTAACGATGAAATTAGTTCAAAATAAACTCATAAGTTGGCTGGTGTGCAGGGTGTTTATGTCCATTCAGATTGACATAAGAGTCCAACTACATTCTGCTGTCAAAATCTATGTTCACAACAAAGTCTGTATGGCCCAAACAAGTTATGAGTTATCATTGGAATGCATATTCATCAATCTTATGCAGTGTGTCAACACTTGCTCAAGGGCCAACGTAAAGATGGGCATTGAGGGGCCTATTAAAACACCGATAGTACTTTTTGGATTTTTTCCCGCCCCAGCTGAGATTGTGATGGCTATTCAAACCGAGAATCAAAATTATTGTAAGGCTTAAATCTCATAGTGGAAGAGGATTGGCTGGTCTCTCTAGAATTAGCCTAGAAATTAGACGGGCATAGCATTGTGCCACAGGTTGAGGGGAATCCTCCAGATCTTTAAGGACATTGAAGCCTCTTTCTCTTGGACTAAAATTCAACTTGGCCCATTAGAGTGCCAAGTTGGTTAAGGCAGATGCAAGGATGTGTGGCAAAGGTGCACACCATTGAAAATTTTTCCGACAATTTGAATATTTCAAAAGAAACTCAAGTAAAGCTCGTGGTGAATAAGTTGAAAGGTAAAGTTTCTGCATGGTGGGAACAACTTCAATATAATCCTGAACGACAAGGAAATCGTACTTGGCCCAAGATGAAACGGTTGTTACAAAGACAATTTCTCCCTTCGAATTATGAACAATTTTTATACCAACAATATCAAAATTGTCGGCAAGCCAACCTCATCGTGAACGAATGCACAGAGGTATTTGATCAATTACATGCCCGAGTCAATTTGTTTGCGACGGAGGATCAATTAATTGCTCATTATATTTTAGGCTTAAAACTAGTTATTCAAGATTGACAGGCTTTTCAAGGGGTTTGGACCATGACAGATGTTGTAAATTTGGCAATGAAAGTGGAAAATCAGATCAATAGGTCCATGGTGTGCAGAATAACTTGCGGCAATCAACCCAAGAACCTTCTTCTGCTCCAAAAGGATTCAACAACTTTAGGCATCAACGATGATAGCAATAAAGATGTCACTTCAACTGAAAATTCGGTGCAAAATTGAAGTGGAACTTTAGCTCCTGTTCAATCTAATAGTTAAGGCCAAAACCAATAGCAACAAGTCAGTAATGACCCTTGTATGCGTCCAAACCTTGGAAAATGTTTCTAGTGCAACTAACCAGGTCATCTTTCAAACAATTCCTCAATAGATGATTTGTTAACTTTGTAAAAGAAGGTAGCAGTGAAGAGGAATAGGTTCTTGAAGAAGATATCTATAACGGTGTTGAGTTTGCAGAAGGAGATGTAGGAGAAGAAGTGGTGTGCATCCAACAACTTTCGCTTGCCTTAAAGAAGCCGAACAACTCTCAACGATAGAAAATATTTCGAACTCGATGTGCTATTCGTAATAAAGTGTGCAACATGATCATTGACAGTGGCAGTAGCGAGAATGTTGTTTCCAAGGCTTTGGTGAAAATATTAAATTTGAAGACTGAGAAGCATCCTTCTCCATACAAGATTGCATGGATTAAGAAGGGTCCAAAAGTTCAAGTGCTAGAAGTTTGTAAGGTTCCTTTGTCGATCGGGAAGTATTACAAAGATGAATTCGTATGTGACATGGTAGATATGGACGCTTGTCATAGTTTATTAGGGAGGCCGTGGTACTATGATGTTGATGCCACTTATAAGAGTCAATATAATACTTTCATCTTCTGATGGTTTGACAAGAAGATCGTCTTGATGCTATAGTCTTGATTGTCAAAAAACAATTCGATTACTAAGAAAGATAAACCGCAATTCACCAACATAATGGACCCGAATTTCATTATGTCAAGAAGCCGCACACATGTCCCCCGGATTAGTTTTCTTCTAGTGGAGGGGATTGATGCAGCACACAATCATCATTAGTTTCTATTTTAAGTTCATCATTAGTTTCCTATTTCTTTCCTAGTTTCCAATTACCTTGGTTTCCTATTTCAATTATTTCCTTTATTTTTGCATTACAAACATTATTTAAAGGCTTATGGTAATTATTAGGAGTTCAATATATTTTTTCAGAATTATTCCCTAATTTTCAGATCCTATTGTGATCTTCGTGTTTGTTGGAGTGTTTTTTTGTTTCCGTTTGAAACAAACCTTCCACTGCACCAATTTCTCTCCACACAATCCACAACAGAGAGAGACACGCGATCCTCCAAAGAGGCTTGCCACTAATAGAATTCCCAACACTTGAAGAAAATCACCATCATATTGCAAAAATTGTTTGGCTAAACCCATGCCATCCCAGCCTGTGAAAAAATCTTATGCGACAATCCCAAAGTAATCGAACAATGCAAGAAGAGATGATCAATCGTCTCTCTACTCCTACAAAGGATGCACCAATTAGGGCTACGAGCTTTGAAAGATCTTCTCAGCTATAGCATGTCATTGGTATTTACCCTCTCAAGTCTTGGCTCTTTTTGTCCATAAGTCTTCACAAACTTACCCAGCCACTTTTGCGACTCTCAAGATAATCCTCGAGACTTATTATCTAAAAAGCCTAACAAGGAACTACACCCTACTTCATTATCAAGGTTATGAATTGTGTTGAATTGAAGTGTATATAAGTTTATCCCATTTTAAGTTCTTAGTTCCAAATGAAAAGAATTGTGTGGTTGTTGCATTTCTCCACTCCCAACTAAATCTAGAGAGATGTGTCAACTAGTGGATTAATAAAACAACATATTAAGACCTAACTAACAACCTATTATGCCATGTGTTTTGTGTGTAAAGTTGACCAAAGTGGGTTAGTCCCATCTAACAATTATATTAAATAAAAGGGAAGATTAAACCCAAATCCATAGGACTTTATCCAAGAAAAGTTACTATTTCAAAGTATTTGCACTATATGGTATTCCCTTTACAACAATATGGTTTAGTTTTGAACATAAGCCATGTTTAGTACATAGGAATGGACATCTCATTTTATCCCCAACAAATGGGATTTCAATTGATTCTCAACAAAAAATATTTGATTCTCTTGATGCAAGAAATGATATAGTATATATTAAAATTAATATGTTACCCCTTTTCATTTCTATTATGTTTGTATGACTTTTTTAATCAAAAACTAGAGATGTGTATCATTATATTAATGAAAACATGAGAAGGATAAGGAGTCCTCCCCACGATTACAAAAAAACCTGATCATATTATGATTGACCTCCTCTACTGTACAAAGAGTCTATATAAAAGGTTTAAACAACAAACACAACTGCTCTGAAGGATGTTCAAACATTTTTTATTTACACATCAAAAGCCAATTTAGTTGGATAACACTAAGAGGATGCCATTAAAAGTCGTGATGCACAATGCCCAAAAAGAGGAATAGAAGTGAAATCCCACAACCCCTCTCGTCTTCTACTCATCCTAAAAATTCTAACATTTTTCTCTCATCACACAATCCAAAACAATATGTGACAAGCTATTTGCCAAAGGATCTTACCTTTATTGGAGCTTCCCAAGCCCCTATATTATCACATATGCTCCTAAGTGGGATCCAATCAATCCTAACTTGTCTGAATAAATAGTGTTAAAGCCTCAAAGTTATCAAACAGTGCAGAAAGAAATGATCAATAGATTTTCCATTCCTCCTACATTAAACATATCAATCATGCCAGGGATTTGAAAGGCCTTCTCAAGTGTAACATGTCGTTGGTATTTATCGTCTCATGTGTCACCAAACAAGCAAAGGCCCTAACCTTAAATGGGACTTTAGATTTCCATATAAATTTCGTCAAGGAGAAAAGAACAAAATCTTATGTATTAGACAAAGCCATGAAGAATGATTGGACTGTGAATAATCCCTGAAGGGTCAATGACCATGCTCTAACATCTGGGATGGATGAAAACAAGTGCACACAAGTAAGGGATGACGTGAGTCTTTCAAGGTCCTCAATCTTCAAATTGATAAGGTTGAGATGAAAATTAAGATTCCAAGAAAAAGAAGAGTGACCAAGGATGATTGAAATGGTAAGATTTTTTAATCTGACAACTCTATAAAGACATGAAAATTGTGAATATGAAGGTTGATCCTTCTACCACTAATCCTCTCAAAAGTGAATTCCCATCCCATCATGCACCACAAAACAAGTATAACTTGAAAAAAAAAATGGAACACCTATGTAATGGCCTTCCAAGGACGCCTATGTGACCATCTAACTATAATGTTCTAGTCTCATCCATGAAGATGTGTCCCATAAATGTCTAGAATAACTCGATACCAAACGCCAAAACTTTCCCTATAGAACCTTTGAAGTCATTTCCCTAAGAGAGCACAATTCCTCAGATAGATCAACCCAAGTCCTAGACCTCCATACTCACTTAGCCTTACACACAATGTCCTACCTAATGAGATAATCTTTTTTACCCTTCTTAACTCCTAACCAAAGAAAATGTCTTTGCAATTTCTCAATCTTAAATGCTAGTAACACTGGAATCTGGAAAGGAGTTAAGAAATAGTTAAGGATATGGGATAAGCATATCTGAATTAGAGTAATTCTACCCCCTAGAGATAAAAATGTCTTTCTTCCATCCATCTAGTCTCCTCTAGACCCTATCAATCATTGGATCTCAAAACGCAACTACCTTTGGATTCCCCCTTAATGGAAAACCCAAGTGAGTTAAAGGTCAATCTGTGGCTTTGCATTTAAGCATTGATGCCAACTTGGTAATCAAACCTTGATTTATGTTAATTCTAGATAGAGTGCACTTGTCTAAATAGATCATTTTTTTTTTATTAGAAATGAAGAAATATGTATTAATAGTAGTAAATATACAAAAGAAGCCTTTATAGTAGTAAGAGAAGGATGAGGAGTCCTTCCCTCAAAAACAGAAACTGAACAAAGAAGAAAGCACCCCACTATAGAAAACAATATACAAAGAAATCCTCAACTATCTCAAACTTTTGAATCACAAACTGCAGTCCAATTGAGTTGTAAAACACTCAGAGGAACTCATTTAAAAGCTACAGTACAAGAGGCCCAAAAAGAGGAATAGAAGAGAAGTAAATCCCATAACATTCCTTCTAATCTTCCTTTATCTTCAAAAATCCTAACGTTTCTCTCTTGCCACACAATCCACAACAAAGTGAGGCAAGTGATTTGCCAAAGTGTCTTGCCTCTAAGTGAATTCCCCAAACCTCTAAATGCAATAATCATCATGTCCTCAATACTCCGTGGTGGAACCCAATCCAACCCTACTAAAAAGAAGGGTTTGTGCCAAAGCCCAATAGTTAAAGTACAATGAAGAGAAAAGGGTCAATCGATTCTCCATTTCCTTTACATAGAATGCACCATTGAGGACAAAGGGATTTGTAAGGTCTTCTCAATTGCAGCTTGTCATTGGTGTTTACCTTCCCATGTACTACTAACCAAGCAAGGGTCTTAACCTTTGAAGGGGCTTTAAATTTCCACAAAAACTTGGCCAGAAGGAACAAGATAGGATTTGAGAAATTTGATAAGGCTAAGAAAAAAGATTTAACAGTAAACAAGCCTAATGAGGACAAAGACCAAGTTCTTGAATCCACCATAGAAGGAGAAAAATACACTGAACTAAGGGAGGACATGAGTCTCTAATGAGTTCAATTTTTGTATCAGTGAGATTACGATAAAAATTAAAATTCCAAGAAAGTGGATAGGAATTACCAAGGACAACTAAGGCGATAAGGTTTTTCATAGAAATAACTCTATAAAGACCAGGGAATTGAGAACATAAAGGTTGAGTACCCTACCATAGATCTTCCCAAAAATGGATTCTCTCCCCATTCCCCACCACTAGATGGATATATGGGGAGAAATCTTGGAAAACTTGAGCAATAGCCTTCCAAGGACATCTATGTGACCATCTAACCACCATGTTGGCTTCCCATCCATTAGGATGTTTCCCATAAATACTCGCAATAACCTTATGCCAAAGACCACTTCTTTCCCTAGGAAACCTCCAAAGTCATTTCCCTAAGAGAGCAATATTTCTCAAAGAAGTCTTCTCGAAACCCAAACCTCCTAACTCCTTTGGCCTACAAATAACATCCCACCTAATAAGATGATCTTTTTTCCTTTCACCCACCCCAGACCAAAGGAAATCCCTTTGCAACTTCTCTATCTTTGAGGTTATTGATATTGGAATTTTGAAAAGGGAGAGGAAGTAGCTTGGGATGTGAGACAAACTTGACTGAATTAAAGTAATCCTCCCCTACCCCCCCAAAGACAAAAAAGCCTTTTTCCACCCATCCAACTTTCTCGATATTCTCTCAACCACTGGATCCGAAAAGCTTACTGACTTTGGGTTCCCTCCTTATGGAAGACCAAGATAAGACAGAGGCCACTCTGACACTCTCCAATCAAGAATCAAAGTCAAACTAGACAACAATTCCTGGCATGTATTAATACTTGAAAGGGTGCTTTTTCTAAATTGATTTTCAATCCTGATACTTGCCCAAAAACCAAAAGGATTAGCTTAAGGTTTTGAAGACGTTCAAGAGAGGCTTTAGAGAAAAAAATGGTGTCATCTACAAAGTGTAGTAAAGACACTTTAGTCCTATCCTTGCCCACAATGAAACCCTCAATTAACCCAGTTTCCTTTGTTCTGATCATCATCCTGCTTAGAACATCTGATACTAAGGTAAAAAGAAAGGGAGAAAGAGGGTCTCTTTGTCTCAAACCTCTAGTAGCCTTAACCCAGCCCTTTGCATTTCCATTAACTAGAATTGCAAAACTAATTGAAGGCAAACATCCCCTCATCTAAGATCTCCATTTTGGGCTAAACCCCTTCCTTTGTAGCACATGGTTCAAAAAGCCCCAATCCACATGATCATAGGCCTTCTCAAAGTCGATTTTGAAGACCACCCCTTCCTCCTCGACCCACTTTTCTCATCCACCACTTCATTGGCTATCAACACAGCATCTAAAATTTTTCTTCCTTTAACAAAGGCTCCTTTCTAATAACAACTCATGATTCAAATTCCCTTCTTGTTCAAAAAGATCAATTCTACCTAAGTCCGAAAGAATGGAATTTTTCCTTTCTCTTAAATCTCCAAAGGCCACTTTATTCCAATCTTTTAACATTGATTTAACAAACTTTAATTTCTTCATGAACTTATGACCTTCCCAACCTTCAACCAAACACTCTTGTCACCAAGCACTAAAATTTTCCTTAAACTTAGGATGGAGCAACCACATATTCTCAAACCTGAAAGGAGACGGGCCCCACTTTAAAGGATTAGTTTCCAAACAAATTGGGTTATGATCTGAGGTCCATCTAGGAAGCGCCTCTTGAAGAGTTTGAGAGAAAAAATGGTCCCACTCACATGAGAACAAGAATCTATCCAGCCTCTTGCAAATAGGAACATCTTGCATGTTTGACCAAGTAAAAGCCACATTTCTAAGAGGGGGATCAAACAAACCACTCTCCCTTATAAACTCGTCAAAACACCTCATATTCGAAGTTAACCTAGAAGCACCCAATTTCTCATAGATCCTCCTTATTACATTGAAGTCCCCCCCTACACACCATATTGGAAAAGTTAGACCATATAGGTCTTGTAGCTCCATCCAGAAATCCCTCCTCCACAAAGGCTTATTTGAACCATACACTTAAGTTAACCAAAAGGAACCTTCTTCACCAAAATTCAACTTCACAGTTACAGAGAAAGACCCTAACACCTTCTATGTACACTTGAACTTATTTGAATACCACAGGATCAATACCCCCTGAAGCCCCGCAAGCAGGAAGAAAAACCCACTCTCTATTTCTTCCTTTCCAAACACTACCCACAAACATCCTCTCCCAAATTTATCTCTTTGTTTCCCGAAGCATCACAATATCTAGATTTTGAGAGCTTAAAAAACTTTTGACAATTCTCCTTTCCTTTTTGGAGCCTATCCCACTTGTATTCCAACTAATGATCTTCATGAAAACAGAAAAGCGCCCAGCAAAAACCACAACTAACTTAGGCCTCCCCTTGGATTCCACAAACAATTTTGATCTTTCATTTGAAATAGACCTTGTCCGTAGAAAGAGTAGTCTTACTCTCCACCATCACACTTTCTTCACTTTCTTTGACAATTTTGATCCTCAAACTCTCCAACACCAAATGAACCTTTACCATCTTTCGAGACGTGAGGCCCTCAATCTAAAAGCCTTTCAACGGGATAGTGGGAGGTTTTGAAGCTGGAGACAAACTTGGACCTGAGACTCAATGCTCCTCTGGGCTACTAAGTGGTTCCATATGGAAAAAACAACCTTTAAGTTTTTGGTTAAAGGCTTCTCTAGGGGACGCCACACCTTCCGAAATAGGCACGCCAACAAGAAGGCTAGACTCGTCACCAGGAACATCCTGAGAAGCAAGGCTTGACTCCAACGGATTCAATGAAAGGGGTTGGCACCGAACAAAATGAACTGTATAAACAAAAGAGATGGGAAGAGAGCTTGGAACAAAAGCCCCGACCAAAGGTTGGTCTTTCTCTAGGGATTCTGAGTTAGGAAGGAAGACACACATTGTTTGACAAATTGTAGTGTGAGAGCCCTTCGTCCTCTTCTGTCTCCATGGTAAAAGCTTGAGAAATTTTTGGAGCAGGAAGATTAATGCCCTGGTTGAAGACTAAACGGTGACACCTTAAGGTGCGAAGGCCAACTTTTTCCTCTATGCCTCGCTACGGCTACAAGACCTTTCCTCTTTGACAATTCTTGAGAGAGCACAATAGAAAGAACGTCCTTTACAAAAAAGTCTGAAACCTGAAAATTTTACGACGAAGGCGCTGCAATATCACCATTGGAAGACCTAGCTTTACCTTCTTCTGTCACTTGATTAACAACTGGAACAGGGAGCCCAAAACCTTCTTCTTCACATGGGCTCGCTCTAGATTGGCCCTAAATGAAGACTAGGCCTTTAAAATGGCACTAGCCTTAGTGGACCTAGAAAAGCTTCCCACCCTTAGGCCTATTTGACTCCCTTTCCTAGACCCTTCTTCCTTTTTGAATCTCCAGCCAAATTTGAATTTGAAAACGGAGAACGGGAGCGAGAAAGGGGCATACAGCTATATCCCTCACTCTCTTGAGGCACCACGTGTCCCCTCAACCTTTTCTGGGCCTGAGGGAGAAGCTTCCTCCTGCTAAAACCAACCCGCCCCTGCTACGAGTTGACTGAATCATCAAAAGGCGAATTCCTTCTTCTTCTCTAATGACTGAAACTGCAATCCTGAAAGACCAGTCCTCATCTTCCACCTCCAGCAACGCAAGGAGCATGACATTTGGATGCATCTCCACCCACAACTTTACCTTCGACAAATCTACAAACTTCAAAGAGTCCTGCACCACTTCCATTACCTTCCCCCAATCCTTCAAAATGTAGCTCAATTGATTGTCGTCCCACAAATGAAAAGAGAGACCCCTTAGTTTCCAACCCCTTCTGAATTTTCCAAGTACTACAATATATTCTCTAGGCGACCACCTCCTCAGAAAACAGACTCTCCTGTCACTGTCATCCTCCCCTGTTCTTGGAGCCATTCGGCTCTCCCTATAGAATCCATAAAGAAACACCCCTTGTAAGTGGAGATAGGGGTTACAGATACCATTCCTTTCAAACCCATCATCCTCGCAATCGCCTTTCCAACATAAACCTAATCATGAACTCTTCCTTGACTTTCACAAATTACAACTTTGGCCCATTTTCCAACTAGCAATAAAGCTCTATTCCTTGGTCCCCCCTTTGCAACAACATCTGCATAGGATAGACATCCCCTGTAAATGCCCTCACCTGCTTGAAGATCTCAGTACACCTCCTTCGAAACACTTACAGCATGAGCAGTAAAATCCTACACTGAAGAAATCGCCTTCCTAAGGGCTTCCCACCCACTACCTTTTAACACCCTTGGGAACAACCATAGTTGAGGGTTTTCTTTTAGTAACTAATTCTGTAATTTTCATGAATCTCCCTCTTCTATTGAAGCAAATCTCCAACAAATGAGTCCTAGTCTTGCCCCTAAACTTTCGAATAAAACACATGGAAACATCCATCTCCACAACCGCCTTCAACTGCTCCGACAACCATTCCAACTCCTCCTTTCCAAAACCCACTGAGAAGAAGTAACCTCGGCTCCTCTCTGTTATTAAAATCGAAGTTCCCCCATGGGAACCTTCAAACTTAACCTCAAAGCCCTTCTTCTCCACTTCAAAACGCTTCGCCATAGAAAACAACGTATTTCCCTTTGTCTAAATATATCATTAGCCCTGACAAGTTCCCAAAAACCAATAGGATTACTTTAAGTTTTTACAGATCTTCCACTGAAGCTCTAGAGAAAAAGATGGTATCATTTGCAAATTGTAAATGAGATGTTATAATCTTATCCCTACCCCACTAGTAATCTCTCTAAAAGACTGCTCTCCTCAGCTCTTAGCATCATCCTACTTAATACATCAACAGTTAAAGTAAAAAGGAATGGGGAAAGAGGATCTCCTTGTCTTAAACCTCTGGTCGCCTTAACCCATCATTTGACATTTCCATTCATCAAGACTACAAAACTTACTGAGAACAAGAAATCCCTCATCCAAGACCTCCATCTTGTGCTAAACCCTTTTCCCTCTACTATGTGATCCATATGATCATATGCCTTCTCAAAATCTATTTTGAAGACTACCCCATCCTTCCCTGAAGGTCTTTTCTCAACTACATGATCATGTAACTTTTTATGATCAATTTTTATTTATTAAGTAAATATTATTTTTCTTAGCCTTATTATTTAGCAAAAAAAAAAAAAAAAAAACACAACACTCAAAAGATGTTCTTCTAAAATAATTTTTTTTTTTTAAAAAAAAACTACTTGTAAGGGTATTATTGTCATTTTTTTATTTTTTATTTTTATTATCATTCTCATTATTACCAAATATTGAAATAAAAACAAATGATCGTTCCAACTTTACATTCATAGATGCATTCAAATACAAAAATTGGAATTACCAAATTCATTTCTATTCAAAGAGAAATAGGATCGGAAACAAAATATTCATTCTCATTCCCCATTCCCAAGTAGCAAACATGGCCATAAGGTTATCTAATTTCTTTGGAAACTACAGTTACAAGTGGATAGATGAATTATTAGAAAGCACTCGTGGAATTCCATATCTCTTATAAAAGTAATAGGGCATTTCAACGGTTTGGGAATAATCATAATCCTTGAAATTTTGAAAAGAACATTGTAAAAGAATGAATTTGAGGAATTTCTCATCAAGGGAAAAAAAATCAAGGCATCTCATCTCTAAATAACAAAAACTCCTAGTAATAAAGCCTGAATGGAACACTGAATTAATCAAGATTACATACCTCTTAAATATATTCAGCACCTGCTTAAAACATTCAAGGCTATATAAATGCATCACTTGTAAATTTAAAAGGATATTGTGGCATTAATTCTTACTTTTCAAATGCTAAAAACTTTTTCCATGCCATCCATTGCATTTCTTCCTGTGGGAGCATGACAAGAAATTAAATTTGCTCATGATAGAAATTGGAACTTATTATCAAACAAAGAACAAACACAAAATGATGTACAAGTAGGACAAAAGACACTTCAAAAAGAATACCAAAAATAAACAAAACAAGGCCCAAATTACATTTATTAAAAGCAAATCCATTAAAGGGAAATAGGAGTAGAATCCCAACATGAAAGAGACAAGGGATCAAACTTATCTCTTTGCCAAAAAATCAACCACCTTGTTTTTCAACCTAAGTATTTATAAGAAAAAGTTCCCAACCTCAAGTTACATGAAAGATCCCACTTCAATGAATCTTTTTTAATCAAGATTAATTGTTGACAACTTCGACAGCGTGAATCCTCCATCAATGACAGATTTGTTCAAAGCAATGAACGAGGACACTATTTGGTATACCTACTGCAAGAAGTTGAAACACATAAGGGACCGGTGCTGGAAACTCTATGGAAAGCCTCAAACTTTGAGCAAAGATCGGGGTTTCAAGGGTGGACAACAAGGTTTCACAGGTGGACAGCAAAGAAATCAGGCACACGTCACCAGCTCTCAAACCAATGAAAAACCTTTACAAGAGAGGGTGAATTATGGTGGCAATGAACATACTAAGCTTAACAAGGAAGAGATTGAGAAATTGAAGAATCTCCTAGGAACCCTTGAGAGTCCTAATAGTGCTTGCTTTCTCTCTCAATCAGACTAGTATTCCCCTTCTCTTACTTTTAGTGTCTTGGATATGTATTTCTAGACTTTGGGTCATCAACTCAAGAGCTAGAGATCATTCACTCATTCCTCACAAAAGTTTAGTACATATAGTCCATGACCTAGTATTAAGAAAATAGCTACTATTGATGGCTCTCTAGCCACGATGGCTGGTCAAGGGAAATTCACTTGAACAATTCCATAGTTTTGAAAAAATGTGCTACATGTACCTAAGCTTTAAACCAATCTTGTTTCCATTCATTGACTTAACAAAGAACTGAATTGTCATGTGATTTTTTATCCCTCTAATTATGTATTTTAGGAATAGGATACAGAGAAGATGATTGGATATGTTAGGGAAAAAGATGGACTTTACCATCTTGAGTTGTCATTTAGTCAAATTAGGATTGAGAACCAGGTACACTTATCATTCTTTTATGAGATCCCATCCATAACAAAAGATGAAATTTGACTTCATCATCGTTGTCTTAGACATCCATTGTTTAACGTTTGTAAATTTTGTTTCCTTTATTGTTCAAAGGAATTGATGTAGAAAAATTAAATTTTGATGTTTGTGAACTTGCAAAACACCATCGTGCTTCTTTTCCAATAAGTAACAAAAGAATTTCAATTTCTTTTGTGTTAGTTCACAATAATATTTGGGGTCTTACCACAATTCCTAATATTTCAAACTCTAGATGGTTTGTCTCATTTATAGATAATTGCACTCGAGTAACTTGAATCTTTATGCTCAAACAAAAATCGAATGTAAGTACTATATTTTCCAATTTTCACAAAATGGTCAAAACTCAATTTGGAGTGGGAATCAAGAAGTTTAGGTCTAATAATGCAAAGGATTACTTCAACCAAGTCCTCGCCCCTTATTTTCAAAAAGAAGGTATTATTCATGAATCCTTTTGCATTAGTACTCCCCAATAAAATGGGGTTGTTAAAAGAAAAAATGTTCATCTTATTATTGTAACAAAAGCTTTTTTGTTGTAGAAAAATGTTCCTAAATCATATTGAGGGAAAGCAATACTTATTGTTGCTCATCTTATAAATTGGTTTCCATATAGAGTTTTGTGGTTCAAAAGTCTAATGGAAATTTTTCAAAATACTTCCAAACTGTACAACATATGTTGGCCTTGTTCCAAAGGTTTTTCTGATTGTGTTTCTTTTATCCATGTTCACCCTCATAATAGAGGAAAACTAGATCCAAAAGCAATTAAGTGCATTTTTTGTGGGGTATTCATCCACTCAAAAAGGTTAAAAATGTTATCATCCACCCACTCGACAATTTTATGTCTCTTCTGATGTATCTTTTGTTGAACATGAGAGCTACGTCAATCATCCTTATCTTCAAGGGGAGACATCATTCATGGAAGATATAGATATAGAAGATTTGTTCTTAATTGACTTGCCCCCATCTATGTCTAAACCCTCACAATCACAATCATTTGTATCTAAGTCTGAGCACTCACAAAGTTCTAAACCTACAAGTACTAACCCTAGAAGTCCACCTTCAGGGAAACAGGTTCCTAGTTCTACAAGGCCAACTTTGGTTTACTCAAGGAAGAAAGCAACCATCATTGAACTTGTGCAAGTCCAAGAGTTAGAACTTACAACTTCCTGTAAGGTAAATGATTCATCTTCTCCTAAGATTTCTAATGATTTGGTTGATATTAATGATCTAAATTTGCCTATTGCAGTTACAAAAGGCACAAGAACATGTACTCAACATCCTTTATATCCACTTTCTCATTTTATGTCCTATGAAAATTGTCATCATCTCATAAAAATTTTCTCACCGACCTAAACACCATAGTAAGACTTGAGATCTTATTTGAGGCACTAAATAGTAAGGAGTGGAAACAAGCCATGTGAACTGAGATGGAAGTACTTGAAAAGAATGGGAATTGGAATGTAGTTGAGTTACCAAGAGAGAAGAGTCCAGTAGGGTGCAAGTGGGTGTTCACAGTAAAGTACAAAGCAGATGGTTCTCTTGAGAGATACAAAACTAGGTTCATTGCCAAAGGCTATACTTAGACATATGAAATAGATTGCCAAGAGACTTTCGCACCAGTAGCCAAGATGAACACTATGAGAGTTTTACTTTCTTAGGGTACCCAATTTGACTAGGAATTACACCAGTTTGATGTGAAAAATGTGTTCTTGCATGGAGAGCTCAAAGAAGAAATTTATATGGATCTTCCACCTGGTTTTAATATGCACTTGAAAAGGAAAAAAAAAAAGGTATTTAAATTGAAGAAATCTTTGTATGGGCTAAAAAATTCTCCATGGGCTTGGTTTGGAAGATTTACCAAAGTTATGATAATTGTTGGCTACAAACAAATCCATGCTAATCACACCTTATTTGTTAAACACTCAACCTCAAGGGAAATGACTACCCTAATGGTTTATGTAGCTGAGATAATAGTGACTGGAAATGACCTTGAAGAAAGAGAAACATTGAAGCAGTGCTTAGCAAAAGAATTTAAAATAAAGGAGCTTGGAAGACTAAACTATTTCTTGGGAATTGAAATGGTTCACTCAAAGAAAGAAATTTTTGTCTCCTAACAAAAGTATGTTCTTGACTTATTGCAGGAGACAAGAAAACCAGGATGTAAACCGACTTACATGCCTATTGACCCGAATCACAAGCTTAGAGAAGAAAGTGAGGATGCAGTCATAGACAAAGGTATGTACCAGAGATTGGTTGGCAAGCTGATCTACCTCTCACATAAGCGACCAAACATAACCTATATAGTCAATCTAGGAAATCAATTTATGCATAACCTAAAGGAAGTTCATCTCTAAGTTGTATACAAAATCCTACACTACCTGAAAGCAACTCCAAGAAAAGGAATTTTGTTTAAGAAAAGCATTAAGCCATCATTGGAGGCCTATACTGATGCAAATTATGCAGGATCAGTTGTTGATCGAAGATCTACTATAGCATATTACACTTTTGATGGAGGGAACTTGACAACTTGGAGGAGTAAGAAACAGAACATTGTTGCAAAATCTTGTACAAAAGCGAAGTTTCGTGCAATGGCCCAAGGAATTTGTGCCTTGCTTTGGCATAAGATTATCTTGGAGGACTTAAAGATTATGTGGGAGACACCGATGAGACTTTATTGTGGCAATAAGTTGGCCATCAACATTCAACATAACTCGGTACAATATGATAGAACTAAGCATGTGTAAGTAGACACACATTTTATTAAGGAGAAGTTGGACAGTGGCCTAATCTGCACACCATATGTGTCCATTGGAGGTCAATTAGCCGATGTTTTAACAAAAGGATTAGCCAGTGTCCAATTTCAAGAAATCATTATCAAGTTGGGAATAGATAATATCTATTCACCAACTTGAGGGGGAGTGTTAAAGCTTATTACAGTTGTATGCATAGTTGTATATCCTCCATGGTTGTATATTATAGCTAGAATACCTAAGTTTGTATGTGTGTGTATAGTTGTGTGTGTGTATTTGTGTATATAATCCCTGATTTGTAGGGATCTTTCATAGGGTAATTTCCAATTATTTCCTTATTCTTTCTTTTTTGTTGTTGTATGTAACTCTAAAGTCGTATACTTTTCAAATATGAATGAGAAATGCAATTTTTCTCCACAATACCCAATCCAGTCGCTTGAGTAAACAGGATTGATGGAGAAATTGTGTCTCCTAGTGACGCTCAAATTGGATCTAGAACTTCCTATTTGAAAACTACTACTAATTCCCCTTCCACCATCAAGGTTTGAATCCTTATGGAAGAGGCCTTTTAAGGCCTTCTCATCGGGCTATGATTTAGGCTTTAATAAGGCGCTTTAAGATGTTCAAAGAAGGCTCAAAGAACACTTTCACTGTGATCTATGGTAATCCCTCCAATATCTATTTAGGCAGAGCCATTAGAGCACAAATCATCTCAATTAAGGTTCCACCTCTGACCATAGGATCTCATCTAAAACTAAAAAATAAACCACATTCTGATCCATGCATATGAAACTCAAAGGTATAAATGTACACCCCTTAGTCATTCAGACCCAAAGAAACTTAAGAAAACAAAATCGAACCCCCATAGTCTCATATTAGTCCCAAAAGTTCTAGTATTTCTTTCCATCCAAATTGTCCATTCTATGCTTGGAAAAAAGAACTTCCATAGAACTCCACCCCTTTTTCTTGCCAAATCCCCCAAGCATATGTTTCGTTCTACAATAAACAAGAAAGTAGTATACATAAAAAGAGAAAAAAAAAAATTATATATATATATAAGAAATAAAGATCCATCTAGAAAAGAAAATAGTACAAGAATAAAAAAGGAGACAAGGTTAACCCCTTTCTCACTAGATAACCCATAACATAGTAAGGATAACCCCTTTCCACATGGCTAATCATCATATCAACCTCTCCCAAAACACCTACACAATGTTTGCCTAATAGAACAACCTTACCATATCATTGATGCAGAGGGGTAATGGAGGAAGTAATTGTCCATTGTGTCTCACCTCCTCATGCAAAGAATGCAACAACCAGGATTATTTATAAGGCATCATGCTCTAAAGAAAATTATTAGTATTAACCTTCCCATTAACCACCAGCATGCAAAAAGCCTTGACTTCCAAATAACCTTGGCTTGAGGGAGAAAAACTGAGGATCAAATTTTGAAAGAAGAAAGAAGGGAGACTTGGATGAGAAGAGGTCATTATTATTCAAGTCCAACACCTCTTATGACGGTTGATGAAATGAAGGAGAAAGAGAAGGAGGCATCAATTTTAGGATCCAACAAATGACAACAAAAATCCATTTCCAAATAAGGGGGATTAGAAGAGACTCAACATGGGGAATCTCTCAAACTAAATAGGAGATGAAGTTGCAGGAATTAATGGCACAGTGGCTGATCCCTAGCATAAATCTTCTCAAAAGCATATCAGAACGAGAAAGCAACCAAAAAGATCCCTACTGAAGACAACCCTTAACAAACCTCAAGCAATGGAGGAATAGTTGGTCCACTTATTCACTAGCTATGCATTCTGAGCATTTGTCATGACAAATGGCTTTCTAAAATCTTCTAACTATAGCCTGTTATTGTTATTTTTTTCTTTTTCATGGTTTATAAATTTATAACCCATGTAAGAACTCTTTAACTTTTTAGGGGCTTTGATTTTCTAAATTAACTTGGCAAGACAAAATTTGGGCTCATTCCAGCTCCTAAACAAGAACTTATAGGACTTAGAGCATCTGCTGCATAAAATTAAATATTAATAAATAAAAGGATTTTCAAACTGACCAAGAAGGAAAGGAAGTGCATTGGTTAAGCATTCATTAAGGTTTATACAAAAAGCAAAAGTTCAAGAAAGGATAACATTAATGTTATTTAAAGGTGGACAACATGGGAGCTTCTTTCCATCATGGAAGACAAAAGGCAAACCTGTACCACCTATCCCCTACCTTCCACACTTTCGGAAACACCTCTCCTTCTTGCACTAGGACCACTACTCCACTCCCTTCAACAATAGGAAAAGGTTCCTCTCCAATTTTTTTTATTTATTTATTTATTTTTTGATAGGTGTTTCTCTCTCAAAATTTGATCCAACTGGAGAAGCCACAACCCCTTTCCAGAACTATACCTTCCACCTTTCCTTTAAGAACCTCCACTGAGATTTTGAAAGATTTGGATTCAACTTCAAACCAACCCTTACCATCTTTCATCAGCCTCTCTATAAAGATATTATTTATATCTGTATGCAAATGATCAAGACAAAAGAAAAAAATACACAAAGAAATGAGAAATTACCTTGGAAGTTCCAGTTGGTGGCACAGCAAGCATATTCCAATCAATTTCATCAACATATTTCTTCTGTTCCCTATACACAGCCTTTGCACTGTTATATTTAGATTGGTATTCCGATAACAGTCCTTTTGCCTGCAAAATATAATATCATGTATAAATACCAGTCAATGAATTCTGAAAACAAACAAATATCCTATCTGCATGCCCCAAAAAAAAAAAAAATAAATAAAAAAATACATGTACATGCCACCCATAATTACACACCTGTGGGACCTAGAAAGCTAAAACTTAAGAGATATGCAGAAACACAACAAATACGCTTTTTCTTTTAGTGGATAAGACAAACTACTACTTGTATTAAGATCATAGAAAGATGTACAAATGAAGATTGGGAAGTGACAATAAAAAAAGTATTCTTACGGAAGAGAGATTAACCTCTAACGACATTGAAATCATTCTTATCATTACTCATTAATGCGATACTAATAAGGATAACCAGCGCACACATAGTTCTGCTTAGTAATTTACATTCAAACATATTTCATATTCACTAACACATCAACTACATGGTGTAGACAAGGGCAACCCTGTCAGATAAGGTGTTAGCCTCCAAGAGAACTCTAGTCCTTAAGCTCCCACAAGAAAATATAGTCTAAGATAACATCCACAAATCACCATTCACATGATATTCAGTAATTTTATGTATCTAGTTTGTTAAAATTTTGCAATTACAACACAATTGACAATGCTATGCTACAGAAGGAAACATTTCAACACCATTTACAACCAAGTACACCAAGAAATGATTGATTCTCTAATCCTACTGATGATAGTACATTTATAGTCTAACAGACTCTAAAGAGTAACAATGTGCTAAACCACAACAAAAAATGTTATTCCCAAATGAGTAAAGCAACATAAGGCTTTCTTTTTCCATGCATATATTACTTCTTAGAAGGTTTTTTTTTTTTTTTTTTTCCTTTTCTTTTTTTACCTGATCAGAAATAAACTGATTCATTTCTAGTGAATAAGAAGGTCAAGAAGGATTAGAAATCCTTTCATAGCAGTAAAATATGATCAAAAACAAGGTGAGAAGCCCCATAAAGAGAAGCAGTATGAGCTGCAAAATTTAAGAGGGAAAAAAACAATTCAAGAACAAACCAAAAATTTACTAATTACAATTCTTACAAGGTAACTGAGAAATAACAATTTGAAAATCTTTGAAGTTAAAGTCAACACAGAAATTCAAATCCAAAAAATACCAGGGCACGGCTAACAGAATTTTCAAAATTTTCGTAATCCTTCCATAATTGTTCAACATGATGAGTAGGAGTAACAATAGCTTTTTGGTATGCTTTCCGCACAGCTGTCATTCGCTGTGACTCTTCCTGTGTGGTTTGAGCCTGCAACATCACCTTGTAAGAACACTAAAAAAATAGCAAAAGAATTTATAGCAGTAAAAATCTTATGCCATCTGTATATTGGGGGAGAATTTAACAAACCGGATATGACTTTAAAAAGGCAATGTATTCCATCCATACAGGCCCGGATGCTATGTCTGCTCCTGTTAATACATACAGCAGAAATAAGCATCTTTTTTTTTTTTTTTTTGATAGGAAATGACAATGAAATATATTGATAGAATTAAGAAGTACAAAAGAAGGATGAGGAATCCTCCCATAAAAGCAAACTAAACAACAAAAATACAAAAACAAGAAGCTAAAAGGTAACAACAACAAACAAACTCTCTTAGCTACACACTGCTAGCCAATCTAGTTGCAACACATTAACGGGAATACCCTTAAAAACCGTGGAGCAAAAAGCCCAAAAAGAAGGAAGGAAGTAAATGGAATCCCATAGATTCTCTGAATTCCTAGCTTTATCCTAAAAAATCTTAGCATTTCTTTCCTGCCACACAACCCAAATTAAAGCAATACACACAGTTTGCCACAAAACTATGCCTCTCTTGGATTTTCCAAAACCTTTATAATTGATGGTCATCATGTCATAAATGCTCTTCGGGGGGACCTAATCCATCTTAGCTATCCGAAATAATCTGTGCCACAACCTCATCGTCAAAGAACAGTGTAAGAAAAGATGATTTACTGATTCTCCATGCTTCATACACAGCTTACAGATGTCAGGACTAAGAGCTTTATAGGGCCTTCTCAATTGTAGCAAGTCATTAGTATTTACCTTCTTGTGTGCCACTAACTAGACAAAAGACTTGACCTTAAAAGAGACTTGAGAATTCCAAACAAAATTAGTAAGGAAAACTGGAGATAAATAAAAAAGGTGGGACAACGCTAGAAAAAAAAAAATTTGACTGTAAATAACCCTGAAGAAGATAAAGACTAGGATATCGCATCTAAAATCGATGGGGATAAGTGCAAACAATCAAATGAACACATGAGGCTTTCTAAATCTTCTATCTCAGAACCGGAAAGGTTACGATGGAAATTAAAGTTCCAAGAGAAGGGACGAGCAGAACCGAGAACTGAAGAAATGAGAATATTTTTAGCTGTGACTACTCTAAATAGTCTTGGATATTGGAATCCCAAAGGTGGTCCCCTCACCACAAGTCTTCTCAAAAGCGAATTCTTTCTCCATCTCCTACCACAAACCAAGTATACTTGGAAAAATCCTGAAAGACTTCTGCGATAGCCTTCTAAGGGCAATGATGTGATCATCTAACTATAGTGTTAGCATCCCAACCATTAGAATGTATCCCATAAATGCTTAGAATGACCTGATGCCATAGAGTTGAACTCTCCCTAGGATACCTCCACAACCATTTCCCTAAAAGAGCAAGATTCCTTAGAGAAATCCTTCCCACCCCCAATTCCCCTTTTGCCTTCGGTTTACACACTACATCCCAACTAATAAGATGATCTCTTTTACATTCCCCAACCCCTAACCAAAGGAAATCCCTTTGCAATCTCTCAATTTTTGCAGCCACTGAAGCGGGAATCTTGAATAAGGATAGAAAGTAACTAGGAATGTGGGATAGGCATGAATGGATAAGAGTTATCCTACCTCCAAAAGATAAATAAGTCTTTTTCCACCCATCTAATCTCCGCGAGATTCTCTCAATCACTGGATCCCAAAAGCCACAAGCCTTTGGATTCCCTCCCAAAGGAAAACCCAAGTAGAGTATAGGCCAATCAAAAACCTTGCAATCAAGCAACAAGGCTAACCTAAAGAGATGATCATGATCAAGGATGATGCCATAAAGGTTACTCTTGCCCAAACACTAACAAAATAAACTTAAGAGTTTGCAGTTCTTCCACACAAGTGCTAGAAAATAAGATGATATCTTCTACGAATTGCAGATGGGACACCCTTGTTCTATTCTTACCTACACTGAAGCCCTCCAACATACTTCTTTCCTCTGCTCTCAACAACATCCTACTCAACACATCAACGACGATAGTAAACAGAAAAGGGGATAGAGGATCACCTTCTCTTAATCCTCTAGTTGCCTTGACCCACCCTTTAGCATTTCCATTCACTAAAATTGTATAAGAGACCGATGACAAACAACCTCTCATCCAGGACCTCCATCTAGGACTTAAACCCTTCCTATCCAACACATGATCCAAAAAATCCCAATCCACATGGTCATAACCCTTTTCAAAGTCAATTTTGAAGACAACTCCTTCCTCCTCTGATCGTCTTTTCTCATCCACATCTCATTGGCTATTAGAACTGCATCCAAAATTTGCCTCCCTTGAACAAAAGCACCTTGAGTAGAATTGATAGTTTCATGTAGTACACCTCTTAATCGCCTTGATAAGACTTTGGCTATTATCTTGTAGAGACAAGTGATCAAGGAAATAGGTCTAAAGTCTAAAATTTTTTTTGTCTAGCTGTTTTTGGCAAAAGTACTACGAAGGTGGCATTGGTGCTTTGATTAATTATCCCGCTTCTGTGAAACTTTGCGAACACCCTCACTAAGTCCTCCTTGATCACATCCCAACAATCTTGAAACACTGCAATGGTAAATCCATCAGGCCTCGGCGCCTTATCCCTATCTAACTAAAAAATGGCTTTAAAAATCTCTTCTTCAGTAAAAGGGGAATCCAACCTAGAAGCACTCTCTTCTGAGATAGGGGACCAATCTAAGCCTTCTACTCTCCAAGACTCTCTAGGGGGACTCGAGTAGAGCTTTTCATAAAAGAGTAAGATCTCCTCTGTGATGCTATCAATATTATTCAACACTAAACCTCTTTCATTCTCCAGAAACTTGATGAATTTCCTATTTCATCTGCCATTAGCCACTTGGTGAAAAAACTTTGAATTGCAATCCCCTTCTTTTACCCATTTCACCCTAACTTTTTGTCTCCAATGAACCTCTTCCCTGAAAATTAATTCCTCCAGCTCCCCTTTTCTCAAAGCTCTTTGTGCTGAAAGTTCAAAAGAAAGAACCCCTCCTTGCTCAACAGCATCAATGTTAGCAATATCACTATGGATGCTTTTTTTCCTTTCCTTTAGCACTCCAAAAGATTCCTTATTCCACTCTTTCAATTTGGCCTTAAAAAAATTGTAACTTCCTCATAAACTTATGACCTTCCCAACCAACTCCCTGAAAGCCTCTCCACCAACTTCTAAAGCAATCTTTGAAACTAGGATGTTGCAACCACATATTCTCAAACCTAAAAGGAGTTATCCTCCACTTGAATGGATTTGTGTCCAAAACAATCGATCAATGATCCAATGTCCATCTAGGAAGAACTTCTTGAAGGTTTTGAGGAAAGAATTGCTCCCACTCATTTGTGTAAAGAAACCGATCCAATCTCTTACACACAGGGTGAATCTTGCATGTTTAACCAAGTGAATGGAGCGTTCCTTAAATGGGGGTCAATTAATTCACAAACTCTTATAAATCCATCAAAGTCCCTCATGCTAGAAGTTAAACTAGAGCCTCCCAATTTTTCTGAAATTCTCCTTATAACATTAAAATCACCGCCCACACACCAGAAAGTAAAGGAAAGGCCATAAATGTCTAAGAGCTCCACCCAAAAATCCTTCCTAAGTAAGGAAATGTTTGGCCCATAAACTGAGGGCAGGCACAGAGGTCCACATAAATATAAATAATAAGCATCTTTAGATCACCATGATTCAGTATTGAATCTAGTTCCACTAATCAGATAAATTCATCTTTAGTATCAAATAGGATCATTCCATCAATCAAGTCTCATAAACACAATTTTTTATAGGAGAAAGAAAGGGATAGTTACAAAAAATGAATACCTATCCTCCAAAAGGAATAACAAAACCAATAGACAAGAACAAACACAGAGGAGACCAACAAAATAGACCACAGAGAGCAAGCATATCCTCCAAAAGGAATAATTAAAAAACCAATAGACAAGAACAAAGCAGAGGAGACAAACAAAATTGACAGCAAAAATAGACCACAAGGAACAAGCACCTCCCCAACAAAAGCCAAGCCATTTTATAAGGATATCTTCTCCCTTGAGAGACCAAAGAGAGAACAATTGGCAAGTCTCCTTCCATATGATGGTTTCCAAGGCCCAAATAAGGTGCCTTTAACAAACACTCCAATATAGTTGGGACCTCTCCTTCAATAGCCAAATCAAATATGATATGAAGAAGGGCCTCTCCATGACACATGAAATACATCATCAATCCTCATCTGCCTAGATTTCTTAACAAACAACTATAGAAATTGAGTTTAATACACCCTAAAGAGGGACATATCAACAACGCCCCAGCTTAGGTTGTATTCTTGTTACTAATAGCCTAATACAAACAACTGCTTGCTCAGATTTTTATGTATATATATATGAAAAACTATCTTTTCGTTGTATTAAATAAAGGTAAGAAAATATACAAAAGAAAGAAGGATAAAAAATTCACAACTCAGGGACTCCTCCGCATCACCTAAGGAGGAGAAGTTCCTAGAGGTTATAAGGGGTGACACCTTTGAATTGTGTGAATCTGTTTTAAAGCCATGAGGGAGGTCATGATGGCTATGAGCCCAAAGCAAACAATATTCACACAATGTTGGTAGGTCACGATAACAACAATGAACGAATAATGATGAAGGAAATGACTCCTCCAATGAGATGACAACAAGATTCTCTTATCCTTCATCTAACTAAGATAGTTTAGGAACCTTGGTGTAATTGCCAAAGGTCTATTTTTTCTTTTCTTTGCCTTTGTCTTTTTTGATTGCTCTTCTCATTATACAACCAAAAAAAATAAACCCTTCTATATTGGTGGAACTTTTATGATCCTACATCATTGGGCCTCTTCAATCTCTTTGTAAAAACAGACTTTGCTATATATCATTGAAATATGACAAGGTGGTTGTACAAAATTATTGATATTTTTTTAGAATTGGGATGTTCCTAATATCAGGTACATCTTAAGCAATCATGTGGTGGATGTGTTTGAACCACATCCACCATACAAATTATTTCGACCATGAACTATAGTGAGCATTATGTGAACCATTTTGGCCTGTACAAATAAATTTGCCTTTTGGACTACCATACAACTATTTTCCTTTTTTATGAGGCTCTATACTTGTCAGAAGGATTTCTCATCCTCCCTTATATTTACTATTTCAATACAATAAAACGGTTAGTTCTAATCATAAAAAAAAAAAAAAAAATTAAAAAACACCGAAAGCACAAATCCCAATCAACATATACACCATAGTACAAAATCACATATAATCCCATAACCCCGAATGAGTTCACTCCCAATCTTCATCTTCTAACCTCTTTCTCTTTTGTCACACTTAGCTAAAAATAAGAAATATCTTCCCTTACAAGCGGTGGTCTTTTTCATCCATATCTTTACCTGGCTTTCTTCATGATGAAAATAGCACCCATTCTTCCATTTCAGAAAACTCGGTGTATAAGAAGAAAGAAACTTAACTTCCTTGCAAGTCAAGGCCTTCACTTCATTAGTAGCTCATAAAAGGTTGATACAACTTATAACCTCTTACATGACCATCCAAAGCCCTCTCTCTTTTAATTGGTACGTGATGTAGAAATAGAGAAGAAACCAAGGACCTTGCACCACCTAATTATTGAATTTTGGTTGAAAATTTTCTCCTAGGGGAAAGAACTTTTTAAGAATCTTCATTCTAAACTAGGGTGACGCAAGAAAATTCTTCCTTTTAGCTTCTCCCTAGGCATTGATTTCAAAGCAATTAGAAGGTATTTGCTTTGAGTTACATTATACAGCTACTTAGTAGTTTCCTCCTCATGTATGAAGCATGCTAAGATGGCTTTAACTTGAATTCAATCCCCAACTACCTCTCTATCAAAGTAGACTTCCATTGATGCTCTTTAGGTATCTTGGAACAGTTATGTATGGTCATGTTGGAAGGATAGCGAATGAAATTTTTGTTTACCATTTTTAAACCTTTGAGTTATAGTTTCACTACTAAGGCTTAGATTAAAGATCTTTATACCCATTAGAAGATTTGACAAATTATGTCCAAATTTGAATGGCTATAATTTGTTTGTAAATATTGTAATTGATTTGTATGGTTGTATATTTTTTTCTTTCCTAATTACTTCTTAGAAATCTGCCTGTAATTAGTTTTCCTGGTTTAGTCCTAAATAGCTATAGGCTAGTCAACCTTGTATCTATATAAGTTTTACTCATCCTTTTTGAGAATTAAGAGTGAGAAATTATTCATTCCTTCATGGTATCAAGGCAAGTGAAAATTCTACAGTTTGTTTCATCTTCTTCTAAGCCTTCATTGCATTTTTTCTTTGGCCTTTTTTGCTGACTGTTGTGCTTAGCCTTCATTGTTGAACCTTATACCCATCAGCCTTCTATCAGTCCCATTTTCATCCAGTTTAAATTTGCCAACTGGAAAATCAAGAGTGCTTAGACTTCATTGCTGAATCAGCTTGAAAATCACAATCCAAGTTCTACACCAACTTTCAGGTTTTAAGTAATATCCATGCAATGAATGTCTCTAATGACTGTTTTTCCAGCACATGGATTCAGGTGCATCAGATCATATGACCAACATTCTAAAATTATTTTCCACCTAGTCCACATGTTCTGGAAAGCAAAAAACAAAGATTGCTGATGGATCTTTTTCTTTTATAGCTGGTCATGGCATAGACAAAATCAACCCCACTTTGTCTCTAAAATCTGTGTCGCATGTTCCCAATCTTTCCTATAACCTTTCGTCCATAGGAAAAATCACTAAAGATTTTAATTGCTTGGTTATATTCACTTCTTCTAGTTGCACTTTTCAGGATTCTGTAACAGGGAGGGCGATTGCACATGCTAAGGAAAAAGATGGACTATACTACATAGATACTAATTGGAAGATAGGTGTTTTAAGGTGTCAAGGCTTAGTCTTGACCTCTTATTCAAAAGTTGATCAGATTTGGCTTTGACATAGACATCTAGGACATCCTCCATTTCCATTGTAGAAAAAGGTGATTCCATCTTTGTTTGAAAACTTTGACCATCTCAATTTTCATTGTGAAGTGTGTCTTCTTGCTAAGCACCATCGAGTTCCATTTCCAATAAAAAATCCTAAATGTCTTTCTCCATTTAGTTTGATACATTCAGATGTTTGGGGTCCTTCTCGTGTTCCAATTATTTAGGTTCTCAATGGTTTGTTACATTTATTGATGATTGCACTCGAACCACTTGGGTTTATCACTTAAAATCAAAATCTCTACTATCTTTCATAAACTCATTAGTACACAATTTGGAACCAAGATATAGACACTCGGATCTGACAATGGGAAAGAATACTTTAATAATGACTTGATTACATATCTTCAAAAAAAAGCCCTTGTTCATCAATCATCATGTATTGATGCTCCCCAACAAAATGGGGTTGCCAAGAGAAAAAAAATAGGCATTTACTAGAGGTTGCCAGGTCCCTTCTATTCCAAATGAAAGTTCCTAAAATCTATTGGGTTGAAGTCATTCTAACAGGCATCTACTTGATCAATCATATGTCATCCTAGGTTCTTGCATTCAAATCTCCTATAGATACTCCTTTAAGAGTTCCTTCAAAATTTTCAAGCATTGATTCTCTTCCTCCAAAAATCTTTGGGCAGGTTTCTTTTGTTCTTGTTCATAACCACTTGAGAAGCAAGCTTGATCCAAAGCCTCCCAAATGCATTTTCTTAGGGCATTCTCACACAGAAAACAGATGTAAATGTTAACATCCTCCCACCAAAAGGAAATATACATTACCATGGATGTTACCTTTATTGAAGAGAAACCTTATTTCACTAAAACCTATCTTCCGGGGGAGAGTAAGAAGATTATGGAAGATGGATGGTGGGATTCTGGTCAGGTGTTAGTGCAAGATTTTGATTCTGGACAGGTTGTAGAGCACGATTCTGATCACTTTTTAAATTACATTTTACCAAGTGCTATATATAATCAGCCATCTAATCTTTATGATCATTCTACTCCTTTTGAGAGTGAACCAGTCTAAAAAAATCAACCTGAAAGTCTGTCCATTGAAACTGAACAGAGTCCAAGTTCCTCAAGTCTTGACAAGAACCTAAATCCCTCAAAACCTATATTGCAGATTCAGTCTCTTGAAACTAAGCATAAGAGACATGAAGCACCTGATTTCAATGTGTACTCCAAGAGAAAAAGATCCATAGTACTTGCACATGCCACAATCTCTGAAATCGTGACAGGTAATGAAAATGTTAATTCTAGTCTTGATACTAATACCCAACATCTTATCTCAAATTTTTTTCCCTTACAGAGATTGCCATCAAAATACCACGCCTTTATTATTCATTTGTTCTCTAATGAAACTAGTCCAAGAGGCCTTAAATAGTAAACCAAGGAAAGATGCCATGAATGAAGAACTACAAGCCTTTAAAAAAAATAAAACTCGGGAGGTTGTGGACCTGCCTCAAGGCAAGAAAACAGTGGGATGTAGGTGGATTTATATCATCAAATACAAGGTTGATAGAACCATAGAAAGGAACAAAGTGAGGCTAGTTGCTAAAAGGTACACTCAGACATATGGTATAGATTACCAAGAAACCTTTGCACTGAAGGAGATCATGTCAATTGGAGTTTTTTGGATCATGTTCTAGAAAGGAAAGGCTTTAGCACAAGATGAAGATCATGCTTTGGGAATCTCCATTCCAAACCCGAAGGTGACTCTTGGAAGATTGAAGGGATTGATTGGGCCCCTATTTCTGAAGAGAGTGCAATTTGGTTGGATAGACTGTTTTCTGAAGAGGAGGTTCGAATGGCAGTTTTCCAATTGAATAAGGAAAAGGCCCCTGGCCCTGATGGCTTTACTATAGCAGTTTATCAAGAGTGTTGGGATGTGATAAAAGAGGATCTTATGAGGGTGTTTTTTGAGTTCCACACTAAAGGGGTAATAAATCAAAGTACAAATGCGACATTCATTGCTATGGTGCCTAAGAAAAGCCAAACTTTTAAAATCTCAGATTATAGACCTATTAGTTTGGTTACAAGTTTATATAAGATAATTGCTAAGGTCTTATCAGGGCGTTTACGCAAAGTTCTACATGAAACAATCTTTGGCTCTCAAGGAGCCTTTGTGGAAGGGATACAAATATTGGATGTTGTATTGATAGCCAATGAAGTGGTGGATGAGAAAAGAAGGTCAGAGGAGGAAGGGGTAGTCTTCAAAATTGATTTTGAGAAGGCCTATGATCATGTGGATTGGGGCTTTTTAGATCATGTGCTTCACAGGAAGGGGTTCGGCCAGAAATGGAGATCTTGGATGAGGGGCTGTTTATCTTCTTCTAGTTTTGCTATCCTAGTTAATGGGAATGCAAAGGGTTGGGTTAAGGCCTCTAGAGGTTTGAGACAGGGAGATCCTCTTTCTCCTTTCCTTTTTACTCTAGTAGTAGATGTTCTAAGTAAGTTGATGATTAGAGCAGAGGAAACTGGGATAACTGAGGGTTTCCTTCTGGGGAGGGATAAGACTAGAGTGTCCTTGTTACAGTTTGCTGATGATACCATATTTTTCTCTAAAGCCTCCTTGGACCTTCTTCAAAACCTTAAGATTATCCTTTTGGTTTTTGGGCAAGTATCTGGTTTAAAAATCAACTTAGAAAAAAGCACCATTTCAGGTATTAACACTAGGTAGGAGGTGTTGTCTAGTTTGGCTTTGGTTTTGGAGTGCAAAGTGTCAGAGTGGCCTTTGTCTTATTTAGGCCTTCCTTTGGGAGGGAACCCAAAGACAATAGGCTTTTGGGATCCAGTGGTTGAGAGAATTTCGAGGAGGCTGGATGGGTGGAAAAAGGCCCATTTGTCTTTGGGAAGGAGGATTACTTTAATTCAGTCTTGTCTGTCTCACATCCCTAGCTACTTCCTCTCCCTCTTTAAAATCCCTGTATCTATAGCTTCAAAGATTGAGAAGATGCAAAGGGATTTTCTTTGGTCTGGGGTCGGGGAAGGGAAGAAAGATCACCTAATCAGATGGGAGGTTGTTAGTAGACCAAAGGAGATGGGAGGTTTGGGCTTTGGGAAGACTTCTTTGAGAAATAGTGCCCTCTTGGGGAACTCATTAAGAGGCAAGACACTTTGGCAAATTGCTTGCCTTACTTTGATTTGGATGGTGTGGCAAGAAAGAAACAATAGGATCTTTGAGGATAAAGGGAGAACAGAAGAGATGGTTTGGGATTTGATCCGGTTTTATTTTTCTCTATGGGCTTCTTGTACTGAAGCTTTTAGAGGAGTTCCTCTAAGCATTCTACAACTCAATTGGATTGGGGTTTGCGTTTCAAGAGTTTGAAGATTGATGGGGTTTCTTTTGTTTTTAGAGTTCTATTGTTGGGTGTTTTTCCTTGGTATTTGTGTAGGAAGGACCTCTCATCCTTCCCTTAGTTTTTTTCTCTTTCTTTTGTCTCTTTTTTCTCTCCTGTATTTGTTCTTTTATTAATATAATCTTCTTCGTTTCTGATCAAAAAAAAAAAAAAAAAAAAAAAGATGAAGATCATGGATAAGGGGTTGACTTTCTTTAACAAATTTTGCAGTCCTAGTTAATAGAAATGTCAAAGGTTGGGTTAAGGCCACTAGAGGTTTGAGACAAGGAGACCCTCTTTCTTCTTTTCTTTTTACCCTTGTAGTGGATGTCCCAAGTAGGATGTTGACCAAAATGGAGGAAAGTGGTTTAACTGAGGGTTTCCTTGTCGGTAGGGATAGGACTACAGTGTCTCTGTTACAATTTGAAGGTGACACCGCTTTCTTCTCAAAGGCCTCTATGGATTTTCAACAAAACCTTAAGCTAATCCTTTTGGTTTTTTGCCAGCTATTTGGTTTGAAAATAAATTTAGAGAAAAGCATTCTTTCTGGTATTAATGTTAGCTAAGAGTTGTTATCCAGGCTAGCCACGTTGCTTGATTGTAGAGTTTCAAAGTGACCTCTCTCCTATCTGGGTCTACCTTTAGAAGGGAATTCAAAGACAATAGGATTTTGGGATCCAATGATTGATGGAATCTCGAGGTTGGATGGGTGGAAAAAGGCTTTTTTCTCTTGGGGGGAAGGATAAACTTAATTTAGTCATGTTTGACTCTCATTCCTTGCTATTTTCTCTCTCTATCTAAGATCTCATTAGCAATAGCTTCAAAGATTGAGAAAATACAAAGGGACTTCCTTTGGTCTGGGATTGAGGATGGCAAGAGATATCATCTTATTAGTTAGGTAGTGAAGGTTCGAGGATAGGAAAGACTTCTTTAAGAAATAATGCTCCATTAGGGAAGTAGCTTTGGAGGTTCCCAAAGGAAAGTTGTCGTCTTTGGTATTAAGTTATTGCGAGCATTTATGGGACACATCCTCATGGATGGGATGTTAGCATTATGGTTAGATGGTCACATAAATGTCCTTGGAAGGCTATTGCACAAGTCTTTCAAGGTTTTGCCCCACCCACCCGCTTTGTAGTGGAGAATGGGGAGAGAATCCGGTTCTAGGAATATTTATGGTAGGGAAGTCAACTTCTATGTTCCTAATTTTCTTAACTCTATAAAGTTATCTTAGTGAAAAACCTCACCATTTCAACCATCCTTGGTAATTCCTATTTGCCTTCTTGAAATTTTAACTTCCATCACAATCTCATTGATATTGAAATTGATTCTCTTAAAAGAATCATGTCATCACTCACCTTGGTGCGCTTGTTTCCCACCACCACAGATTCAAGGGCATGGACTTTATCCTCCTTTGGCATATTCTTAGTAAAATCTTTCTTTTTGGTCATATCCAAGTCCTCGAATCCAATCCCATTCTTTCAGGCCAATTTGGTTTGGACATTAAAAGATCCTTCAAAGGTCAAGACTTTTGTCTAGTTAGTAGTACACAAGGAGGTAAATACGAATGACTTGCTATAGGTGAGAAGACTCTACAAATCCCTTAGTCTGCATTGGTGCATTTTATGCAAAGGAAGTGGAGAATCGATCAACCATCTTTTTCTACATTGTTCATTAGCTTTATGGCTTTGGTGGCATAAAGTCTTCAGTTTAGCCAATATGATTTGGGTGCCACTTAGGAGTATTAGACATATGATGATTATTTCTTTCAGAGAATTAGGGAATTCATTAAGAAGCAAGACTCCTTAGCAAATCATTTGCCTCGCTATTCTTTGGATTGTGTGGCAAGAGAGAAATGTTAGGATTTTTTAGGCAAGATGATGTTATACCCCTCCCTTTGGGCCTCTTGTTTCATCACTTTAAGGGAGTTCCACGTAATGTTATTCAACTAGGTTGGCTTTTAGTTTGTAATTCATAGGATGTGTATAACATTGAGAGGAGTTCTTTTCAATTTCTATGTTATTTTGTTAATGCCTATGTTTTAGTTTCTCTTTGTATAGTGGAGAAGTATACTCTATGATGAGATTTTGTATTTTGTGGGAAGGACCCCTCATCCTTCTCTGTTTCTTTTATCCATAAAATTTATCTTTGTTTCTGACAAAAAAAAAAATATTTGCACCGATAGCAAAGCAAAGATAAACCCTATAAGAATTTTATTATTTTTCTCTGCTAACCCTTTTTTTTTTTCCTTTTTTTTTCTTTTTTTTTTCTTTCTTGATAATTGAGCAACCTTTCATGGCCAAACCCTTAGGAACCTTTCATGGCCAAACCTTTAGGACTCTCCATAGGGACCCGAATCTCAAAGTGCTGACCACCCTGCAACAACCAGCACCGAATAAATTCAGGATATCATCAGTAGCAGGATTTAAATCCAGGACCATGTGCCACTTACTGGGACCACACTTCCCAGTGTTTTCCTTTACCAACTAGGCTACTCTCGCAGGTATCTTTCTCTACTAACTTTGAATGACCTTTGCAACCATTTCATGTAAAGAATGCTTTCCTTCATGGAGATCTAGAAAATGAGGTATACATGGATGTTGCTCCTAATTTCATACACAAATCTTAGACAAACAGAGTGTGGAGACTTAGAAAATCACTTTATGGGCTCAAGCAATCCCCAAGAACCTGGTCTGGAAGATGCACTAAGTCAATGATGATGAGGGGTTATCATCAAACCTAAGGTGATTACACACTATTCTTCAAACATTCCCATCTGGGTTCAGTAACTATTTTGATTATCTATGTAGATGATATCATTGTTACTAGCAATAACTTGGAAGAAATTAGAGAATTAAAGTCATACCTAGCAAAGGAATTCGAGAACAAAGACTTGGGTAATCTAAGGTACTTTTAGGGATAAAAGTTGCAAGATTAAAACAGGGAATTTTTATTTCTCAACGAAAAAATGCACAAGATCTACTCAAAGAAACTAGCATGCTAAGGTGCAAAATTGTTAATGCCCCTATAAAGTCAAACCATAAGCTAGGGAACAAGAATAAAGAACCTATGGCTGACTAGGGCATCCACAAAAGAATAGTGGGGAAACTAATTTACTTATCAAACACTAGACTTGACATAGCATATGCTATAAGTGTGGTAAGTCAATTTATACATTCTCCACTTAAATCTCATATGGAGGTTGTGCATAGAATTATCATATATCTAAAGACAACCCTAGGCAAGGGAATAACGTTTCCAAAGAATGACGATTTCAAGTTGGGAGCCTATACCAATGCAAATTGGTCAAGTTCAGTGGTGGATAAAAGATCAACCACTAGGTACTACATATTTCTAAGAGGAAATTTAGTCACTTGGAGAAGTAAAAAACTTGTTGTGGTCAAATCTAATGCAGAAGCTGAGTTTAGAGCTATGGCTCACAATATTTGTGAGATATTATGACTGAAAATTAGACTCATAGATCTTAAGACTAAGATAAAGGAGCCAATGATGTTGTATTGTGACAATGAGGTGGCTATAACTATAGCTCATAACCTAGTCCATCATTATTGCACCGAACATGTGGGAGTGGATCAACATTTCATCAAAGAGAAAGTAGATTCTGAACAAATTTGTACACCATATGTCTCCTCAACTAGGCAGTTGGCAAACATCCTCACTAAAGGTTTGCCAAATCTGGTTTTTCATCAAATCTTAGACAAGCTAGGAATACAAGACATCTTTGCACCTGCTTAAGGGGGAGTGTTGAAAGATTCGACAAAATATGTCTAAATTTGAATGCCTATAATTTGTTTGTAAATATTATGGTTGTATATTTTAGTTTTTTCCTTATTTCTTTCCTAGAAATTTGAATGTAATTAGGTTCCTTGATTTAGTCCTAAATTAGCTTTAGTCTAGTCAACCTTGTATCTATATAAGTTGTAATCATTCTTTTTTGAGAATTAAGAGTGAGAAATTATTCATTCCTTCAATAGCTATTAGAGAAACAAAGTCTAGAGGCTAATATAAAAATATTTCTTAGGATTGCATACCTTCCTGACTCTTTTCATAGGTCTTCTAGGATAATTTGGTGAGCCATAAGTTTTGTTGTTATTGTTAAGTTTCGTGTGTCATTATTTTTACTTTAGATTAGTTTAAAGGATACTCACCCTCTTTTATGCTCTCCTCCCTTTTTAATTAAACGATTATTTCCTATCAAAGAAAGAGCTCATAATTAGAACTACTAAGAGTCTTTGTAAACTAATTCTCTTCTAGTAATATAATTCCTAGTTCCTTTTTTCATATATTCACTCAAATACATAAACATGTTAGCCCAAGGTTTCCCCTAATCAAGTTTTGATGATAACAAAACGAGATTAACAACACTAATTGTTCATCAAGCTTATCATTTAAGGATTTTAAGGAATTAAGCCAAGTCAAGAATCAAGCAAGGACAATATTGATTTTGTGAAGACTTGGACACCTTAAAGACGTTAGGAACCTTGAGTAAGATTGGTTAATGGTGTACTAGGATTAATTTAAATATTCCATGCACTTAAGGTTGAAACCATCCATTTTATGCTTTGAAAAATAGATGACGTTTTATTTTACTCTAAACCTAAGCCTAAATCTCAAAAAAAATCATGTTTTAAAGGGTTTCTGGGGGTGTTTTGGAAGCTTACTCGATGCTCCCTATTGTTGGTTTGCCCTCAAAATTGCAAAATTTCAAAATAGCTTAAAAAACAAGAGAACCGGTCAACCACTTAGGCCTAACCGATCAAGGTGGCCTAAATGTGCAAAGTTTGGTAGAATGGGTATTTAACTCATTAAACCATAAGCCTTGACCAGATGCTCAACCAATCAAGCTCTTATACCCCAATGATCACCTACTACGGCATTTAATGTCCAACGGTAAGTGAACCGGTTTAACCAATTGTTCGAACAATCAAACCTAAATTGTGTCAAATAAGTGTTTTAAGTTTTCCACCTATAAATATGAGCTTTAAAGTGCAGTTATGGACAAGAGAACTTGAGTTTTCAATTTCCTACCAATTAAAGAATTCTCATAAAGTGTTTTTGAGTGAATTCAATTCAAACAACTTGCAAATTCATTAATTCACCTTTGATCCAATCCTAGCTTTTCATTTGTATCTTAAGATCTTATCTTGCACACTAGGATTGTCTTTGCTCTTTCATTCCTTGAGAAACTTTGAGAGAAAGATTCGAGTGAGGGTAATCACTTGAGGAAGAATTGCAATGATTGATTGGAACCATAATCTAATTGGATTGAAGTAAAGACTTCGATTGAAGATTTGGTTTTAGTGGAACCCTTAACGTGATTGAAGTTTGAGGAGAGTGGATGTAGGTTGGGATTGGGTAGAACAACTATAAAATTGTGTTTTACTTGAGTCATGATGTCTGCTATGGTAGAAGAAATGAAGGCTCACCAGAAGAACTCTACTTGGGAGAGAGCTCCCTTAAGGAAAGAAGATAGTGGGATGTAAGTGGGTGTTTTTAGTTAAGTACAAGTCAGATGGAATAATTGACAAGTACAAAGTTAGATTGGTTGCCAGGGAATACACCTAGACTTACGAAATTGACTACCAAGAGACCTTTGCCCCTATGACCAAGATGAACACCGTTAGTCATACTCTCTCTTGCGGTTAATATTTTTTTTTTTTTCTTTTTGATAGGAAACGACAAAGAGATATATTGATAGAAAAAAGAAGTACAAGAGAAGGATGAGGAATCCTCCCACCAAAGAAAAACTAAACAACAAGAATACAAAAACAAGAAGCTACAATGTAAAAACAAACAAACTCTCTAGGTTAGACTATCCCGTTGGAGCTACACACTACTAGCCAATCTAGTGTAACACATTAAGGGGAATGCCCTTAAAAACCATGGAACAAAAAGCCCAAAGAGAAGCAAGGAAGTGGATGGAATCCCAAAGATTCTCTGAATTCCTTGCTTTATCCTCAAATATCCTCGCATTTCTTTCCCGCCACACAACCCAAATTAAAGCAATGCACTCAGTTTGCCACAAAACTATCCCTCTCTTGGATAATCCAAAACCTTTATAATTGATGGACATCATGTCGGAGATGCTCCTCAAGCGAACCCAATCCATCTTGGCTAACTAAAATAATCTATGTCACAACCTCATCGTCAAAGAACAATGTAAGAAAAGATGATTTGTTGATTCTCCATGCTTCATACACAACTTACAAATGTCAAGACTAAGAGCTTTGTAAGGTCTTCTCAATTATAGCAAGTCATTAGTATATACCTTCTTGGGTGCCACTAACTAGACAAAGGCCTTGACTTTAAAAGGGACTTGAGAATTCCATACAAACTTAGTGAGGAAAATTGGAGAAGAATCGGAAAAGTGGGACAAGGCTAGAAAAAAAGACTTAACTATAAGAAGCCCTGAAGAAGATAAAGACGAGGATCTCGCATCTGAAACCAATGGGGATAAATGCAAACAATCAAGTGACCGCATGAGGTTTTCTAAATCTTCTACCTCGGAATTGGAAAGGTTACGACGGAAATTAAAGTTTCAAGAGAAGGGGTGAGCAGAACCGAGAATTGAAGATATAGGAATATTTTTATCCGTGACTACTTTAAATAGTTTTGGATATTGGGAACCCAAAGGTTGGTCCCCCCACCACAAGTATTCCCAAAACTAAATTCTTTCCCCATCTCCTACCACAAGCCGAGTATACTTGGAAAAATCCTGAAAGACTTGTGCAATATCCTTCCAAGAACAACGATGTGACCATTTGACTACAGTGTTGGCATCCCAACCATTGGAATGTGTCTCATAAATGCTTAAAATGACTTGATGCGGTTAATATGGACCAACAATTAAGACAGTTTGATGTAAAGAATGTCTTTCTCCATGGTAATCTGTTAGAGAAGGTGTACATGGACCCCCCTCCTGGATTCACATCAAAAGGAGGCAAAGTATGCAAACTAAAAAAGGCTTTATATGGATTGAAGCAATTGCCAAGGCCATGGTTTGGCAAGTTGAGCTACTCGATGAAGGAATATGGTTTCAAACAAGTGATGGCAAATCACACTCTATTCTATAAAAGAGATGATGATGATATTAATTTGCCTATTGTTTATGTAGATGACATGATAGTAACTCTACAAAAATAAAGAAGCTTCGAAGCTATCTTGTCAAGGAATTTGAAATGAAGGACTTGAGTACTCTAAAATACTTCTTGGGTATTGAGGTGTCTCGGTCCAAGCAAGGACTCTTCGTCTCATAACAGAAGTATACATTGAATCTCTTGGTTGAAATCAGTAACTCCGCTTGCGAACTTGTAGGTACTTCCCATTGAGATAAATCATGGCTTGTCCATCTTCCCTAATCAAATTCCAACGGACAAAAAAAAAATGTTAGAGACTGGTAGCAAAATTAATCTACTAGACCACACTAGGCCTGACTTGCCATATGTAGTTAGTGTTGTAAATCAATTCATGCATAATACAAGTGATAGACACATGAATGTAGTAAATCGTATCCTGGCCTATCTGAAGTCCTCTCCAGGCAAAGGTATTATGTTCTCCAAACACGGACATCTAGATATTGAGGGTTACACAAACTCCGACTTCGTCAAATCTAGATCGGATAGAAAGTCTACTTCAAGGTGTGTTTCATTTGTAGGAGGAAATTTGGTGACTTGGAGGAGTAAGAAACAAAATGTGGTTTCATTGTCTAGTGCAGAAGCTGAATACCGTGCGCTCCATCATGTAACTACTCTTACTTAGCTAAGAATTCTCTTAAGCAAGCTTGGGTTTGGTCTCAAGAAACTTATGATGCTCTTTTGTGATAACATAGCAGCTATTGAGAATGCAAATAATCTGGTACAACATGATTGAACTAAGCATATTGAACTTGACAGGAATTACATCAAGGATAACCTAGATTCTAGCATGATAAAGGTTTCTTACATCAAGAGTACAGATCAGTTGGCGGATATGCTGACTCATATTGTTACTAGTGGTCCATTTTATGCATCATTATCCAAATTGGACATGTGTGATATCTATGCACCAACGTGAGAGGGAAAGCCAACTGTTGGTGCAGCTGTGTCCAGCTGTTGGTACAACTATGTCCAGCTACCGGTATAGTTGTGTACAGTTGTGATGTACAACTATGCATACAGCTGTGTACAACTGTTTGTATAGTTGTCGACTATTTTGTATAGTTGGCTATCCTAAAATAGCCTTGTATACCCTTTATAAATACCCTTGAGATATATAAGAAAATTCATTCAGCAATTTATCATATATTGTTCTTGCTTGCATTTATTGGGTTTAAAAATTTTCGAAAATAGACCATCAACTAATTCAATCCCCTCCTCTTTGGTAATTTCCATACGTTCAATTAGCTAAATTCACAACACATATCCCAAAAGTCTTAAGGCTTTTTGGCTTAAATAGTTCTTTGCCCTTTTTTTCTTTTTTTTCACAAAGTCGAAAGAGATTGTATTAGATGAAAGGAAGGATGAGGGATCCTTCAACCACCAAAAGCATAGATAGCAAATAAGAGAATGAATAAAGAACAACTATAATAAAACAACAAAAAGAATCAAGTAAACAAAACACAACCACACAAAGTACAATCAAAAGCAAACCTAAAATCAATACTACAAACACCATGTCTATATGTTAAATTATGAAACTTTGACACTATTAACCTTTTTTATCAGATATATTATAACTTAAGAGTAACAAAAGAATAAACAACCATAATTTTATTAAAAAAATAAGGTCCTAGAATGAAATTAAAAAAAAATGCACTTGGATGTTGTAAGGAATAAAAAATACCAACAAAATTGAGCATAAAATCAAATGCTTTCCTAGTCTCTTCTTGACCCTCAACCCCTTTCTTCTCATTGACCTTCCTGATGAAACGGATGTAGCATCGCCTACAAAATCATATTGCCAACAAAATGAAAATGGTTCATTAGTAACAATTAATTGATAAAGTAAAAGGAAATATTAACCTATAAAAGTTGGTGTAAGAAACAAAAGGCATTAATCATGAAGAGGTTTGAAGATTTTTTTTTTTTAATAATCAGAAACAAACTAACTCTTTAATCTTAATTTGTAATATAACAAAGGTAGAGAAACCATTCAAGAAGTACAAAGATTGATTTTAAAAAAAAAAAATCTTGAAAAGAAAAGACAAACATAGATACATTTCAATGATCTAACAAGAACATGTATAGTAAGATAAGCAAGTCAAAAGGATAAAAAAACCCCCAACAAAAGAAACCCACTCCTTGACTCCTTGTTTCACTAATCAATCTATAAGATGATTACCTGAACATAGAACTCGGGAGACAAATCAATTCAAGTTTCTAATAACATTTAAATTTTGGTCAAACCAGTCACATACTTCTAAGGACCTCGTTCTAATTCAAACACCCAAGAAATCATAATTGCAAAATCCCCCTCCACTCATATATTTTTTCAAATTTTGATTAAGAAAAAAAATGAAAGAAAAAGCAAGCACATCAAAACATACTCTTAAAGCTAAGAGATTTCTTTTAATTTCAGATTTTCTTTTTCCTATTAGATGTGGAATACTTATTTTTATTTCAACTAATAACTTGCTTCAATTAGAGGTGTGATTAGAGATCATTCTGGTACAGTATTGAGAGCCTTCTCTATGTAAAAATGGGGTTGGCCATCAAGGCAAAGATATTGGCATTATTGGAGGGTTTAATGCAAGCAAAAGCTTTATCCCTATCCAATCTAATTGTAAAGGGAGATTTTGTCATTGTAATATCTTGGGTAACTAATAAGGAAAGAGGTTCATGGAAGGTTGACAATTAGGTACGCAAAATCATAGTTACTACAAATCAAATGGCGTGTTCCTTCTCTTAGATTCCTCATTTAGCTAACCAAGTCCCAAATTAGTTCACCAGACAAGGAGCAAAACATATAGCCTCCTTTGTTGGAGATTTCCTTTCCCCTTAAGTGTTCAATGTTCTTTTCCTCCTATATATATGTCGGGTTTTATGAGGAAGGGCAAGTTTTTTGTGATTCTAGCTCTTGGTAACTTTCCACCAACTTTTGTACATTTTGAAGGATTGCTTATCCTTCTTATATTTTTCAATTGATTGATGAATGAAAGTGTTTGTTTCTAATGAAGGATTGCTTATCTCTGTGTCGTTTCCAATCAAAAAAAAAAAAAGGATTGCTTATCCTTCTTATATTTTTCAATTGATTGATGAATGAAAGTGTTTGTTTCTAATCAAAAAATATTTAGGGCCCTTCATATGTCACTAACATTTCAGCAACTAGATATCATTACTTTTATGGATGATCAAACATGTCTTTATTAGGTTGATTTGCTTAAAGAAAAATTTAAGATCGGAAGAAACTTCAAAAATTTCCATGCCATGGTAAAAAAACCAATTTGGAATATACATTCAGGTTCTAAGAACCAATAATAGGAAGAGTATTTTTCAAATATCCTAAGGACCCTTTTTATCAAAAAATGGGATTGTTCACTGATCATTATGTGTCAATAAATCCCAACCAAATGGTATTGCCGAGAGAAAAAACTGACATTTGTTGGAAGTTGCACACTCATTATTGTTCAACATTGGGTTAAAAAAACACTTTTGGTGGTAAGCAGTTCTCAAGGCTTGCTATTTGATAAACCACATGCCTACACTCATTCTAAACTTTCAAACTCCTTTTTAGTGCATTCACACAAATTTATCCTTTAACTAAACTCTTCACCTCTCTCCTGTTTAAAGTCTGTGGTTGAGTGGCTTTTGTTCATGCACACAATCACCTTAGAAGCAAATTAGACCCATAGGCTGTAAAAATGCATTTTCCTAGGATATTCATTGACTTAAAAGGGTACAAGTGTTATGATCCTGCATCTAGAAAGTTGTTTATCACCTTTGATTTCAAATTCTTTGAAAACGAGTCTTTGTTTCCCCAAACTTCTCTTCAAGGGGAGAATTCTATAAGCAAGATAAGTTCGGGAAACTCTTCTTGTTCCTCTTGTTCAAACCTTGTGTGTGCAACATGAGCTGCCACCTTCATTTCATGTCCCAATTCTTCAATTTTACTAATTGTGATTAAAAGACAGGTTGTAGATGAATTCCAACACCTAGAGCTTCATGTCTATTCTAGGTGGCTTAATCAAAACAGGAAAGAACACGCTGACCCTCCATGAGTGCGAACTCATGACTTAAATCCGAATGCTACAAAAATGAAAGTTATTCCAAATGGTGCATCCATTCCTACAAAAATAAATGACCTTGGCATGCCTATTGCTCTTAGAAAAAGAACTAGGTCATATACTCTTCATCCCATTTCAAAGTTTGTACCTTACCACAGGTTGTCATTTTCTTATCAAGCATTTAATTCTAACCTTTCTAGTGAAAAAAATCCTAAATTTGTATTGGAAGCTCTAATGATTCCAGTATGGAGAAAGGCAATCTTAGAGGAGGTGTAGGCACTTGAAAAAAAGTGGCATTTGGCAATTAATGGAACTTCCAAAAGCGAAGACTCCCGTAGTATGCAAGTGGGTATTTACCAAAATATGCAAGATAATGGGATAGTATATATATGCAAAGCAAGACTTGTTGCAAATGGTTATACTTAGACTCAAGGAATTGACTACCAAAAAACTTCTACTCTGGTGGCCAAGATGAACACAATTAGAGGACTACTTTCACTCTTAGCTAACGTAAGATGGTCACTCCATCAACTAGACATCAAGAATGCATTCCTTAATGGGGAACTCAAAGAGCATGTATACAAGCAACTACCACTAGGCTTTGACGACCTTTATGGAAGAGAAAAAGTGTGCAAGCTTAAGAGATCTTTATATGGCCTAAAACCTATGTTGCATGGGTTTGTGTAGAATGTCAAATGCGGGTATATGTCTAGGTGTCTAATCTTTCACAACTTAAATTTTAGGATACAAGTATTCGGCTAAGAAGGATCCAAAAAATGGGCATGGGTACTACGATAATAAAAGAAAAATCAATTAAAAATAAATTGGAAGTAAGATATCCCTTTTAAAAGCTCCCATCTTATCCCTATAATCTTTTTCCCCCCTCATATTCCTAAAAATTATTACAAAAATTCACTTTTTAGCTAACTCCTCTTTATCTCTAATATAATTATTATTATGTTAAAAGAATAAAAGGATATCAATGAAAAAATTAAGCACACCCAAAGTAAAATAGGAGTGTTTGACAAGGGTCTCATACCCACACCCATATCATATCATGTCAAGATGGGTATGTCAGGTGAAATTGAAGGATTCAGGTATCATAACCTAAAACAATCACCTAGGGCCTGGTTCAATAATATTCAAAGTCCATCAGAGCTTTAGGATATTCACAAAACCAAGTTGACCACATTTTGTCATTCAACTACTCGATTGATAGTAAGATCACTATCCTTATAGTATATGTGAATGACATTATCTTAACTGGAAATAATTAAGTGGAAATCAGAGAACTCAAGAAAGAAGTCTGGAAGAGTAGAAGGGCTGGTCGGAACGAGAAGGGTGGTCGTAGGCTAAGGATTTTGAAATAAAGGATCTTAGTCTTCGAGATATTTTCTAGGCATAGAGGTAGCTTGGTTTAACAAGGAAGTCTCACAAAAGAAGTACACACTTGATTTTCTCAAAGAAGTGGGCATGATAGAATGTAAATCTGGTGATGTTCTCATTGATGCCAATCACAAATTTGGGTTGTCCAAGAAAGGGAAAGTAATTGATAGAGTACGTTACCAAAGTTTAGTTGGTAAATTAATCTATTTGTCACACACTAGGCTAGATATAGCATTTTCAATTAGTGTTATGATTCAACATATGCACTCACCGAGTGAAGAACATTGAGACAGCATACAAGATCCTAAAGTACTTAAAGAGGACACCAAGCAGAGGATTGGTATTCAAAAGATGTGAACGATTAATGATAGAAGCCTTCACGAATGCTGACTAAGCAAGTTCCATCCTCAGGTTTGTTGGGAGGAACGTTGTGACTTGGAAAAGTAAGATCGTTTTCTGTTAGTGTTATGACCCAATATATGCACTCACCGAGTGAAGAAAACATAGAGGCAGTATACAAGATCCTAAAGCACTTAAAAAGGACACCAAGAAAAGGATTGCTATTCAAAAGAAGCGAACAATTAATAGTAGAAGCCTTCACGAACGCGGATTAGGCAGGTTCCATCCTCAAGTTTTTGCACATTTGTTGGGGAAAACCTTGTGACTTGGAAAAATAAGATGCAAAAGGTTGTTGCTAAAAGTAGTGCAAAAGCTGAGTTCAAAGTTGTAGCACACGGGATATGTAAGCTTCTTAAGCTTAAAAACTTCTAAAAGAGTTAAAGATAGGGACAGAGGCTCCTATGAGACTGCACTATGACAATAAGGCAGCAATAAACATAGTTCATAATTTATTACAAAACAACAAGACAAAACATGTAGAGATTGATTGACACTTTACAAAGAAAAAGTTGGAAAATGGACTAATTTTCATGTCTTTCATTCCAACAAAAGAGCAGTTGACAGACATATTCACCAAAGGACTTCCTAAACTAGCATTAGAGTCTTTAACTAACAATTTAGGTTTGATTGATATCTTCCAATCAGCCTGAGGCTGTTTTAGGAGCTATTTCTAGGAGAATTAGTTGTGATGAGACTAGTTGGTAGGCCTATAAATCATGGATTGCTATCTTCTATTTTTATTTTTTATTTTTTTCATAGATAAAAGGATGTATATTAAACGAGAAGAGGAAACACCAAAAACAGTGCCCTCAAAGTATACAAGGAATATACAAAAACAGCCCAAAGTCACACTCCAAGGGGGAAAGGATAGAAACACACCACCTTCCCTTACTTAGAGCCTAACCAATCTAAAAAACTTACAAGAGAAGAAGGGCTCAAAACTATAGACACCCTAACCCAATACCAAAGATTACATACAAAAGAATATTTTAGTCTTTGAAGCGAAAGCTCCTCATTCCCAAAAGTTAACAAATTCCTTTCCTTCCAGACTAACCAAAAAATACATAAGGGGGCCATTTGCCAAGCCTTTTTCCGAGCTTTCCCCACAAACGCTCCATGCCACCTAAGAAGAGTTTCCTTCACTATACATGAGAGAGTCCAAGCCACACCACAAAGGGAGAAAAGAAGATTCCACAGAACCCGCGTCTTTACACAATGAAGTAAAAGGTGATCCACCGTCTTTACTTCAGAGAGGCATAGAAAACACTTGTTTTCCAATAAGTACCCCCTCCTTTGAAGTTGCTCCAAAGTTAAGACTTTACCCCAAGAAGCCTCCCAAGCAAAGAAGGTCACCTTAGGAGGGACACTCACCCTCCAAATACTACCACTAGGGAACAAAGGAGAAACTCCAGGCTCCAAAATAGAATAAAGAGACTTCATTGAGAAAGCGCCACACTTTGATGTTGTCCTAATCACTTTATCTTCCCCCTCCTTTTGCACCCGGAAGGCTTGGATCTTATGCAAAAAACGCTCCACCAACTCAATCTCTCAATCATTAAGCGCCCTTGAGAAAAAAGGGGTCCAACCATCCTCATCACCATCGGGGTTCCAAACATCCAACACCCAAGCATCCTTAGACAAAGAGATGGAAAATAAAGAAAGGAAAGACTCACAAAGTGGCTCATCTCCACACCACTTGTCCGTCCAGAATCTCACTCTTTGCCCACTACCCACTTGGTAGGCTAACCTACCATTTAAAAACAACCACTCCTTCCTAATTGCTTTCCAAAGCCCAACACCATATCTCCCACTTACCACCCGAGTGCCCCACCCCCCTCCTCTTCACCATACTTGTGACTGATGACTTGCTTCTAAAAAGTCTCTCTTTCATTGGAAAAACGCTAATTCCACTTAAGAGAGCTATATTCAATAGAGCTAAATTTCTCACACCCAAACCACCTTTCCTTTTTTCCAAGCAAACCAAGTTCGACCTAACAAGATGCAGTTTCTGTACAAGAGCTCCCCCCACCCCACAAAAAATCCCTCTGAATCTTCTCCAATCTCAACCTCACTTTTCTTGGCAAGTAAAAGAGAGACATGAAGTATATAGGCATGCTAGCTAGAGTAATTCGGATTAAAGTGAGTCTCCCTCCTTTTGAAATATACTGTCTCTTCCACATTGCAAGTCTTTTGCGAAATCGCTCTTCAACACCATCCCACACAACCACTGATTTGAAGGAAGTCCCCAAAGGCAAACCTAAATAGCAGGAAGAGAGACCACCCACTTTACAACCCAACTCCAAGGCCAAGTCCTCTATATCAAGCACCCAACCCACCGGGATTAACTCGCTCTTCTCCAAATTGATTTTCAACCCTGAGCAAGCCTCAAACCACATGAGAAGCTAGCTTAGATAAGTCATCTGGTCTAGAGACTCCTCACAAAACACCAATGTATCATCCACAAATAACAAGTGCGAGATTAGAATCCCCTCTCCACTCCTACCTCTCACCCTTCACCCAGATAAGAAGCCCCCACTAATAGTCCTTCACAATAAACAATTAAACACCTCCATGGTTATCACAAACAAATAAGGGGAGAGGGGATCTTCTTGTTTCAATCCCTTCGAGCTTTGGAAAAAACTGAAAGGAGACCATTTATTAAAACAGAAAATTTCACAGTAGAGATGCACCATTCTATCCACTTTATCCATCTCTCCCCAAAGCCCATCTTTTTAAGCACTGCCATCAAGAAACTCTAGCTGACATGATCACAAGCCTTCTCTATATCCAATTTACATAGCACACCCCCTACATTGCTTTTCAACCTTGAGTCCACAGCCTCATGCAATTAAAACTGCGTCTAAAATCTGTCTACCCTCCACAAAGGCATTTTGGGACTCCGAAATCACTTTCCCCATAACCTTTTTAATTCTATTAGCCAACACCTTGGCCACTTATAGAGGCTGGCCACAAGGCTAATCGGCCTAAAATCTTTCAGATTTTCTCACACCCAAAAAGTCGCATTCAATGACTTTACAAATATGCTCCTCTCATGAAATTCTCTAAAAAAACCCATAATCTCAACTTTCACCACATCCCAACAAAATAGCCAAAGAGCCATGGTAAAGCCATCCGGACCGGGGACTTTGTCATTGCCTAGATCTGAGAGTGCTGCAAACACCTCTTCTTCCGAACAAGGAATCTTCAATCCCTCAGCCTCACTGCTAGCTAACCGCATAAAAGAGAGCCCGTCAATACAAGGACGCCACCCCTCTTCTTCTGAATACAGCCTCTGAAACGCCCCCACCACACTATTTTTTAAATCATTCTCCTCCGTATGTCAACAGCCATTCACTTTCAACTTGGACAGTCAGTTTCTTCTACTGTGAACGTTCGTCATCCTGTGAAAAAATCTGGTGTTATTGTCCCCCCCCTTCAACCACAATTCCCTAGACTTCTGTCTCCAAGAGATTTCTTCCCTCAACACCCAAGACTTATATGACTTCCTAGCCTCCTTTCTAGCTTCACAATCTTCCAGATTCAGAGCTGAACATTTCTCCATTTCATCCCAATACACCACCTGTCTGAGAGCTTCTCCCTTTTTGGTCTCAATGAGACCAAACACTTCTTTATTCCAAATATTCAAAATATCTTTTAAGGCTCTCAATTTTGCGTCTAAAACAAAGTTGAAGGTCTCAGTAAAATTTAAACTCCCCCACCACGTCTTCATTCGGTCTTTGAACCCCTCCTCCTCCCACACACCAAGGGTCACTCCATAAACCTTTTATTGACCCAAGTTCCTCCCAGAAGCCCTCTCTATCCCTACTGCACACTAGCCCATACACACCAGTGAATACCCACACCAACCCATCCACACAATTCTTAAACCGGCACGAAATTAAGAATTCCCTTTCTTTCAAATCAACCATTCTATTATCCCAAAACACCATAATACCTCCAGCTGCACCCCTAGAATTGACTGTTCTCCAGTCTAGATGTCTTCCCACCCCAAGACTACGAACAAGCCCCGTATTCATTTCCTTAATTTTAGTTTCAAACAAATCACGTCCACTCTTTGGGATTTTATGACTGACTTAATGACCTTTCTTTTATCTCTGTCATTTTCCCCTCTAACATTCCATGATAAAATCCTTATCTTCATTTGCACCCCGACCCAGAAGCCCCTCCAGAAATACCTACATTGGTAACCACCCTAGCTTTTTTATAATTTATTGTCCACTCCAACTTCTTTAGTTCCCTCCGGGATTTTGAAGCAGACAATTTCGTCTTTTTAGACGCCCCATCCTAGCTCTTATGATCAATTCTCCCCTTCATTCTCCTTAATAAGTACAAAATTTCCTCTTCAAACCCTACCGTCGGCATACCGAGGCATCGACTGAACTTCGCAAGACAGCTAGAGCTCCACCCTTCATCTTCCCCCCTTCTCTTCCAATTGAAAGGCCACCCTTTCCGCTATTGGACTCGCATAACCTGATCCAACCGGGACAAGTGCTAGCTCAGTTGCTCTATCACTGCCATTCGAACCCCAAGGAGGCTCTTTCCGACCATCGAGGGCCAAAAAATCTTCAATTAGCACTACTCACAGAGGATCCCGGCCCATCGCCCCTTTCGCTGACCCTTCCGATCCACTGGAAGCCCCCTCCGGCACCAATAAAGCTTCATCGGGCCTCAAGAAAGGAGTAGAAGAAGAAAAACCCCAAGCCCCAAAGAAAAAAGAGAGAGGTTGTGTAAAACGGGATACTTGGATGCTTCATCCATTAGCGCCTCATCGGTGAGCTTCAATCGACCAGGAATCGAACCCCCGGCGTCGACATCTTCAACGACTAGGAGCTCCTGCTCCAGCCCCACAACACCCCCAATGAGCTCGGTGGAAGCCCTAGAAGAGAAAGGCCTCCCAAAAAGGCTCAGGGGGCCTCACTTAAAATGGGCCTAAAAGGCCCCTTAGTGCTCTCTCCCAAGCCTATGCCCACAGGACTAAAGGGTTTTGGGCCCTCGGCCTAGCCCGCTCCACCACTTAAGTCCATCCAGACTCTACCTTTAAAAACCTCCCAGCCTGTTGTCCTAGGCCCAGGCCCACTCGTAGTTGAGTCCACATCAGGAGCTTTAGCCAGCCTACCCCTTGCACCCGCTACAACCCTAAGCCTTCTGCCACACTCAACCTGCTCATCCGACCCCTCTTTTTTATTTTCAATTTGAAACTCCCGCACACTAACGCTAACGCCAACGCGTGCACCACCCCCACCTTCGTCCCTAACCTTCCACCCAACTCTTTTATGCAGAACTGACCTCGGCACTACCTGAGACACCCAAGGAGGAGCTTCCCACCATAGACTAACCACCCCACAAGTATGTCCAGCCACCACCTGCAAAGACCCTGGCATATTCTTCCCAGAGGCTCTTACCAATATCCAAGCCCACTGCAACTAAGAAAAGAAAGTTGTTTCCTTATCAACAGCTATAAACCCCCCATAGCTCTCTCCAATTCTCTTGAACACCTCTCTACTCCAAAGATGAAATGGAAGTCCCACAACCCTCACCTAAACTTCCTTAGCATGGCTCTCATACCAAGAACACCCCACTTCAGGTCCCCATCTTTGCAAGAGAAACTCTCTCTCCTTAAAACATCTACTGCCCCTTAAAAGCACCAGATAAGCTTCACATTTATTTTCAAACTCAAACAATACAAGGGCCCCACCTAACTTGGAGATTTTTAAACCTCCCTTTAGAAACCAACTTTCAAACGCCCACCCCTTCAAGGATGACAGCAGAGGAACGGATACAAAACTATCACCAAAACGGCCAACCAAGCATCGGCTTAGCTGCTCTTCCCTGCAAAGAAGTTCTCGGTCCCTTAAATGCACCCATAAGGACTCCCTTGGTTCCCCCGTCTTCCCTCTTGTGACTTCTGCAAACGTTCCTAACCCTTTCTCTATCCCTTTGACACTACACCCCTCCTTTTCAGAGATGGGAACACCCAGAAAAACTTTGCTCAAGGCTAGAGTGGAGACTCCTAAGGCCCTTAACTTCTTAGCCAATAGAAACCAACCCCCTACTAAGCCTTTTCCTTCTGGAAAAACAAGACAATACTTCTTAGCTTCCACATCTCTCACCGAACAGAGTAAAAATGTACCAGCCGCATTTGAACGACACTCCAGCCTGAACTTTCTTCCTCCTTCCCAAACTTTCAGACGCCTCGAACTTGACTCTCCTCTACACCAAACTTCCACACCTTCCAACAGATAGCTTAAGCTCTTTTCTCCAAATCTTATCCAAGAGGAAAAGCGATTGCTCATTTCCAAAATAATCCCTCTCGGTTTACCTCGAACCACTTCAATGGAGATTTTGAACGTCTTAGATTCTACTAAAAACCAACACTTACCACCTTTCGAAACTCCTCTCCCTAAAGCACTTTCCATCCTTAAAGACAAACATAGATATTGTTATCTTCTATTTTAAATTAGTTTCCTATTCAAATTAGGATAACTACTATAACAAATCCTAGTCTTATATGTTTGTACTATATACATTTTCCATCAGTTTTATTCATTCTCTTCGTATCAATAAAAATTTAAGTTTTTTCACAACCTGTTCTCAGCTTTTGCATTGCCAAGAAAAACTTCTTGTCTGGTCTTCATTGCAAGAAATCACTATTTCTACTGTCAATAATCACTTTAAAAAAAAAAAACATTCATATTCTTTCCAACCTTAATTTTTATTATCTAGGCTTGTCCCATCCTTTTTCTTGCCATTTTTTTATTCAGTACCTCGCCTGACTACCTAAAATGCCAGAAACATCTGAAGCCATTACTTCTGTCAATCCCATACCAAACCAAGGTTTAATGAAAATCCTACACTAGAAATCACTACCTTGAAATTAAATAGTTCAAACTTCATGGAGTAGTCTCAATCTACCAAGCTATTCCTACAAAGCAAGGGGAAATGAAATATGCATTAGGCATACAACATCATTGAGTATAGAGGATCCCAAGTTTGAGGCATGAGAGGCAGAAAATTCAATGCTGATGTCCTAGTTCCTTCATTCAAAACAACCAAAAAACAGTAAAGCCTATCTCTTACTAACCACTACCAAGGATATTTGGGAGGCAGTCACTCAAAGAAAGAGGTAGCAACCGAGGTATATGAACTAAAGCAGAAGATTGTCTCCACCAAGCAAGGTTTCAAGACTACCACTAAGTATTACAATACCCTTAAAAGGGCTTTGGCTAGAATTAGACCTTCACCAAGATGTTGAGATGGAGAATCAGCACCTGATACAAAGAAACTAAAAGATATGATTGAGAAAGAACAAAAATTTTATTTTCTGGTTGGCCTTAGTCCAAAGTACAATCACATTTATGGTCAGATTCAGACAAGGAACCTCTTCCAATTAGAAGAGAGGTATTTTCTTATGTTTAAGGAGAAGAAAGTTGAAAGACTGTGATGCTGGGAAAAATCAGAATACCCAACACTTGAGAATTCTGCTTAGGCAACCACATAAATTTGATTTTCAAGGGGGAAATTATAGAGGAGAAGGAAAGAGACCTATGGATAAAAACTAGTTGTGGTGTGACTATTGTCATAAACAAAGACATACCCAGCACGTGTTGGAAACTTCATGGAAACTATTTCCCAGCAAGGATTTGACAGAGAGGGAGGAAACCAAATGAACAAACCCAGACAAGCCCACTAAACAACAAGGGTGGAAGACTCCCAAGAAACCTTTCTTGGCAAGACTGGTCTGGAGAGGTTAAAGAAGCAGCTCAACTAATTTGAGAATCAAACTCCAAACTCCACACCAATTTCAAGTGATTATTATGTGGCTCAATCAAGTAATATCTATGCTCTGAATGCCTCTAAAGATTATTATTCCAACACCTAGATTATTATTCAAGAGCATCAGACCATATGACTAGTTTTCCCACATTGTTTTCCACATACAACTTGTTCGGGAAATAAAAAATTAAGATTGTTGATGCGTCATTGTCATCCATAGCTGGTCAAGGAACAATTCAGATAACCCCTACTTTGGTCCTAAAATCTGTTTTGCATGTTCCAAAACCGTCATCTAATCTTCTATCTATAGGAAAACTCACTAAAGACCTACATTATTTAGTTGTATTCACATTTTCTAGTTGAATCTTTTAGGATTTTGTGACAAGGAAGACGATTGAGTTTGCAAAATTGAAAGATGGGTTATACTCTAGAACATTGGTTGGAACACTGGTAGTATAAGACGTCAAAGCTTGATTTCTACCTCTACTCCAAAAGTGGACAAAATTTGGCATTGGCATAGACATTTACCTTTCTTTTGTTGAAAAAAATGTTCCTTTCTTTATTTGAAACCACTTAATGTCACTAATATTTATTGTGAAACATGTGAACTTGCAAAACATCAATTTCCAATAAATACTCATCAAAAAAATTTCTCCACTTAGTTTAATACACTTTGATGTTTGGGGTCCTTCTCATATTACAAATATTTTTGGTACTTGAGGGTTTATTACTTTTATAAATGATTACACTCGTTCCAATTGGCTTACCTCATGAAATTCAAATCTGAAGTCTCATCAATTTTTCCTATCTTTCACAATTGTATATGCACTCAATTTAGGGCCAAAATACACACATTTAGATCTAACAATGGAAAAGAATATTTCAATCAAGATCCCAGCACTTTTCTTCAAAATGAGGGTCTTGCTTATCAAACAAATTGTGTAAATACTCCTCAACAAAACGGGACTACCAAAAGAAAAAAATAGACACATTAGAGGTTGCTCAATCACTTCTTTTCCAAATTAGAGTTCCAAAAACATATTAGAAGGATGTTATTCTAATAGCTACCTATCTAATAAATTGGATACTCAAGCCCTTGAGTTCAAATCTCCCGTGAACATGCCACCATTTTCCTACATTTTCAATGGACTGGAAATCTACCTCCAAGGATATTTGGGTGTCTCTTGTGTTCATGTATACAACAATTTGAGGGGAAAACTTGATCTTACAACACTCAAATGTGTCTTCTTGGGGGACTCCATCACATAAAAGGGAAATAAATGTTATCAATTATCACCCTCTTATAAGAAAAAAATACAACATAATGGAGTTACAATTATGGAAAGCCAACCTTATTTTAAGGCTACCTATCTTTAAAGGGAGAATAACAATATGGAAGATGTTCGATCGACAATAACTTCCAAATTCAAGTGTCACACCTAAATACAAGTGTCACATTCAATTGTTCTTCTCGATCTACTAAATACAATTGTCACACCTAAATTTCCTTTACCAAGTTCATCCAATCAAAAAGAACCTTCATTGGACCTCTTTCCTTTTGAAAATCCACCTATAGAATCGAAAGAAATTCCAAACTCTCTAAGTTTTGCAGAGATTGAAAACAAAGGAGCCTAAGACTCCTATTTTCAATATGAATTCTAAGAAGAAACAACCCTTCATCACATTGCATACTTCACTTGAGGACCCTGTGGTAGGTAATGAGAATGTTAATAAGTTTTCTAAAGCTAACAATGATCTCAATTTGCCTATTGCTTATAAGAAAGGAAATTGATCATGTATCCATCATCCTCTTTCACATTTTTTATCCTCATAGAGGTTTTCCTAATACGGTGCCTTTATCACTCAATTATCTGTCCTTGAAATTCCTTCAATAGTTCAAGAGGCCATGGGCATAAAAGCATGGAAGGAGACCATGAAAAAGGAAATGAGAGCTCTAGAGAAAATAAGACTTGGGAGATTGTGAATTTACCAAAGGGAAAGAAAACAGTTTGGTGTAAATTGATATATGCTATCATCTTTTATTTGTCGATGACACCCCAATTCTTTACAATTCCAACAAGAGGCATATGGAATACTTAATTTGAGCATTCATGTGGCTTGAGGTGATCTCAAGTTTAAAATTAATTGGAGAAAAGTGAGTTGATCCCACTAGGGGGGTTGTTAATTCAAAGGATCCGACTAGAATTCTAGGTTGTAAAGTGGATTCTCTCCCCACTAGCTATCTAGGCCTCCTAATGAGAACTCCATTCAAATCAATGCAAGTTTGGGAAGTAGTGGACAAAAGATTTCATAAACAACTTGCTATGTAGAAGAGATAGGTTGATTTTGGTAAATTGATTTTGGTAAAAATCACCCTATCTAGCATATCGATTTACTCCATGTCATTATTTGTCATTCTAAAAGGTCAGTTTAAGACTAGAAAATATTTAGAGGACTTCCTTTAAGGGAAGAGGAGAGCTCCAAAGAAGGTTTCATTTGGTGAAACGATCGATAGCCTACATGGAGAAAAAGGTTAGAGGTTTGGGTATCAGAAATTTGTCGATCCTAAACAAGGCCCTTGTTGGAAAATAATGTTGGAGGAGAATGAATCCCAATGGAAGCATGTGATTATAGGGAAGTATTGGGAAGAAGAGGGGGAATGGTGTCCAAGAACATTAAGGAAAGGATATGGAGCGGGGTTGTGGAAGGGTATTAGGAGCGAGTGGGAGGAGTTTCGTAATAACACTAGATTTAAGGTAGGAGACAGTGAAATTTTAGAAGGATACTTGGTGTGGTGATGATTCCCTAGAAGAGGCATTTTTTGAGTTAGTTTTGTATAGCCTCTTCTTTTGATGCCTAGCTAATTGATTTGTGGGAGCAAAATGGGGAGGGAAGTCATTGGAATCCCTTCTTCACAAGACAAAACAATGACTACGAGTTGGGAGTAAGAGGTTTTTTAGGAGATTGCAAGGGCATCTATTAGAAGGGATGTACAGGATATTATTATTTGATCGATATCAAGGAGTGGCAAATTTACAATTAAATATCTTCATTCCTCCTTAACAAATATTAAAATGGAGGCATTTCCATCCGACATTGTATGAACCATGGGTTCCAATGAAGGTTGGTTCTTTTGCTTGGGAAGCTTTGTGGGGAAGAATTCTAACTTTTGATTAGCTCAAAAGGAGGAGTTGAAGGTTGTCGAGTAGGTGTTATTTGTGAAAAGAAGAGGAAAAAATGGTGGGCCACATCCTCCTTTATTATTTCAAAGCAATCATGCTTTGGCAATTAATTTAAGTTCTATTATGCTCTCCTCAATTAAAGATGTCCTAAGTTGGCATGGAGAGTAACTCCTTTGTGTTTATTTTGGACCATATGGAAGAAAGGAAATGAAAAGATCTTTCAACAACAATGAAAATGCAAATCAAGCAATTAAACAATCATTTATGTACCATACTTTGGAATTGGTTAGGGTGTACATAGGAGATAGCTCCTTATTAATTATTGACCTTATTAATTGATTGAACTCTAAGTAAGGCGAAGGTATTGTTTTTTGTGTTTTCCTTTATTGTGGTTGGCCTTTGCCACCTTGTATACACCATGTGCTCTTAACACAATTGATCTTTACCTATCAATAAATAAATAATTTTTAAAAAAAAATTGGTGAATTATTCCACTAAATTATTAATATCTACAGTTGAATGGTGGGTTGCATACAGAGCCTCAACTCTAAATTTGCAAAAAGGTTTAAATTTATAAAAGTTTGCTATTAAAGTCCTGAACCTAACATGTAATGCATCGGGTTGTGAATGGAATTGCAATGTTCCCAAAATGTAAGTGACTAAAATAATTAAAAATAAACGATTTACTAACAGGATTTTGCAAAGGAAACAAAAGACTTAGAATTTTATTATTTATTTCTATGTGCTAATGAATTTTTGTAGATTTATAGGAAGAGGAGAAATAGGTCAGCCCATAAATGCTTAAATGATTTGGTGTAAATTAATCATAATTGAACGTTGAAGAGAAGATTCAACGAACAGGACACCGGTGACCCAATCTTTTAGAAAGATATAGCCAAAAGCAATAAATGGTTGACATGAAGAAAGGGAATTTTTCCACCTAAGCCTTTTGTATTTGTGGTGTTCTTTCAACTGCTATGTTAAGATCGTGTTATCTATAAACTTTATACCATATTCTTCATCATTGTTTTCATGCTTTCGAGTTTAAAGGACAGCTCATCCTTCTTCACATAATCCCTCTCTAATCATTTTGTAAATTGTTGTGTCCGATTAATGCCAACAATATATACCAGATAATGTTTTGTCTCTCATTTTTAGCTTCTTTCTTTAAAGTGGCGAGAATTTTACAATCCCCTATCCCATCTATTTCAACCTTATGTGTAATTATTAATTTCCTTCCCAAGTGGGAGGGTTTTGGTCCTTACCTTCCTCATATATGTTCTCTTTGAACACTTTCCTTTTAGTTTTCTTTGATTTTAAGAAGTAGGTCCTTATAATTCTAGCTAACTTCATTTGGAAATCTAAAGTCCACCGAAAGTAAAGGCCTTGAATAGCTTGTGGTAATTAAGAAGGTCAACAATGACAAGCAAAAGATGAGGATGTCAACAAAACTCTCTATCCAAATCACACTGTTATGTATTTGAGAAGTGGTGATCAATTGATCAACTCTTCTTTCATTTGCCCAGTAAATTTTCAGCTTTTGCATGGGTAGTTCAAATTTGTTTGGATGGATTCCCTTTTTAGGCATGTGGCTACTTTTTGGATCATTTCCTAAAGAAGGAATGCTAGAACTTTTTAAGATAAATGGAGGTCTATTAAGCATGTGTAAGACTTGGTCTATTTCCTCCCCTCTTTGGACCTCTATAATCCAAGCCTTTACTAGAAATCCTTTGAGCTCTTTATTGCTAGACTGGACCTCGTTTGAAGGCATACAAGAATTATTGAGGAGTTGCTTTCAAAGTGAAATCATCCTCTAGTAGATTCTATAAAGTTAAAATTTGAGGGGTTTTCTTTGGATAACCTAGGACAATTAAATATAGAAGTGTTCTTAACATTGGAGTAGTTTCGTTTCATTTTCTCACCTTTGATCACATCTGGTAACTTTGGAAGGATTCCTATTCTTCTTTTTTTCGTTTCAATAAATTTGTAATTCTGATGGAAAATAGAAGGGTCAACAATTAACTTCAAAAATCCTTAAGGTAGGATAAAGCTGTGGAGTTAAAGAAGTCAGAGCATAAATAGCAAGAATGATATAACAAGATTTTAAATTTTCCTAACATAAAGAATTTTTTTTTTTTTAATAGGTAAAAGCTATACAAGAATATTTTCCTAACATAAAGAATCCTTCATTACAAGTTATCCATACTTCATAGAATCCTTAGTAACAGTCAAAACCAAAAAATAAATAAATAAATTTTTACTTATTCTTCAAATCCATGCATTTGAAGTATGACAAAGAGGAAGGGGATTACAACTAAAAATTGTTCCAAAGGTCAATAGCATTTATAGGAGCCTATCAAAAAGCGAGTGCATTCCAAGTATACAGGATATATACAAAAAGTGATGAGGTTCATCACTCAAAGGTATATCAATTAAAGCAAAAGCAAAAACATACCAAAGAGGAATTTGAAAGCAATTCAACAAACACCGGCTAAATATTTGTTTTGTAGCTTCATCATTATTTACAGCCATTTGGGCCTCCAAATATTGCCTCCAATACTTTGCCTGATTTAAAAAGTAGATAGATTCAGCCATGTATGCTACATAAATAGCCAAAAAAATTAGCATAAATTTGAAGAACTTCTTCCCCCAGGTCGGGATAAGGAACCAGACGTCAACAGGTGTGATTACTCTGAATCTTCATTTACATATAGAGGAGACAGATTCTGGCAATGTGTTTTCCATTCTAGCACAATGTTTTCATATTACAGAAGGTCACATTTAATTTAGTACATGGTAGAATAACATGAAATTACAAACATTAGAAATGTTAACCATCATAAGAGTTGAAGGTCTGAAACATAATTGGATAGTAATGCAAAGCTGCCCATTTTATAATGGTGTAAACTGGAAATTAACATAGACATACTAGTAATGTGACACTTCCAGTAACATGTTGTATTGAGTTTTCTGAATGCATGAAATGCCAGGTCCAGATACATGCTTAATTTCAACACAAAATAGATTTTTAGAGCCTTAAAAATTTGGGAATTTCAGAGAAAGCTGATGGCTGTGGTGGTAGCTGTAGTGTTAGTAGTGGGAAAAGCTAGGAAAGTGACCTTCTACTGGTGGTGCTGGAAAAAACAGATGGCATAAACACAATGTGTTGGCAATGGCAGTGTTAATGCAATTATTGTAGCCATTGTACTTGTGAAGGGGCTGGCAGAAACAGATGGCACTAGAGGCAACTACAAAGCATAGCAATGGCAACAGTAGTGATGGTGGTGGTGGTGATGGCATCTTTGCCAAGAGCATAACACTTAAACTAACTTTAAGTATCAAAAATTCTCCCTCAAGAAATTAAGGATTTTAATAAGCCATACTCATAATTTCACCCAAATGATGCACAGACAAAAGGCTAATATCTACTCTATCCAATCGCAGTAATGCATGCAAATATAAATCTTTGGTAAAATAAAGAAAGTAACAAAAGATTATTATAAAGTGGAACCAGAACTCAATAAAGCAGGTTTTTAGGATTTAATAGGCTCAGATCAGATGGAACTGGATCACTGCAATAGACTTTCAACAGAGTATTATCCAGGGCTAGCAGCTAATGTATATGACCTCAGACCTGGATATTACTTAAAGTCTCATGACTCCTTGAAAGTCCAAAATGCTAGGATCTTCACAGCAGTGTATGTATGTATGTATGTATGTATGTATGTATGTATATATATATATATATATGTATGTATGTATGTATGTATGTATGTATGTATATAACCAAAGAAAATAAAACATTGGCAATAAGATTGCAAACTAAGGCTAATCAGCCACCCAGAAACAAAGTAAGAGTCCCACTTGGCTTGGATTGCAGCACAAGTCATGGCACCTTAATGTAAAGAAATTAAGAAAACCCATCAGAAAATTAATAAAATTAACCCAAAAAATGCATCATTGGCACTCTTAGCCAAAGTGCCAATGGCAATTTTTTCAATGGTAACGCATTATTGAACATAATGCACCCTCATAATGCCAGACAAACACACCCATATTTGATCATTAAAACTAGGTTGCGCCTCCTTTCCGCCTTCTAATATACGATCCATATTACTGATCAAGTGATGTGATCTTTACAAGTATAGTTTGGGAGTAATTCAAAACCAAGAGGATTATTCAATTTTAAATTCGATATCCCTAAAAAAAAATCCCAAATGCTGCACTGAATATCGGGCGCTGAAAATTAATTCTCCTAAGAGCATATAGACAAAATGAAGAAACATAAACGTAGTGATTGATATGCCAAACAGATATGCTTCAAAATCTCAAGCAAATCAAACCTCCATCAGTAATTCAATGGGTATAGCAAACTCACAGCGGTGGGAAATACAGTGAGAAGTTGCTCGTATATGGGCACCGCCTCCGAGATTGGCAAATGCTAAATCCGTTCGAAAAAAATCAATCACTGAGTAACGAAATGAAAATTTCAAGTGGAGTTTGGAATTTTGAGAGCGGACCTGAGCCTCGTTCGCGAGAATCTCCGCAGTTTCGACATTGTATTTATCAACCACTGCAGTCTGGTTGTTGTTGTTAGTAGCAGAGGTGGGATTGCTTGTTGTTTCGCTCATCTCCTTCCGCTTCTTCCTGCTTTGCTAGGGTTGTCTCTGGGGGCTTTGTTATTTGTAGGTTGTGGCTGCGTGATAATCGGCTGCGTTGAGCAGTATTCGAAGACACTGAGGCTATGAATGAGATGCCGACACGCAAGCCAAGGAGCCTTTCACACTCACATATTGAAAGCCAAGGCCTGGTCAACAGTTTTCTAAAAAAAAGGAAAAAAAATTCAACACAAGAGTGCACTCCAAATTAGTGTACACATCTTTTAGAATTGGTTTTTTGATAAATTTATGGTAAATTAACAAAATATATTTATAAAAAATAGTAGTTGCAAAATTATTGATAAAATTATAATACTTTATGCCACCTAAGTTTTATTAAAAACTTCATATCACAATTTATTTTAAAATCATATGTTGAAGACAAAATTTCACAACATCATTGTGAAATTATGTTTTGAAGACATGATTTCACTGTATTATTCTTTAAGTCGTGTTTTGAAGATACAATTTCATTGTATTATTATAAAATTGTGCATTCAAGACATGAATTTAGTTCATTTTTTTTCTAATTTATTTCCACTCGCAATGAGATTATAGAAATTTCCAACACTTATAAAAGATGACACATGTAAATGCATACAAGGTGATGAAATTTAATAACCCAGAACAAATAATATTGATGTAATTATGATAGATAATATGAAATTCAATTCTTGAAATATGAGAATTTGGTTAGAATAGAGTGAGTGATTGTGACATTCTATGAAAAAAAAACAAAAGAGTTTATAACACTTAGAATAAAATGTAATATTTTTAAAATCAGACTAATCATTGAATTGAAAATTTACTGAATCCAACGATGATATAGTTGGTCATTTAATCTATGGCATAAGACACATGTTGTTGTTGTTATCTCATCGCAAGACTATCAAGTAGTTATGACTTCATCAAACAACTTGATTGTATTGTCTTTCAATCTTGAGATAATATTGACTTTGTGCTAAAATTAGCAATACTTTTATGTACAGGTGAGATCATAAGTTGATCATACATTCCCTATGGATTGGATTACTTATGATGGAAGTTGGTAGCTATAGGTATTCAATAAAGACACCATGATATCTCATAGGATTGAAACAGTGTGTCCACTTGGATGATGTTAAGGGGTGTGTTCATGTAAACTATGACCATAGTAATTCCTTTAGTGGAACTTGACATAAGCTTTTGGAGAGCTAACATACATTAGTTGAACACATAATAGAAGGATCTATAACTTAAGGATAACAGAGGTAGTCTTGAAAAGTTGATAGTTTACACCTTATTAGACTAGAAACACCATTTCATGAGGAGACTTTACGCAATGAATAGCAAGTTACGAACTTGAGCACATAATGTCTTATTGTTATTTACATAGAGTATTGGCGTCTAGTTGATTCTTTGTAGTGGGATGTTAAATTAACTTCATAATTGGATTATGAGGAAACTGTTATTGTCCTATGGGTCCCAATAGTCCTTGCTTGAGCTTATATACCTTGTTAACATGATTTATGACGGTTAGATTGGCTCTTAGTTCACTTTTGTGCATAAAGTTGTTTTGGAAATTATACAAGGTTGCATAGGGGTTAATGCACAAAGTCTTTGGATTGAACCAATTGATTAATTAGAAGGTCCGAAGAGGTTAATTAATCAATTAAGATTCATTTTGGGCCAAAGTCAATTAAGCCCAATTAGGGAACCCTATAAATACCCCATTAAGGGTTAGGGTTTATAGTTAGTCATCTTCCACCAGCTAGAGAGAAGAGAAAGACATAGCCTCCACCTTCGCAAACTTCCCAACTAATTAAGTACCAAGATCAAGGTAGAGTCATCATGATGGAAGATCTTAAGTATTTGAGACCTCTAAAAACTTCATGTTTCATCTTCTTCAAACGAAATAGATTTTGAAACATTGAAATATGAGGTAATGTTTTTATATAACTAGTAATCTAGATTCGTTTATGTTTAAAAATGTATTCTTTGCTTCTTTTGCTTAGGATTTAGATGTAGGGAAACCTAAATATCTTTATTCCCTATCCTAAGCTTAGGTTAAGTGTATGAAACTTATCTTAAGGCTTTTAGATCCTTGTGGAACAGTCTTATAGAAAACTTTACCTGGATCTAGATGTTCCTAGATCAAATCCATACAATGAAGAAGATGCTTGAAACTCTTGAGGTCTTGTGACACCTAAGATCTTTTGCTCGATGATTTTAACCAGGATCTTAGCATTCCAAAGAGTAGGTTTAAAGAGGGATATGCTTTGGCTCTCTCTTTCTTTGGAGTTGGAAGACAACAATCATAGAAAGTCTTAGAATCCTTAACCCCTATAAGGGTATTTATAAGATTCCCCTATTAGGCTTAAGTGACTTGATCACACATGGGTTTGGGTCACTTAATCTAGCTCAAATCGGGTTTTAATTGATTAATCAACCACACAAGGTCATCCAATTAATTGATTAGACCAATCCAGAGACCTTGTTCACTATCCCTTGTGCAACCTTGCATAATTATCATAATATCCTTATGCACAAGATTGAACCTAAAGTCAATCCAACCCTTATAAACTATGTTATCATGGTATATGGGCTTAAAAAGGCAACCATTGGGACCCATAGGAGTACTAACTCCTTCATAATCCAATTTTGAAGAAAATTCAACATTCCACTATAGAGAACCAACTGCACTCTAATGCCCTATGTCAATAACAAAGAGACGAAATATATGTGACCACCTTAGGTTCTCATTTGTTAGGAACCCTTGATTATTCCGTTCATATGCCTTGAATCTCGTAGGGTGCATAGATCTATCCCTAGGGATTCTCTAGATCTAACCTAAGGAAATAAATGGCTTCAAAAACCATTATATAATACAGATCTAGAGATTAAAACTCATATCTACGATTCAAATGTTCCTAGATCGAAATCCATCCAATGAAGAACATGCCTAGATGCTTTGGAGGTCTTATACACAATTTTTCGCCCAATGACTCAAGCAATGTCCATGGCACCCCAAAAAGTGGACTTTGGAAGAGTGGATGCCTAGATTCTCACTCTTTCTCTGGATTTGGAAGACAATAGTCAAAAGGCCATTAAGAAACCCTAACCCCATAAAAGGGTATTTATAGGGTTTAAGTGACTTAAGCCGAAATGGGCTTGGGTCACTTAATCTAAGCCTAAAATAGGTCCTAATTAATTAATTAACCACACTAGGTCATTTAATTAATCAATTAGCATAATCCAAATACCTTATTCACTATCTCCCGTGTGACCTTATATAATTACGAAAATGCGTCAACGCCATCATCTTTGTGCGGATTGGGCAATCATACCAAACAAAATCTGTTGATTGGTGTCAATTGCTGGTTGTCGAGCAAGAGTCTCAGACCATGTAATTGACTATGCATTTACGTTTGTCAATATCGTTGATTACGCGTAGCAATTAGTAGACATTGACTTTTAGGCGCGAATGTCGTCTAGGCCGTTGCTCAAGCACTGGGTGTGATTATCCATTTGTTCAATGTCTGGAATCTCTGACTGTGTTGGTTGGTCCGTCTGAAAATCCCAATTGGTTTGGTCTATCCATTCCGTATGGAATTCAAAAAGAAGGAAATCTCCCTCCTCTTGCACTAGACGAAACTTGTTTTGGTTTAGACGAATTGGTCTTAGACGGATCATCTGTTTACCTTGGACAAACCAAGGGTTTTTTATTTGGGCTAGGATGCATGGAGGGAAACCCCCACATATTTGGTAAATTATAAGTAAATATTTGGATCTAGAATCCATATCATAACTTTTAATTTATATATTAAGAGTTGAGGATTTGTAAATGGACTCGTTTTATAAAGTTTAAAATTAAAGAGCAAAGTGGGTTTTGATTCACTAATTTTAAAAAATATATAAAAAAACCCTCAACTTTTATAAATTAATTTTATTTTCATCCATTTAAAAATATTTTAAAATGTATGTACTTTTTCGTAACTCAAATAATTATTTCTTGAAATACCCTTTTACTTGATAACATTAAATAAAATTATGTAAAATTAATTTATCATTTTAATTTAATAAAGGTGTTTTAAAAATAAATATATTATAAATTTTTTATTATATAATATGAGATGTAAATTATTGCGAAAAAATTCTCCAAGATTCTCAAGTGATAAATAAAATCTTTTTAATCCCCTAGTTAATAATGATTTTATATCATGTATTACATAAATCCCCTCACTTTCTCATTTTATTTAATAAAATTGAATAAAAATTTTGTTAGTTGACATCAATAATAAAATAAGAAATTTTTAAAATTAAAACTAAAATACATAAACATTAAATACAATTAAAAACCAAAAATTAAAAATTAAAAATTAAAAAATAAAGTATTTACTCTCATTGTATTTTAAGCTCTTTCTCAATATTTATATTTTTCACTAGAGTGTTTTAATGAAGTGAAATTTAATATTTTATTTTTATATTTTTTGCATTAATGTTTTTTTTGTTTTAATTGTATTTTTAATTTTTAAAATTTCTTATTTTATTAATCTTAAATCAATTCTCACAATAAGAAAAGTTAGTTAGTTGATGTTATCAATATATAAAATGGTCTTTTTAGAAATTAATTATTTGAATTATAAAAAAATGTATGTATTTTAAAATATTTTTAAATGGATAAAAATAAATATTATTTATAAAAGTTTGGGTTCTTTTTTTTATATATATATTTTTAAAATTAGTCAATCAAAACCTACTTTTCTCAAAATTATATTAAGCTAACAATTAAAATAAAGTAGTCCATAGGCCATGTTAAGGACAAGAAAGGACAATTAATTAATTATTTAATAACTTATATTGATTTGGTCAATGAAGTAATCCCTATTTAGTTGTCGAAAATTGAAAATCAATATTTTTCTAATATTTTGTGTAAAGTATATAATAAATAACGGTGACTTTCTATTTGATTGTCCAAAAAGAAGAGGAAAGAAATAAAATAATATTTTCTCAAAATCATATTAATATTTTCCTTTGATTAAATCACCGACAATTTGTTTGAATATGGAAAAAGGGAAGAAACTCAAGAGAAAAATTATTTTAAGATTTTTTGGTACAAATATTAACTTGTAATGTAAAATATTTTTTAAAATGAATAAGGTAATAATGATTTTATTATTACCTATTTAATTGATATTGGAATTATCAAGCCTAAAACTAATCTAAAATTAAAAAACTTAATACCAAATTAATACCATTTTGATTTAAGAAATTTTGGTTTTAGTTGGATTAATTTTGAGTTTTCAAAATATTCTTAGAAATTGCTAGACTTACTAACAAACCCAACACATTAAGTCCCACTTGATTAACTTGAATTCACATACATGATAAGAAAGATTGCAAAAATATAATTGTATGCATAAATAAAACTAATATAATCATTCTAAAGCAAATTTGGCTTGAAAGATTTTGGTATTGATTGACTCAATTTTTTAGTTTTAAATTATTTTTAAAAATTATCAGAATCATTAACAAGGCTAACGTATTAAATTTTGGTTGCTTTTGAATCCATTTACTTAGAAACAAAATTCAAAGAAATTTGTGAATCATGAACGTTCAATGGTCAAAGTAGTACACGTCTTAGCTTTAAGGTAATATGCATGAATAAGGGGTAATATATACTTATTTCTTAAACTTCATTTAGAGTTTCATCATATGTGCCTTTAATTGTATCTAATATGCATACCAAAGTTTTGATGGATTTTTCCTAATTTCCTTAAATTTTCTCATTATGTAAAAGACTCCAAATAAAGTAAGAAATAAACATATTAGATTTTTTTTAATGAGTTTGGTAATTTTTAAAAATAATTTATAGCTCATAAGTCAGAATTTTATTTTAAGAAAAGATACTCTAAGTCAAATGAAACTTATTACATTGAATTTGTTAACAAAATTGGAAAATATTAACTCAATTCATACCAAAATTTCCCTAAAAAAGTGGTTGAAAATAATCTTTTAGCAATTTAGCAAAATAGTCAATATGTTTTGTGTAATGAAATTTTTTGATTTGTTTACCTATTTAGAAAAATGAAAAATAATTATTATTATTATGATCAAAACGTGCTATTAAAAATTAATTTTAAAGTAAAGAAAGATAGAAAAAAAAGGGGAAGAAATATATGGATTAGGTCATTTTTTTTTTTAAAATAAAAAATAAAATATAAAGTGAAGAGAGATAGAAACGAATATATGAATTCGGTCATATTTTCTTTATAAGGCTTATATTTTCATTCAAATAAAACTTGTTACATCGGGTTAAAGTTGTGGTCATCCATATGTAGTTTGAATGCATTTATCAATGAATTTACAATAAAATGGTTTTAAAATTTTTGTTTAGACGAGACCTTTATTTATACTAGTTAAAAAATTCATGCTATGTGAGGTAGTAAATTATATTTTTTAATATTTTATAAAATATAATACAAAAAATTTAAAGAAAAAGAGTTTACATTAAATTTAAAGAGGATTGTTTAATATTTGAATATTAAAAAATAATAGTTTAATTGTAGTTTGTCTTTCCATCTATAGACATTTTCACGATACAAAATTCATAAAAAGCAAATAAATGAAAACTTAAGAACTATAAGCAAAGGTGGATCCAAGCAAGGCCCAGGGGCAGAAAAAAATCCCATTGTCCCCTGAAAATGTATCCTGAAAATGTATAAAGAAAAAAAACTTCCACTTCTCACAAGGGGAAGATAACCCAAACATAGTGTTTGTCTCTTTTAAAAAGTGTTATGATTGGTCATTGGTCATCTACCTTCACTCGAATTTGACTTGGTGTCACTTATGTAAGTCTTGGTCTTTTGTGCTTTGACAAAGAGCAAAACACATAATTGTTCTAGCACTAAAAAATGAAAGATAAACACAATATTGATATAAGTGACTCGAAATTTATGAAGTAAAATAACATCACCAACTAAGAAAACAAACTAACTCTTATCATTTAATAAAAAAAATTTGCACAAGATTTTGAGAAAAAGAACAAAAACAAGAGTATTTAAACAAAAATACCGATAAAAGAAGTGTGATAAGAACCAAAGAAAATGAAAATGATGATAAGTTTGAGTATTGAGTGATTGGGTTACATTGAAACCCTTAGTTTGACTCTTGAGAAACTATAGAAAAACAACAAAACCAATTAAAAGTTTGAATCCTTTTGTTCAAACAAAAGCACTCAATGATAAACAAATAATAGAAACTTTTGCACAAAAAGTGAGAGACACAACAAGCCAATTAGAAGAATACAATAACCATTGTAGTGGGAGAATAAAAAACTAATCAACAAAATCCATTTCAACAATTAAAGACACCTTTAGTTTAAAAAAGACATATTTCAACAAAAAGGCATCTTATTAAATATAGTATAAATAGTAGAAAGATTCTATATAAAATTGTTTCCATTTAATATATTAATTAGTTTTATTTAAAAGAGAACTAGTGTTTTTACAATGATTTAAAAACCGGACCGAACTGGTTCAACTTTTGAGCTAGTAGAGGCTTTGGACCGGCCTCGAACTATCTAATTCTCCATGAACCAGTCAACATGTGGGTTGACCAAAACGCCATTGGGCCTTGCTGCATTGGACCCAAAATCATCCCACTCCCCCACCCATCAGGCAACCCATTGAGAAGTATTTATAGAGCTTATTAAATTTGTGAGTTTCCGATGTGGGATGTGATTATAAAGAAAAATAAATGCTACTCTTTTCAATTGTGAGAATTTGAACCTCAGATCTAAGGTTTAGAAAAGAAAGAAACAACCATCAGGCTACACAATTCCTTTATCAAATATAGGTAACAATATTTTATATTAATGCTCTTTGCAATTTTTTATAATAATTATTAACAATAAATATGAAAATAATGTAAATTAATTAATATAATATTTTTAAAATAATAAAATGCATAGATATGTAGATAAAATTAAATGTTATAATTTTCTTCTCACATGTAAATATTATAGATATTCTACTTTAATAAATTTGATATATTAATACATTTATATTTATGTTTATCAATTAATAGACATATTAAATACAAAAAAATGAAATGCTATAATTTTAATTTTATATATATATATATATATATATATATATATATATATTTCTTAAAATTATTCTTAATTTTAATAAAATATAAAATTTATATTTATGACGTCACCGGTTCGACCGTCGGTCCGACCAGTGAACTGTGAACCGTGAACCATGAACCAGTAACTTTTCTGGTTCGATAACCGGTCTGATTCTGAAAACATTGTGTTTTTATAATGGTTTTTTAAAGAAAGGTTTGAGTTTTGGTCTTTTTTATAAAATAATTTTATTTTTATTTTTATGGAGGATATTTTTGAAGAAGAGTTCAAAAAACCAAGACATAATAATGATCATTTCGATGGAAAAATGTAAATAACAGAAATGGGAAAGACATGTTGCTTATTTTATACAAAAAAAATTAATCATTTTTATAAAGGTTTTCGGATAGAACAGTTTAACTTATAGGGATAGTTTGAATAGAAAAATTTTACCAGGAGCCCATATTTTTAGATTAGTAATACATATTTAATTTTAAATAAGTAAAATTGAAAAATATTCAAACATTCATCAATTGATATCTAGAATTAGTTTAGTCAAGACAATAAATATTATTTTAATTATAAGAGGAATTTGTTTACTTTTCATTTTAAAAAAAAATTGGGAAAGGGCAATTTTATAACATAAGAAGGGATAAGGGGATGTAAGTTGGTAAATATTGAATATTAATTTAGACTAAAGGAGTCAATTTATTTATATTGCAAAGGGGTGAGTTTTGTATAAAAAGAATATTCCAACGACACGAATGAAAAAGGAGATAATATTTATTTATTTATATGGAGTTGAAAAAAGATGTGACGCGACGTCGAAGCTTGAGTTTTGAGTATGAGTTTGAGAATGATCGTGACGGCAGGGTTGAATTTGGGTTGTCAACAGAACTTCAAACCTCCCACCTTCTTCTCCGAATTGGCTTCTGTCTTTTTGCCTTTGGTTTGACCTTTGAATGGGGGATGCAACTGCAATGATTTTATAAGACTCAAGGACTCAACTCAAAGGGGTTTGTATTAAGTTAAAATACTTATGGTATCCTTAATCCCAATTTTATTTATTTTTTCTTATTTGCCTATATCTTATAAAAATACATTTAACAATCATGATTTTAAATTTATTACTCATTTTTTCTAGTAAATATTTTAAGATTATCTTATAAATCTAACTATCTAAATCAATCTAACAAAATAATCAAGAGATATTGTATAATAATCAAAACGAATAAGTACAAAATTCTTTTTTTAATGAAAATTAAACACAATTTGTCACGTTTGATGGGTAGCCCCCAATAGGATATGACCATCGCATCGGAGACCAAAAAGTTTGTTGTACCGAAATAGGAGACGCCATCTCCATCTCCATAATGAACAATATATAGACGCCATCTCCATCTCCATCTCCATAATGAATGTGGAGTTGTGGTAGGATTTAGAGGAGTACGGGAGTTGAGTTTGTTACAGCAGCAATGGAGTCAATGTGGATGGGGCGTCATCTATTTCTCACAATTTTGCTTTTCGCAAGCAAAGCTGTAACTTCGCAAACCATCGTCACCTCTCTGCCTGGTTTTTCTGGGACTCTCCCTTTCACTCTTGAGACTGGGTAAGTTCAGTTTTCCAGTTGCATTTGAGTCATTGTTTTTATTATTAGTGTTAAAACTTAAAAAGGGTAGTGGGAGTTGCGGGGGTGTAGATATGTGGGCGTAGGTGAATCGGAGGAAGTGCAGCTGTTCTATTATTTTGTGGAGTCTCAGAGCTCTCCCTCACAAGACCCTCTCATGCTTTACATTGCTGGTGGTCCTGGTTGTTCTTCCCTCAGTTCCTTGTTCTACGAAAATGGTACCACTTTCTCTTTCTTTTCATGCCTTCCTATTTCCAATATTTTTTCCACTTCCCAAAAGTATGAGATTTAGATCAAACTCAAAAAGGTTCTTAATATAATAACTTCTGAATTGAAAGCTATAGGTATTTTTGTACAGGTCCAAAATGAGGTCGATGACATGTTTTAATTTTTGTACAGGTCCAATATATCTAAACTATCAATACTATGATGGCGGCATACCTTCACTTAATTTGAGCGCAGATGCTTGGACCCAGGTACAACTTCTTCACACAGTGTAAGAGTATCTTTCAAGTAATGACTGATTCATTGCCCATTTTTAATATAAAAAGCATTTTTGAAAAAAAAAAAAAAAAGATATTTTAGAAAACATCTATCAAAATTTGTTTATCGGAAAAATATTTAATAGGTCATTCCCAAAAGAAAAAAAAAAAAGAAAAAAATTCTAAAAAAACACTTTTACTAAAATAGCTTTAAATAAAAATCGGGTTCAAGAGGCACGGATGTTTACATTTTTAAAAAAGAACAGCGAAAACGTGTTTGACTCTAATTCCTATTCAGGGCCTAAACATGATATACATAGATGCGCCAGTTGGCACCGGCTTCTCTTATTCAAATACCTCGCAAGGCTACTATGTTGATGACGCTGAAAATGCTGCTCAGACATATGAGTTTTTAAGAAAGGTATGTGGAAATTAACATTCTTCATATTCAAGTGGAGTTAAAAATTGAAGGTTTTATATATACATATATAATTACAGTGGCTGGTGCAACACCCTGATTTTCTGGGGAATGAACTCTACATTGCTGGTGTTTCATATTCGGGCATACCTGTTCCTATGATCGTTAACGAGATAATTGAGGGTGGGTAACTCATGTTCATGAGAGAGATTTACGAATTATATGCCTTTTCCAATGGAATTTAAGCTCTAATTTCAGCCATTGTGGAGTTGCAGGTAACATACTTGGACTCAGCCCAGGCATGAACATCAAGGTGCTTTTCTCTAACCATACACCTCGAGCTTTGGAACCTTATCATCTCCTTTGTGATTTTAGTATTTGTCTCCTTATCATCATCATCTGCTGTTGGTTTGATATCTTTTTGAACTGTCAATTTTCAGGGTTACGTGCTTGGAAGCCCTGTTACGGATTCATTTATTGATGATAATTCAAAGATCCCGTTTGCTCACGGGCTAACACTTATATCACATGAACTCTATAATGTGATTACCAAACCAACCTATAATTAATCTTAATTTGACTATCCTGCACTTCGTCTCTTGTTCCTCCTAATCTTTGGTCATTCTATTTACAGTCTGCGAAGACAAATTGCGAAGGAAATTATGTGAATGTAAGCAGTGAAGCGTGTGCATTGGATATTGAAGCCATCGATGAGGTATAAAGAATATACTTGGGACAATTGTGACTTACGTACCTTGATCCTCATATGCGTTGTTAAAGCTTTGAATTTTCACCAGTTGCTGCGCTATATAAATGTAGCACAAGTTCTGCATCCTTACTGTTATCCTTTCACCGTAAAGCCAAGCGAGAGACAAGGGAATCGAAGATCATCTTTGGAAGAGGCCAATTATCGTTCATGTGACGTAATAATCACCCCCCTCTCTCTCCCTCTAAAATTCTCATAATCCAGATAATTTACAAGGGCATGTTAGCATTGAATTTTGTTTGCTTCTCAGTTGTATTCAAGCGTACCCATAAGCATCTGGGCAAATGATGAATCTGTCCGGGCCGCTCTTAATGTTAGAAATGTACGTGGATCTTATATGGAGTGAAGAGTTCACATTCTAGTAGAAAAAGGAAACCAGAAAAGAGCAATGTCACTAACTAGTATTGATGGTGGTTCTGGCTTGTGATTAGGGAACAAAAGGAAATTGGCAGCCTTGCAATTCAAGCTTAACAGGGTACACCGAGGATGTTACAACAACTCTTGCATATCATAGAAATTTCAGTCATACAAGTAGTTTACGAGCTTTGATATATAGGTAAGATGTCGCAGCCTTGTGAGATTTTGTTGAGTGTATGAATGTTTTCCAACTAACATCGCTGGTTGTTTGCCGCCGCCACCACCAACAGCGGTGATCATGATATGTCGATTCCGAATATTGGTACCCAAGAATGGATTAGGTCTCTCAATATGACTCTAGCCGATACCTGGCGAGGTTGGATGGTTGATGCCCAAGTTGCAGGGTGAGTTTCAAAAGCTTCATTTCCAATCTCTTGCAAACAATTCCTTTCATTTAGTAAAATTTAAAGTTTTTTTTGACATTTTCTCATTTTCCTTTTTAAAATGTAGATATACGAAGAGGTATACCTACGGAGATTTCAGTTTAACGTATGCAACAGTGAAGGTAACAATTAGACACTCCTCTTGAGTCCTGAGTAGGTACTTGGTTTATTCTAAACAAAGAAAGTAGTAAGTACTAACAAAAGGAAACATTGTGTTTGGCGCCTTGTATAGGGAGCAGGTCACATACCTGCAACTTACAAAACTAGACAGTGTTATGAGATGATAGAAAGGTGGCTCGCTCATTACCCTCTCTAATTACCTATCAGCTGCTGCATAGCATGAAATGCAACCCTGGACGATGACAAGTTGTTTTAGTAACTGCACTGGACTAATCAGTGATAGCTTCATACATCACTATTACTACCACTAAGCTCCTGCTCTGCTCTGTTTTTTTTTTCATTTCCTTATGCAGTCCAAATCTCTACTGTTGGATTCTGTCTCTTTTATTTACAAAATTTGGAGTTGGTTTAGTATAGAGCTTATTCCAATGTCCTTGGGACCCTAACACAAGTGGAAGGTTGGTAAACTCTTAATGATAATCAGTTTTCTGTGTGGTTTTTTTATTTTTCCTTTTTCATCTTTTCTCCCTTGGGAAGAAGACCAGTCATTCTACTGACTCCTGGTGCTACTTAGGACATCAGATGATGTGGACCTAATATTCATAGAACATCATTGGTATGTTGAAGACAGATCTTTATTCTAAAGGCTACATATAATTAGTAAGGGCTTATGTCTTCTTTTCAACTTCTTCAAACAAAGTCACATCTCATTTCTTGATAGCAAATGCCCATTATGATCAAGCAAAGGCCATGGTTCCTATCTATAAAGTGATGTTACCCATAGAAATGATAAAACGATCAACTCAAATGGATATCTAAGCAATATAAATGGCTAACATCTGGCCATAATATTATAAACACAAGTTTGGATCAACTAAAGCACAGTGCACAGGTAACAACATATACATTAGGACACACATAAAAGCCCAAATCTCTCCCATTCTTGAAAGCAATGTTTTGTTTGTGTTACATGTTTGCTAATCACAGCCCGGAAAGCATGGTTGATTGAGAATATGCTAACAATCATTCTTCTTAGTCTCTTAAATCAAGAAAAATGAATTAAAACCATAACTTAATCAATGAGCTTGAAACCATGTCAAAGAAGCAAACACCATTATTCTCTCCTATATTGTTCCATGCAACACTTGGTAGGTCAGCATTCATAACACAGAGATCATATCACAGTATAATTGAAAATTTTAACCAGGTTCATGTTGTTTATTACTACTGCTATATCACTCTTCGAACAGAACAGAGAAAACAAAGAAACAAAGAAGCATGTTATAATATCTAAACATCTGGACCTATTAGAGCCATCACACCTGTCACATGATTATGTTTTAGACCAATTTCATTACTGGTTTTGAAGACTTTTAGATAGTCTAATACATCTCTACTAGCATACAATATAATATTTCTAGACCTAACAAATTCAGCCAAACCATCCAAACCCAACACCTACCTAGTGTTTCCCCTTGATTATATAAGTGCACCCAGGCCATTTACTCTCTTAAGTTGAAAATAGCTAAGCCATGAAGGTCCCTTTTCAGTTTTCAGCTCTATTATTCTTGCTCCTCTCTTCTTCTTTGACACTCTCCAAGCCCTCCCCAGTAACTGATGTAGAAGGTCATCAGCTTCAAAATACTATATTTTCCCAGTCACCCGCATAAATGGTGGCGGCCCAACAGTCATGATTCACAGCCAAGATGCCCTTTCTATGTGATACAAGAAAGCCTCCAAGACTCGAATGGTCTCCCGATCAGATTCTTGCCAGTGGACCCTAAAGACAAGGTCATAAGATTGTCTTCTGACATGAACATTGCATTCCATACTGCAACAACTTGTGTGCAATCAATGGTGTGGTTTGGAGACATCAGTCAGATCACTGGGCGGAGATATGCAACTATTGGTGTGTTGATAGGCCATCCAGGCATCAACACAGTAAGCAACTGGTTTAAGAAAGAGGATTGAGAAAGATTATCCAATCGTGTGCTGCTCTAGTGTTTGTAGTTTCTGTAAGCTTGTTTGTGGGAATGTGGGTGTGTTTTATGAAGATGGGAATCAATGGCTAGGATTGAAAGATGAACCTCTTATTGTCAAGTTTAGGAAAGGATAATGTAATCCAGAGAAATCTCAGACTATTCACAAAGGAAATAAACTTCTTCAATCTATCAACTACTATGCAAAGAGACAATAATACGCAGCCATAAGATCTCCAAAGCAGATCCAAATGCTAGGTTCAATTTTCTCCTTAAGCCAGCAGATAAAGCATGAGTTCTTTGATCAATATAAACCATTATGTTATTGAAGTTCTGCTATTGATTCATATTTTAGACCATCTAAAATGTCTTTTGACTTCTGTAAACATTATAAGAGCTGCAACTATAACTGAAACTGTCAGGCCAATCTCCTATCATTCTAACAAATCATCTCCACTAATCTTTTAAGAAAGGGTTAATTTCATTTAGCCCCCTGAGGTTTTAGGTTTTGACTAAATACACCTAACCCCCCATTGATATGAAATACACCTCCATTATCCTTTTCATTTGTTATTTTCACTCACCTCTCTTCTCGCTCAAAATAAATGAGGTATTTTGATGAAATTTCAAATCTATGGGGATTAGGTGTATTTAACCAAATCCTGAGGGGAGGTGATTGAAATTAAACCCTTTAAAAAATGAGATCTCCAAGATAAAGAGAGCTCTGAATTCACAAACCATGCCTTTCCTTCTTCTGGTACCCAAGCTGATTTGAATTTCGATTTTGTTCTGTCTATGGTTCACAAATAACGAAGCCTAACTGAACTCATAATTTAGTATGATACTTGAGAATTTCAGATATAAAATCAGCTAAAAAAACATTAGTAATCGCAGAAAAGTTTTATATGTTCTGAAGATGCATGTAAGTGTTGCCACATCATGAATGGATCTTATATTCTGCAACCTCACAAAATTAGAATGTTTCCAAAAGAGTATTTGAGCGCGTTTGGTAATAATTCTAGAAAATGTTTCTAGTCTTTCTAACATTTGAATGATATAAATTTTTAAGTGTTAAAAATGTTAGAAACACTTCCTAAAATCACTGCCAAACGGGCTCTTAATCTAAAAATCCACACTGCATCCTTTAGTGAGGCACAACATGTGGTGTTTTAGAAAGATAAGACTTGCTTTTTTTTTGGAGGAATAAATTTACTTACTTAACAGAGAGAAACTGCAAAAACCCAGACCATCTTATAGAATCAATCCCTCCCTTATGATATTTGATATCACATTTTTAGAGGGCATTAAGAAATGCAACATACTCTAAAGCACAAAGGCAATTTTCAAATCTTCAATAGAATTTTAAGCTGCATCTTTTGAAAAATTTATGCCAAAAATAAGGATATATTTGGAAGTGCATTGTAGCCTTTCCAATAGTCCAATAATTAATTTCATGACACACATTATATACTATTTTTAAGACTAGAAGAAACCTGTACATATCTTCTTTTGGATACGGCAATTACCTTAACTACAAAAAAGAAAAAGAGAAAAAAAGGGGGAGAAATTTTGTAGGAAAAAAATCAGGATGAGAGGGCACATAGCTCATTTTGATTCAGAGCATAGATAAACTTGAAGAGACACTCTAGAAAGCCTTCATTCACCTCCCAAAACAGAAAATTTCCATTTTACCACAGAATGGAAGATAATGACCTGCCATAAATTAGGCGGCACTGAAGCTATTAAGCCTTGGCCCAACTCTCATGACAGAAAATCTAAGCAACCAATCTTTTGCATCATTTTGTGAAAATAATACAGTTGGTTTTTTTCTATTAAGAAGATGCATTTTTAGATTCAAACTTACACTTCTTATCTCATTAAACAAGATTCTGAATCCATGCAATTGGAGGATGTCATTTTTCTGACAATTGTGATAATATTTCCAAACTCAGGCTAATAGTTCCCATTTTGAAATGCAAACCAAGTACTAGTTTTGTTAATTAGTAAAACAGAAGGACGTTCAAACAGAGTAGTCATACAAGAGAACGATGCAGTGCATATTGACAAAAAGGAGGAAAATCAAGTTTACAAGGGATTTTCTTTCTACTTGTGACAACCCTAGGATGGTTGGCTACAATCAAATAGGTGAGCTAAGTTTTTATTTTTTAGGGTTTGAAGACTGGAATAAGGGACAAAGTTTATGGCAGCAAAATAAAAAATAAAGAAAGAAGAAAAAGAGAAGGGATCGAAACCTTAGAGTCACATAGAGACCTTTTTGAAGTCCCACCTAGAAGAAAATCAATGGAGTTTCACCATTGAAAATTACAAAGTATGTAAGAAAATATAATAATATTAATTATTGCAACTTTGGTTTACATCAATTAACCTTATTCATAGGCTTCCTTAAGAAATCCAAAGTCTATTAAGATTCTAATAACCTATTTTGACTTTAATTCTAATTCTCCTATAACTTAAAATTAGCTACTCTTAATTTGACTTCAACAAATATTAATCCTAATTTAATTGCGACTAATACTAATTCCCTTTCTTAATATATATCTTGGAGATCATCCTCATCAAACCTACTTTCTGGAATTTAGACAACTATTTACCTTTATAACCTTGCCTTAAATCCCAATAACTATCTCCGTTTTCAAAACCATAAAACTATAGTCCACAAAAACCATTAGAGGATTATAGACAACAATATTCAAGGTTGGGCTATGTCCTGCATAAGAAAATGCACTTAATAATCAGCAGCACCTTGGAGAATTGCTGGCCTAAGTCCTATCACAAAATTTCTATAGAGCTTGGAACAAAAATAAAAATGTAAAAATGGACAGAAAGACTTCCTGTTCAATCCTAATGCAATGTGACTTTTTGTTGGTATGCAATTTCATAATGCCTTCACGGTCATGTGTCTATCTGTGACATGTGAGCCTATAGGCAGATGAGCCATCAACAAGAGCCAAATCATCATTGTTCTTGTCCCATAGTCTACCTTATCTCTATATGGCCCTGCAGCCATGGGCTCCAGATCTTCTACCACACCAAGGCATGGTAGCACTGTAACTCTTTCACTGTCACTTGTTGAGCAGATGATGAAGTCCCTTAGATGACCATAACGGCAAGCACAGTGAATTTGCCTCTCTACTCCACTGCAGGGGGGCTGATGCAAATTATATAACTTCACATGATGAACCAAGGTGAAGCACCCCCTTTATGAGTAAATGTTTCTACCTTGGGTTCACTTATGCCTACCTCTGGACCTCAAAGAGATCTTGGGAGGGAAGGATACTCTTTCACCAACTTCCACCTTCAATAGGGATCATGTCTGCCTTGTTGAGAAACCTATTTTATGACCCCAGACCTCCTAGAGGACACAAGTTCAAGGAGTCAGAGGCTCATTAAGGCAGGTTCACTGCTATAGATCGAGCATGCCAACAGTGCCAGCAACCATCACAATAACACTGTGCACCTCCCACCATCCCAATATGCCTAGTTTACCACCTCCCTTCTTACCACTATCCAAAGACTTTCATCAGCCCAAAGCCTACATATGTGATTCCCTCCTTGTAGCTTGGTGAGGCTACACAGGCAATTAATAGCTCTAAGCCAACCCTTGGCAAGATGCCTGTCTTGCAAGCTTAGCTAAGAGTAGATCTCAACATTAGCTTTAAACCTTCAAACAGTTAGCTACTAATCAAACCCCTATTAAAGGTTCAATAGGTCACTTTTCAAGTGTTTTGCCCACTTCCATCTCAAGCTCATTCTCCAGGGCCTTTTGCCATACTTTACAACCTTCTCTCACCTCTCAATTCATTCCACACTCTTCTTGAGCTCCAATAGCTAACCATCCACATAATTGACCTCCTATGACAAAGAACCTTCTATTGAATTTTTCTTTTTTTATGACCTCAAACATTTTAAAAATTAAATCTTTATTGTCTTGATAGTGAAATGTGTAATGAGGAGACCACAGCTGATAAAATATAACAGGACCGTTCTAAACAGATTTTACTAAGAGCAATTTCCATCTAAAGGACATAAATTTTCCTTTTCAAACTGCCCTTGAGATTTCTCTTGATTTTACTCAAGTGGCAAGGGGTAGTGTAGATGTGAGAGTTTCCATTTTCAATTCCAACAAAGGAAGAAAAAAGTACCTATCAACATCAATAAATAAATATATAAATTTCTGTTTTCCAACACAGGATAGAAACTAATTAATCAGTTGGAACAATAGCCTAGCCCATATGAGGGAACCTTGAATGTTAAGCGTTAGAGCCATACATGGAACAAAACATAATGATCCAATCTTAGACATCATTGCAGAAAAGTATCATCACAAGAAATCAACAGGATCTGCTTAATTTATTTGTCACAAAGGAAGTCAATTCCCAATAGAAAAAAAAGTCACAATTTAACTAGTTACCTCATCAAACAAGCTGGTTGTTAAACCAGGTGATATGAAAACGTAGTCGTTCTCATTTAAATTCAGCATGGTGTTTTAATCCAAGTGAAGAAGGGTAGTAAGAGAGAATCTACTCAAATATTCAGAAGCACCTTGGAGAAAATGTCCCCGAATATCACAGCATTTTGCAGAAATAATAATAAACATAAGAGTAAAGAACTTGAAAATAAAAAATAGAGTACGGAAATAATTTCAAACCCAATATTGCTTTCAAAATTAAACCTCAGTCTTAATTTAACCAAAAGCTTTGATAATAACAAAAAATATTAATAATAATAATAATAAAAAAAAAAGTAAAAACGAATTGTTTGAACATATAACATCTCTTATGCATTAACTTAAAAACTTAATGCATCAACTGGCTAGCATTTCAGAAGTAAATTTTCTTCTGAGAGCAAAAATAAAATGCCAACCAAGCTTTACCTTAACAAATAAAATATAAATTCTTATTGTCTATAAATGCAAAATCCCTAAACTCAAAATAGTATTGAAACTCTAAAAACGAAAAAGACAAAAAAAGCAAAAGAAAAAAAAATGGACGGCCATGTCTACGTACTTCCTAAAGAGAAGAAACTATCAGTGTAGAGTCGCAACCATGTCCAGTTCCCTTCAATGCGATTGCTCATTCTTCTGAAGCTTTTGTTTTCCACATTATAAGCTTCTAGACTCTCTCGATTTGAATCCATCAATATTTCTCCGTCCCGGTAATCCAAAGGCACAATGGACTTCACAATTTTAATACTAAACCCACTCAAATCAATGCTATACTCTCTCACCCACTCCCCCACTTTCTCACAATCCTTCATCATCCATATATCAATTGTGAAAGGCCTTGTTGTGCTATCAACCAAACACAAGAAACCCCTCAGCTCCACCAAGAACCAAACCTCCTCGGTATCAAAACAACCCTTAGGTGCCGCCACAACTCCAAATTCCTCCCTATCCAAATCAAAACACACTATTGCCTCCTCACCAGGTTGCTCAAACTCATCCCAGATCATCCAATAAAATGAATTTCCAACAAAAACCCCCCACCCCCTTATCTGACATGGGCAATTCTTCCCTTCAACCACCTTCCAACTACCTGAATCACTACCACCAAGGCGGCATTCCGACAATCTAAGCACCTCGATACCAATGTCATACTCATAAGTATCCATGCTCCTATCGAACAAATGCACAAGAACATACTCCTTTGTCGCACTATTGAACCCCAATCCAGCATTCACCTCACCAGAAGTACAAGTACTGCAATGGGGCAATTTAAAAAACTCTTGGATACTTGGATTACACACGTAAAACGCATTTTCTCCCGCGAAAAACACCAAGTCCCACCTCGACGGCAACATGTGAACTGTTGATTCTTTGATGGTTACAGCGAATTCGTGATCTGAGTATGAGTTCATTTGCCTACAAGTGATATGGAGAGTTAAATTCTCATTGGAAGCATCGGTGGCATCGTGGGGTGAGGATCGAACCAAGAGGAGATTAGGGTTTGATCGGGATCTAGTATGGTGGAGGCTGACGAAATAGGGATCGGAGATGAGATTGAGCCACTGTTTGGACACGCATCTAAATTTGCAGAGGGCTTTGGCTGGCAATCTTGTAAGGATGTTGATGATGAGATCGTGGGGGAGAGCGGCGCTGGCGGCCACCGTCGCCGTCGTCGCCATCGCCGCCACTATGACGGCGTATATGGGTTTGCTTGGGTGGCTGGAGATGATGCCAATTGCAGTATTACGTGAATGTAGACAGACGGTACAAGTGAGACCCCGGTCGTTTTATTTCTTGCCTTTTACAGTTTACTAGCAAATAAATTACACACGTGACAGGCATGTGAGCTATCCAAAAACCCGAATACTCTCGGGGCGTTTGGTCGACTTTTTTAAAAACAAATTTCACAAACTATGATCAAACAATAACCATATTTTCCTGAGTTATTCTTTAAAAATTATTTTTTATTTCATTTCTATTTTTAAAAATTATTTTTAGAAAATAATGTTCAAACCGTATTAAAATTTTTCAAAAATAGAAAATTGTTTTTAAATTATATAATAAAACTGACTCTTAAAATCAAAAGAAACAACTTTTAAACAATAATGTTACTATAAAAAAATTATTAAACATGAAAGAACTTAATATATATAAGTAAAAATAAAATTTTCATAAAAAAAGATGCTCTTTTTTTAATCTATAAGGAATAAAATTAATCAAACATGTATAAAAACTTTTATTAAACTTAAGAAAGGACTTTTGGTTTCTTATAAATAGATCACGAATAAGATCATAATATATTATATTAAAAAAAATTATATATCTGTGTAAAAATTTATGAATCTCATTATTTCAATATTAAATTTTGAGATATTAATATTCACAATTTTAATAAAGATACTAATTATAGCCGGTATATAGTAACCCTTTAAATATGATTAAGATTATTGAAAATAAATATTTTGTGCTTGTTTGGATACAACTACACTTTTTTTATTTTTAAAATAGAAGTTTTTGTACAAAAAGTAGGTAAATATCTTACATATTTTAAAGAACATTTTTAAAATTTAGGAAAGTAAAAATTTTTCATTTCCTTCAAATTTTAAATTTCAGAAAAAACTTTTAAAAATACAAATATGGACTCTTATTTTTCACGTGCGTTTTCATTCGATAATAAAATTTAATTGTATACTTTGGAAGAAGCTTATAAGATTTGAGAAGGGATTTTGATCGATCAAACAAGAGAATCTACTTTAACAGATATGCCCTTAGGCATGAGCCATTAGGATGCTAGGTTGGAAGAAGGGATAAATTATGAAGAAACCTTTGCCCCTTAGCTAGGTTGGAAGCCATTAGGATGCTATTTGCCTTTACATGTTTCAAAGACTTTGTTTGATATCAAATGGATGTGAAAAATGATTTTTTTAATGGTTTTATAAATGAAGAAGTATATGTTGAACAACCACCCAACTTTCAAAGTTTCAACTTTCCTAACCATGTTTTTAAACTTAAAAATACACTTTATGATTTGAAACAAGCACCTAGAGTATGGTATGAAAGATTGAGTAAATTTCTTTTGGAAAAAGGTTTTAAAATTGGAAAAATTGACACAACTCTTTTCATAAAAACCAAAGAAAATGATATGCTATTAGTTCAAATATATGTTGATGACATCATTTTTTATGCTACTAATATCTCTCTTTGTGAAGAATTTTTTAAGTGTATGCAAAGCGAGTTTGAAATGAGCATGATGGGAGAATTCAACTTCTTCCTTGAACTTCAAATCAAGCAACTAAAGGAAGGAACCTTCATCAAAGTATATAAGAGATCTTCTCAAAAGGTTTAACATGGAAGAAGCCAAAACAATGAAGACTCCAATAAGTTCATCCATCAAGCTTGATAAGGGTGAGAAAGGTAAATCTATTAACTCTACTATGTATAGAGGATTGATAGGTTCTTTGCTATATTTGACCGCTAGTAAACCCCATTATATATAGTGTATGCTTGTGTGCTAGATTTCAATTTTATCCTAAAGAATCTCACTTAAGTGTCGTAAAAAGAATCCTCAAATATTTGAAAAGGACAATGGACATAAACTTATGGTATCTTAAGAGTGATAACTTTGAATTCATTGGTTTTTCGGATGCCGATTTTGCCGGTTGTAGGGTTGAAAGAAAAAACACTAGTGACACTTGTCATTTCTTAGGACACTCACTTGTTTCATGGCATAATATCCTCTATGCCCCATCTCACTATATGCTTTTGAAGAGTCCTCAAAAAGGCCTCTACCATCTCTGATTTCTAAACATGAAATTGCCTTAAAAATATGGGCTCCAAAGACCCCTCTCCCCGGCCTGATCCCATAAGTCTTTTAAACTAGCAATGGCATATAAGAAGGGGAAGAAGGCTCTTAAAGGGGAGTCACCACACCACCTATCAAACCAAAACTTTACACTCCTTTCGGCCTATACGATAAAGTGAACTCTACTTTTAAAAGCTTCCCATTTGTACATTATTGTCTTCCACAATCCTACACCAAAGCCTTCCCTTGGCACATTAGAGCACCAACATCCCCTTTCTTTCCCAAACTTGCCAATAATAACCCGCTTCCATAGAGGTTCTCTTTCTAAGACAAATCTCCAAACTCACTTGTCCAGAAGAGAAAAGTTTAAAACAGATAAATTTCTAAAGCAGAGACCCTCATTTTTCTCTTGGGTTTGCAAATAGTAGACCAATTGACTGATAGTGTTTTTCCTTAAGATCTCCTACCCCCACAAAAAGTCCTTTTGGATCTTTTCAAGTCTTAAACTTACATTCTTGAAATCACCATAATTCAAACTCAATAATTGGCTCATCCAATGCACATTTGAGGTGTCAGACACTCCAATCTGCCAACCAAACTCAAACTGTCAGCATACCAATTTAACTTTCATAATCTACAAACAACATCCTGGAGAAATAATTCCTGATGATTAAAAACTAGGTTTTTTTTATTTTTTTTTATTTTTCAGTAGGTAATATTTTTTCCCTTTTTCTTCTTGCTATGACATGGAATTAAACCTGGAACTTCCCCCTTCTCCATGCCTACCCCTTGCCAGGGTAGAAAGCGTCCACACGCACAACATAATCAAAGTTTAAAACCATGAAACGGTAAATGAACGACCAATTCGAAGCAAAAAAGATGACCAAATAAGCGTGAGGCGAACCAGATACAGAGCATAACATCGTAAGAACACGGCTTTCTTTCCAGTCTGATCACGAAGCACATGAGCAGCCCTACGGTACTCCCGGAAATCAAAGTACGACTTCGCTAAAAGGTAGAAATCACCATCTATGGCTTCGTCCTCCTCCAGCACTGGTGTAGATACGGAAGATACGCCGGCGGTTTGGTGTGGAAGCAATCTCATTAGTGCGAAATCTCCGGCGAATGCTGGAACTACCTAGCTGGAATCTCGTGTGCGACGGTGTGAATTAGGCCGGATCCTGCTCGATCCCCACCAACTGCTCCGCTGCCCTGAAAACAGTAATCAAATCAAAGCCAAAATCAGCTTCGCCCCTTTTGGTCGAACAAAAACAAACCTCAAAATTAAACTTTCTATTAAGACTTGTATAAGAACATTTCTCAGCTTAGGATTAACAAAAATGGTTTCTCTTTTCCGTTAATGGGCAACCGAGAACAGAGAAATGGATTTAGTAAAGGAGTTAGGGTTTGAAAGTAACCGGTTACCATTTGGCAGCAGAGTACAGGCAACGGTCGCTGAGTTGACGAATTGCAGTTCGGAGCTCGTTTCTGCAACTCTCTTTTGAAGTCGTCGATCTCTCTCTTTCTCTCCTTCTCCCTCTCCCTCTCCCTCTCGATTGATCCTCGCGCCTTTTCTGTGGAGCCATTCACCTCGTCACACTATCTATTTTCCTTCACTCGTTTATTTTGAAAAAAAAAAACTACATTAAAAATTATTTGAGAATATAAGGGTTTGGCGATGTTTTTTATTTTATTTTTTAAATTATTTAAAAGGCAACTTTTTATCATTTTTTAAAAATTAGAGTGTTTGGTAAAAATAAATTTTTAAATAGTTTTTTAAAACAAAAAATAAAAAAAAACTTGTTTGGATGAAATGATTTGTATTGTTTTTAAAATTTATAACGATAAATTTGATTTTAAATAAATAATTATAATTTTATTTTATTTTTTCAAATCAAGGGTGGCAAACTACATAAATTTTTAAATATATATATATATATATTCATATTTTCAATGCTTAGTCAAACAAGAAATTTATAACATATTATTATTGTTATTATTTCTTTTGCTATTGTATTTTTATGATTATTTTTTTATATAATTTTTAAATAAATAAATAATATGATAGACCTCTTAAAACATCTTTTACAAGTCAAAGAAAATATCATAAATAATAATATGACATAACATTTTGATTTCACCATCTATTTTCTCCTTTTAAGATCATAAAATAATATTCATATGGAATATATATATATTTGCTTTAATCTAAAACAAGAATATGAGATTAATTAATGGAAAAAAAAAGGTAAGGTGGTGTTTGTTTTTAATAATATTAATCTATATTAATAAGTTACTTTTAATTGAATAAAAAATTCTAAAATATTTTGATTTTTCTATTCAACAAAAAAAAAACAAACACCTAAGTGAAAAAATAATTGAAAAACATGTTTAACATTGTAATTTAAAACAAAATGAAAAATAATTTTTTTCTTATTTAAAATTAAATTTAATTTCAAAAGTTTTAAAATATTTAGAGTTCATGAACTCTTACATTAAAAGATATCACCAATTTTTTTTCTCACATTAATTATATTAAAAAGTTAAATCTTAAAAAATAAAATCATTATGACTTTTATTTTATTCGAATTATTTTAATTTTCATTTATGTTCACAAAAATAATGATGAAATATACATAAAAAAAATGGTAATTTCATCCATTTAAAAACAATCAACAAATTAAAAAATTGAATATATAGAATTATATATTACCTATGTAAATAAATTGTAAAATTTAAAAGGAAAAAAATATTCAGATTGCATTGAGAGTATTTTTACTTAAAGTATTTTTAGTAAAAATATTTTTTTCATAAGTACTTTTAAGAAAATCACCAATCAAATATTTTTCTTGAAAATAATGTTAGATACACTTTTAACTTTTTTTTCAAAAACACTTTTTAGGATAAAAGTGTTTTGTAAAATCATAGTCAAATAAACTCTTATTATTTTTTTCATTGTTTTGATTGATTTTTTTTTCTAATGAACTTTAAATAAAAATGTGCATTCTTCATTTAAAAAAAAATTTCTTTATAAAAAGTACAAAAAAAAAAAAAAAATTAGTGTTTGTTTGATCATGTGATTTAAAAACTATTTTTAAAATTAATTTAACACTATTTGACCATTGTTATTTAGAAATAATTTTTAAAAACAAAGTGAAATAAAAAAATTAGATAATAAGTAAAAATAGTTTTTACCTATTTTTAAATATAAAAGGAAAATATGACTCATTTAGCCATGTTTTTTGGAACTTATTTTCAAATAAATGGAGCCTTAATTTCCGATTTTGAAGTTTAGGAGAAACGTAACATATACTTATTTTATTTATATAAAATAATGTTTTATTATAACAATAAAATTCGAAGTGTTATTGGGGAATGAAATTGTAAATGGGAAAAATTAATGTGGAATTTTTTGGATTATAGAATTATATATTACCTATGTAAATAAATTGTTAAATTAAAAAGAAAAAAAATATTCATTTGAGAGTATTTTTACTTAAAGTATTTTTAAAAAAATCACCAATCAAATATTTTTCTTGAAAATATTGTTAGATATACATTTAATTTTTGTTTTCAAAAACACTTTTTAGGGTAAAAATGTTTTATAAAATCACAGTCAAATAAACTCTTATTATTTTTTCCATTGTTTTGATTGATTTTTTTTCTAATAAACTTTAAATAAAAATGTGCATTCTTTATTTTGAAAAAAAAATTCTTTAGAAAAAGTACAAAAAAAATAAATTAGTGTTTTGTTTGATCATGTGATTTAAAAATAATTTTATACTTTGAGAAATAAAAAACTATTTTTAAAAATTTTCAACACTATTTGACCATTGTTATTTAGAAATAATTTTTAAAAACAAATTGAAATAAGAAATAATTTTTAGATAACAAGTAAAAATTATTTTTATCAATTTTTAAAAATAAAAGAAAAATATGAACCATTTAACTATATTTTTTTGAAACTTATTTTTAAACAAATGGGGCCTTAATTTCCAATTCTTAAAATAATTGATATAAATTAGTTTTTTAAATAAATTTTTTGAAGTTTAGGAGAAACATAGCATATACTTATTTAATTTATATAAAATAATGTTTTATTATAACAATAAAATTCAAAGTGTTATTGGGGAGTGAAATTGTAAATGGGAAAAATTAATGTGGAAGTTTTTGGATTAAAGAAAATTGAATGGCATCATTGCAAACTCTAAATCTAAAATATCTTATCCGAAATTCGGAATAGACCATTTCAAAAATGGTAAAATTGGATTTTCAAAATAAATAGCAATCATGCTGTCGTTAAGTTTATGAAAAACCTCTTTGAAAATTTTGTTAGGGAAATAAATACTTTTTCTTAATTTAATAATTTTTATTTACCATTTTTCCTTTTTCCAAAACCATTAATTTCAAATAACTCTAAATAGATGTTATTTAAACCCCGGCCTCATACACGGCCTCTCTCTTGTACGCATATTAACAGGCAAGTGTTCGCCAATTTCTCCCAAATTCCTGGAAGATCTCTCCGTTTTCTGCATCGACATTATTTGCTTTTAAAAATATGCACTTATTTTGTGATTATTTCATCTATGAAGATCTAATAAAACAACTTGAACAAAATTAGTAGTTTAGTGACTCAAGACATTACTCCATCTATATTGTCCATTCAATATCAACACATAGGGTACTCAATAGTTACATTTTAATCGAAAGTCCATTTTTTCTATATAATCTCATTTTTGACATTAGCGAGAGTATAAAAAAAAATAAATTGATACCATCATGTATTTTAGCATTTGGTTTTTAGTGGAATCAGTATATTTGTTTTAATTGATTTTGGGTTTATCAACTTGCTTAATGATTTGAATGTTTGAAGTTCAGACATTACTGTGGATGCTTTTGATGATCCGTTTGAGTCAATGAACCCAAAGGAGAATTCCAAAGAAGAATACTCACGTCCACTCATGAGAGAAGAAAAAAATTAGAGAAACGATAGAAGGTTTTGATGCGACCTTGATGAATTATACAAGTAGGTTTGATTTCAGGAAGGATAACAGTAGGGTTTGGAAATCTTCTTATGAGAAGAAAGGTAGAGTTATGTTCTTACAGGGTTGGAGGGTTTGATTCCTAATAAATATATGAAATCCCACTATGAAGCTTAGGTTTTATTTTTTTGTTTGTTTTTGGTGATTCAGTTGGGATTGGGCTTCCGGACAGGAATGCTTGTTTCTTTCATCATTATGCATAATTACAATGGGTTTCTCATAAAATATCATATTAAAACATGCCCTTAGGAATTTACTAATTTATTTGCTTGATGATCATCTTGCATGTTTTATTTCAATTGGTGTTGAGAGTAGTCTTTTGAACCTTTTGTTTTATTTTTATTTTTTTTACCATAATCAAGTCATATAGATTAATATAAGCATCAAAAGCAATGCAACCTCTTATCTTAATGCTCTTCCATAACTTGTTATTATGAAGACCCTGACTCCTTCACTTTCCCTCTTTTTCTCTCTCTTTGTATATTGCCTATTTCTTCATTTTCCTTTGTACATGAATCAAATCTAGAACATTTCCCATCCTTGGTCTAGTCCCTTGCTATAATGACTCGCACCCAACCGAGCCCAAAGGGGCCCTTACGACTTTAAAAAACATCTCCAATTTCAGGCCCCTGGCCCTTCGCGCAATGGGGCATGGACATAGTAGGACCCCTACCAGCCGTAGCTGCCCAGAAAAAATTCCTGCTTGTCGCCACGGATTACTTCAGTAAATGGGTGGAAGCTGAATCATACGCTAGCATCAAAGACAAAGATGTCACCAAGTTCGTATGGAAGAACATCATCTGCCGCTTCGGAATCCCCCAAACCATTATAGCCGACAACGGTCCACAGTTTGATAGCATTGCTTTCCAAAATTTTTGTTTGGAACTAAACATCCGAAATTCATACTCCACACCGCGGTATCCTCAAAGTAATGGGCAAGCAGAGGCCACAAACAAGACCCTAATAACTGCCTTAAAGAAGAGGCTCGAGCAAGCCAAAGGGAAGTGGGTGGAGGAGCTACCCGGCGTCCTGTGGGCTTATCGAACCACATCCAAACGTCCGACAGGAAACACTCCCTTCGCCCTCGCATACGGTATGGACGCAGTCATTCCTATTGAAATAGGACTACCCACTATCCGGACCGAGGCAGGAAGACAGGATGATGCAAATGCGGAATTAGGAAGAAACTTGGACTGGGCAGACGAAGTAAGGGAAACCGCATCCATCCGGATGGCAGACTATCAACAAAGGGCAGCTGCTCACTACAATCGCAAGGCAAGGCCCGAAGTTTAAAAAATGGAACGTTGGTCCTTAGAAAGGTTTTCGAAAATACCGCTGAGACAGGAGCGGGAAAGTTTCAAGCCAACTGGGACGGCCCCTATATAGTATCTAAGACAAGTGAAAGTGGAGTCTATCATCTACAGAAGCTAGACGGAACCCCATTGCTCCGACCATGGAATGTATCTAATCTAAAGCAGTATTACCAATGAGAGAAAGATAGAAGTACAATGTGAATAAGTATGTTTTATTAATACTTATGAAAATTGTATACAAAAAGTTCTTCGGACTAGAAAATACAGGGAGAAAATAGCAGTAAAAATTACAAAAAGAAAAGCTCTCATTGGGAGGGCTTGCGGCGCAACTTTTCTTCCTCGCCCGAGGAAATCGAAGGGACGTCCCGTTTGATACCATGCTTCTTCATGCAGCAACGGTAGCCAAAGAGATACATCTCGTCTACCTGCTTCTGGTAGCCCATCTCGAGTTCCTCCCTTTCCGCAGCAAACTCAGCCTCCAACTCTTCTTTTTGCGCTGATAAACGCAACTGCAAGTCCTCTCTCTGTTTTTTCTCTATTGACACCTCTGTCCGGAGTTGCTTCACTTCCCCCTCAGCTTGGCCATCTCATCTACCGCCTCGTGCAGGCGGGCGTCTATAGTTTCCTCCCGGCTCTTCGCCTCTGCTAGCTCTATCTGGAGAGCCTCATTGTCATCCTGGGACCTCTTCAAGGCTTCAGCACTCTCCTCAGAGGCTCTCCGAGCAGCGGATAAGCTGGCTTCGGCCTGCTCCAATCTCAAGCGCAATTCCTCTTCACTGCTCATGCGCTGGGAGACGAAGGCCTTCATATGATTGGAAATCCGTAGCAGGTCTATAAAGAGATCATGTTGTTTAACCATGCCACGAATACCGCTCACCAGTTGCAGAAAAACCCACAACAACAAGTTCAAATTACAAGCCATGTAAAAAGCACACCAGTATGGCAAGAAAAATCAAAGGAGGATAAGTTATACCATTTCCGCCGCTTCAAACATTTTCGCTGAAGGCGCATCAACATCTGAGCCGGATGGAATCCGTTTCAACATCTCTCCCAACTCCACATAGCTGAAAAGGCTAGCGGAGGTGCAAGTTGCATCATCAACGGGACTCCCCCCTGACAAGGCACTAGGTTGTGATTCCTCCTCGGCTCCGGGCCCCCATCATTCACAGTTGGCTAGATCTCTTCTAGCGAACCCTCATCCGGGACTAGCACCGGGTAGGTTGGGTTCTCTTCCGCCATCTCCGTCTCACACTCCTCCGGATGATCCTCCTGGGCGGATGAGCAGCTGACTTCGATGGTTTCTAGAAGAATATCTTGAAGCCGCCCGCTGATGCCAGACTTTAAATCGCGGGCCGGACGAGACCTCCTCATAGCTGTCCTCTTCACCGGTACAAGGGCAAGAGAGCTCGACTCACAAGGGGGCAAACCCTGCTCTTTAACCCCCGTTTCTTCCATTGGAGGCGCCATAGGAGGCAACGCTTCAACACAAGAGGCCCCGACTACATCCGCGTCCGGAGGGGAAGAGCCGGCTGATTCACTGAGGTTGCTTCCTCAACCAGAAGAGCCAGCCGTTCAAGCTGCTGGCATCGAAGGCCCCGATCCATTTAGACACGCGATATGTCCGGAACTGCTTGAAACAGAAGGCAAGACGGAGGGAGCTGGAGATCGTATTATTATTCCCTTTATGGGAGCTGGAGATTTTATTTCTATTCCCTTGGTGGGAGCTGGAGATTTTATTACAACTCCCTTTGTGGGAGTTGAAGGTTTTATTGCTTTTCCCTTTGTGGGAACCTTCTTCTTCTTTCCCGCTGGGGTGCCAGCAGGAGGAGAGGACGCAGAGCGTTTGCCACCAGGGGCCTTCTACAAAGTCTCATCTTGCCTTCTTTCCTCTCGTTCGATGAGACGTGCTCGGCGTGCCTGGGCGTCTGCCTTGCGCACCTCCTTGTAGAATGGGAGATCTTTGACAACGAAATGCTCCCCAGACACTACCTTTTTTGGCAACTTCCTAAGGAGAATATTAATGACGTGCGCCTGGGGCTCCCGGACAACGGCCAGCAAGTTTCGTGCAGTAAGCAACGTCTGATGATGTCTCTCAGCGGCAACAATCTCAAATAGCTTGTTCCATCGGTCGAAGGACGCTTTTTCCACCCACTCGACTACGCGACCCCTCTTGTCCGTACCTGCATTATCAGCAACCAAAGATATTAGCCATCTGATAACCCCAAAATAAGAAGTACAACAAACGAATGTCGGACAAACCCTACAAGCTGCCTTACCCGGAAGAACCAACGAACGGTTTGGGGAAAACGGTCTCTCCGGATGCTCCGATAGCCCAGCCCAGACACCCCGAACTAATACATGCCCCTTGGCTCCTCCCTTCGTCGAGTCCGGAAGCTCAGTCACCAATTGGAGAGAAGACAGGTGGGCAGCCAGGCTGAAGATATCATTTTTTCCCTTCTTGAGGGAGTAAATGAAAAGAACCTCCAGCAACGACAGGTCCAAGTTGAACAACATGCTCAGAATGTTGCACCCCATCAGTACCCGGACCATGTTGGGATGGATGTAGGTCGGGGGGATCTGAGTGAAGTGGAGAAATTCTTTGAACAGCGATGGGAAGAGGAACCGGAGCCCAACATTAAATTGCTCCTTGGTAAAGTAGATAGCGTTGTCCGCAGATTCCTCAGTCGATACGGTCTCTCCGTCCACAAGCTGAACGGACACGCCATTCGGAATGCAGAAGCGTTCGCAGAACTCCCGCACGTTTAGCTTGTCCACAGACTTTTCCGCCTAGACCTCGTCGGACACATCTTTACCGCTAGCCGAAGCAGCGTCCTTGTTCGCAAACATTTTTGAGAGTGGGGTTGAAACGGAACCTGCATGGCAGAATGCCAACAATAAAAAACAAAGACCCGGCCCCACAACCCTAACGGCAAAAACGCTCAGAAAACCTAAACATCACCAGCATCCCCATCCCAACCCTTGGCTCTACCACAAAGAAGAATCGGTAGCTCACAAAAAGCGCAGGGGGACAACAAAAACCCTAACGCACCCAAAACATGATCAAAAGCCCCCAAAAAAGCCCTAGAAACCAATACCTACTCCCAGTCGCAAGTAGCTTACCCAGCAAGCCAGAAACAACCACAAAACAAACACAACGAGGAGAAGACAGGAATAGAGAACGTACCGAGCGTAAACTGGGAAAATGGAGATGAAGTCCGTGATGTAGTCACCGTCACGACACGGGTATTGCTAGCAGAAAACCCTAGAACCTCACTCACAAAACGAAGATAAGCAGAAAGCTGAAGAGAAAGCACTACCGGCAGAAAATGCAGAAGAAAAAATGCAAGAGTGAAGGACTCGGTCTGCTATTTAAAATGAGAGACAGCCCCTCGGTATTCTAACCGCTCAGCCGCACCATTATTGAAAAGACACGCTGCCTGGGAAATCCCAGAGACGGCGGCTCATCATAAATGCTCTTGTTTCTCTTTGCCTCCGCGCACCACGTGGCCCAATGAGCGCACAAAGTAACCTCAGTTTCAAAAAACAATCATTTTTTAACCTGCCCATTTTGCCCGGGCAAAATCGACAAGTTAAAAAGGAGGCATTGTAGGGACCCCTCCCCCTGACGACACGTGGTGCGCTCCCCTATCCGGACTCCTTCAGGGAGAAGCACACGGCACTCACAAGCATCACATCCGGACGATAGCATGTCCTATCTGGATATGTTGTCCGGATCGTTGACTAAAGTAAGCAAGTCTTACTACATCATTTCGACAACCTGCCACGGCCCACGTTCCGCCGCCTGTAGAGCGGAAAGACAGGAATGATGGCAAGTCACTTCCCACGATCTCTGACAACCGCCCGTAGGGTGATGATGACCCTGCCACCACCTAGAGGCATCATGACAAGCCAAAAAGTCTCCCTACCATTAAAGAGGAAGACAGAGCTTCTTATACTATATATAAGGACCTTCACACAAGGAGGAAGGTAAGCTTGCTATACCTAGTAAAAGGCCAACTGAATAATCTCTCTAACCATGGCTGACAAAACCATCGGAGGGTGTGTCCGGACACCCTGTCCGGACATCTTTTGTAGGGACAACTGAACCAGAACTCTATACTGGTTGAAAACGTGCGTCCACTTGGCAGCTACGTGGATCATCGGGACGCAAGGCCTCAACAAAGCCCTCGCTTAGAACTAAAGGATTGAACATCGGCACTCACTGCATGAGATGGCGTCCCAATGATCGGAGTCCAAAGGAACGGAGACTACAATGTATATGTATGTATTTCTTTTTCTTGTGTTCCCTGAAACTTCACTAACAAATGAAATCATTTTAATGAAAGGGTATTTTTATTATCCTTAATATTGATTTCTTTTTTTTTTTTTTTTTTTTTCTCACTATAGCTATACTAATTGAAAATTTTGGAACAATTAAATTTAATTCTTATAAATAAATTTTAAAAAATATTTAGAATTTTAATTGTACTTTAATTAAAAATAGAGTTTATTATATATAATGATAATACAAAAATAAATAATATGAAAAGTAATTCTTACAAAATTAAATTAATAGAGACTATTTAAAACTCTCATTTTATTATATTAAAAATTAAAAATAAATAAAAATAATAGATTCTATTTCAAAATAAACTCATCAGAAGTGAAAATCAATAAAAATAGATATTTTTAAATTTTAATTTCATCATATATATAATTATTTTAATTTAAAAGAAGTAAAATTTAATAATAAAAATAATTCAAAAAAAATGATAAGAAGGGAACAAAAAAGTAATAAAAATTTATAATTTACTAACCATGTTTTATTATAAGTGATTAGCTAAGTATTTATTACTAAATGAAATAAGTGATTTTTAATAAATTTTTAATTTTAAATTATTAAAATTTTACATTATTAAACACACTTTAAAGAAAATTATAATAATTAATATATGCTAATTAATTGGGGAATATCAGTATGCATAGAAAATATTGTTCAATTCACCTTAAAATTGATTTGAAAACCCACGAGCATGAAGATTAGACAATATGGAAATTAAAGTTGTCAATATTAAATTGTTAAAGTTAGCAATAAGGGGAAAATGTCATAAACTTTAATTATGTAATTTTTATGGCTGAAAAACCTAAACTATATTGGTTTATTTCAATTCCTTATAATAGCTAAGGGTGTTTGCATAGAAGGATTTGCAAAAGAGAAGTTAGTGTAAGGTAGGGAATTTTATACCATTCTATTGTGTATCTTTGTTTCCTTTCTTGAAACATTGATTGAAATTTTCATATCTTTACTATGATTTCATGAAGTGCTTGAACGTGTCATGTATCTTTCTTATACCATTATTGTTTTAAAATATTGCAATGATATTTGGATATGTATTGGTATGAGGATTCATGAGTTCAATATTGAGGATCTTTAGATTGGTGGGCTCCAACTGTGGGGTGCTCTAGGAGGGATTTCCAGAGGGACGTATCTTGGGTGAGAATCCCAGGGTTGCCGCTTCAGTTCTGGAGTATGGAGTTCTTTAAAAGGGTGGGGGATGCTTGTGGGGGTTTTGTAGATGTGGATGAAGAGACAAAAAATTCTAGTTACAGGAAATGGGCTAGAATCCTTGTTAAGAACAATGGAAAGGAGGTGCCTGGAAGTTTAGAGGTAATAGCGGGATTAGCTTCGTTCTCTATCCCGTTATGGTGGGAGGACTCGGTGTGGTTCTCGGCTCTTCAGGTGGCGAATAGGTTAAAAATTCAAAGGAAAGGTGAACCAGAGAACGGGGCCTCCTTCCAGCAGGAGGAAGGGGGTGTGAGCCACGCAAGATGATGCGCGTGAAAAGGATGTGCTATGGAGAAGGAGACTCTGGTGCAGTCGTAGGTGATGGGGGCTCCGGATTCCCGAGGAAAAGGCTAGGATAGTAGGCGGTGAAGACCCTGTTTCTATGCAAGAGGGTGCTGGGTTGATGGAGGAGACGAGTGACACGACAGGGTATGGGTCGGCTGCAGCAGACAGGAGGGATGGAAAGCTGACTTTTAACAGAGAAAGGAGATCTGGGGTTGGGCTGAGATGGGAGGGCCGTCTGGTAGTGGAAAGTCCAAGATCCATCGGGCCAAGCCTCCTTTTAAGAGTTCGGGCTTGGGTTTATATAAGAAGAAAGAGAAATAGGCTGTGATTGTTAGGCCCAATAACTTAAAAGGGTTTAAAAATGGGCTAGCCCAAGAGCCAACCCAAGATGCATTCTTAGGGCTCCCTGCCTCTACGTCGGGGGAGTTCAAGATGAAGCATCAGAAGGCTAGCTTGGCTGGGGAGAGATCAGAGGAGAAGGCGACCCCACTGGACCACGGCAGCAGGGAATCGACTCTGGAAAGTCAATCGCCAGGTATGTTCCCTAGTTCGAATGCCTTTGGGGGGGTGTCCGGGGAGTCCTTTGGTTTTTCTTCTCCTTCTTCTTCGGGAATGGGGAACTCTATGGAATATCCGATGGCATGGCAGTCTGAGGTGGAGGCCGAGATGCCGCTGAGGGTGATACTCAAGGATGGTCATTCTTTCACCCTTCCAGAAGGGGTTACCCCAAAGTCTCGGGGGTAAAGAGCTTCAGACACCACCTCTTCACATAGTCGCAGCAGGAGAAGGGGAAAATATCAAATCCCCTTGGGTGAATAAGAAATTTCTGGGATTTTGTAAGACGGTGGGGGTTTCGATTGAAGGCTTTGAAGAGGACATCTTGAGAATCCTTAAGGAGATTGAGAGTAGAAGGGGTGTTACAAGAAAGTCTAATGATAGCAAGAGAGGAACAGTGTCGGCATCAAGGAAGGAAAGGAAGCTGAAGAAGTTGGTCAGTACTATTAATTATGATGGGTTGGCTGGAAGAGAGGCAGAGGAAGGGGAGTTGGGAAGACAAATTACACTAGTTCCTTATGAAGCTTAAAATTATGTCTTGGAACGTTAGAGGGTTGCATGACCCTGATAAAAGAATGGTTATTAAGACGATGGTGAGAAAATACAAACCAGACTTGGTGTGTTTTCAGGAGACAAAAATGAAGGAGATGTCTGATAGAATTGTAAGAAGTTTGGGGATTGGCAAGAAACTTGGGGTGGGTTTCCTTAGATGCAAGGGGCTCGGCGGGTGGGGTGCTAGTGATGTGGGATAAGAATGTTTTGGAAGGTTTGGAGGCTGAAGTAGGCTCTTTTTCTATTTCTTGCCGGTTTAAAAACTGTGAGGAGGGTTTTGTGTGGGTCTTCTCTGGTTTATATGGACCGTGTAACGGTAAGGAGAGGAGGGAGATGTGGGAGGAGCTAGCCGTTGTCAAGGGGTTGTGGGGTGATCCGTGGTGTATAGCAGGGGACTTCAATGCAGTGAGGTTTCCAATTGAAAAGAGTAATGGAAGACAGATGTCAACCATGATGAGGGATTTTTCAGGCTTTATAGAGGAGTTTGAATTAGTTGATCCTCCACTGGGAGGCGGAACTTTCACTTGGAGTGGAGGGGAAGGAGGTTCCTTAAAGGCTCAATTAGACCGCTTTCTTTTTTCACGAGATTGGGAGGAAAGGATGGTGGGGGCAATGCAAGTTCTTCTTCCAAGACATTTCGACCACCGCCGATCTTGTTAGACTGTGGAGGGATGAGAACAGGTAAAAGCCCGTTTAGGTTTGAAAATATGTGGCTAAGGGTGGAAGGTTTCATGGATAAGGTTAAAGATTGGTGGCAGTCTTACAGCTTTAGGGGGAAACCTAGCTTCGTGCTTGCAAAGAAGCTTCAGGCTTTGAAATATGATTTGAAGAGGTGGAATAAAGAGGTTGTTGGCAATGTGACGGCTAGGAAGGATGCTGCCTTAGAGGAACTAAACTCATGGGACCGTTTAGAAAGTTGTGGTCCTCTCTCTGAGGAAGATAGACATAGCCAACGGATAGCTAGAGATGAATTCAGCCACTGTGCCATCCTTGAAGAAATATCTTGGAGGCAGAAGTCAAGGGCTCTTTGGCTAAAGGAGGGAGATAGTAATACTAAGTTTTTTCACCGTATGGCCAATGCAAGGAGGAGGGGAAATTTTATCAGCAGTTTGACTGTTAGGGGTGTTCGGTTGAGTAAAGAGGAGGAGCTTAGAGAAGGGATTGGGTCTTATTTTAAATCCTTGTTTGAGGAACCTCGGGTAAGAAGACCAGATGTGGAGTCAAGTCTGTTTAAAACGCTTGATGTGTTGGATAATGAGACTTTGGAGGGGCATTTTTCGGAAGAAGAGGTCTACAATGCTATATCAGAGTTGGGGGGAGATAAGGCTCCAGGGCCGGATGGTTTTACGTTGGCATTCTGGAAGTCTTGTTGGCCGATCGTGGGAGGGGAAGTGATGCAGGTTTTTGAGGAGTTCCATGTGCAGAATAATGTTTTTCGCAGCCATAATGCAACTTTTTTAGTGCTTATCCCGAAAAAAGGAGAAGCTAGTGATATGCAGGATTTTAGACCCATTAGTTTATTGGGGAGTCTTTATAAAATTATTGCCAAAGTCTTGACAAATAGGTGAAAAGAGTTATGGGAAAACTAGTTTGATACATGAACGCTTTTGTGGAAGGAAGACAGATATTAGATGCGTTTTGGTAGCTAATGAGGTGATAGACTCAAGAAAGCGAGTGCCGTCTATGGGTTAGTGTGCAAACTGGACATTGAGAAGGCTTATGATCACGTTAATTGGAAGTTCCTTCTTTCAGTCTTGGAGAAAATGGGGTTTGGGCCTAAGTGGCGTAGTTGGATACTTTTCTGCATATCAACTGTGAGGATGGCAGTTTTGGTGAATGGCACTCCTACAGAGTTTTTTTCAACTTATAGAGGCCTAAGACAGGGAGACCCGCTCTCTCCTTATCTATTTGTACTAATTATGGAAGCTTTTAGTAGCTTAATCTCTAAAGCTGAGGAGAAAGGTTTCATTAGAGGTTTCAGGGTAATGGGGAGAAATGGAGAAGGGACTTCGGTTTCCCATCTCTTGTTCGCCGACGACACTCTCCTTTTTTGCGAGGATAATAGGAACCAGTTGGTTTTTTGGAAGTGGGTTGTTATTTGTTTTGAAATGGTTTCAGGCCTAAAAATTAATCTGAAGAAAAGTGAAATTATCCCAGTTGGGGGAGTGGAGGATGTGGACAGAGCAGCTGCGGTTTTTGGGTGTAAAGTAGGGAATCTCCCTACTACTTATCTAGGCTTACCTCTTGGAGCCCTTCATAATTCTTGTAGAGTGTGGGATGGGGTAGAGGAAAGATTTAAGAGAAAATTGGCTACATGGAAAAAACAATACCTGTCTAAGGGAGGTCGTCTTACCCTTATCAAAAGCACCATCTCAAATCTCCCCATCTATTTTATGTCACTTTTTGTAATACCAAGGAAAGTGAGAATTAGATTGGAGAAAATTCAAAGGGAGTTCTTGTGGGGAGATGTGGAGGGGAGAAGAAGGATCCACTTGGTAAGATGGACAGCTATTTGCAAAGATAAGAAGTATGGAGGGTTGGGGTTAAGGCACTTGAAGGAATTTAATCATGCTTTGCTTGGAAAATGGCTTTGGAGATTTTCTTTAGAAAGGGAGAGTCTTTGGAGGAAAGTCATTGTTGGTAAATTTGGAGAGGGGGAAGGGGGTTGGACCACTAGAGAGGTAAGGGAATCCTATGGGATGAGCCTCTGGAAACACATTAGAAAGGGTTGGGAGGAGTTCTTCCTCAGAACCAGTATTGGTATTGGAAATGGTAGATGTACCAGATTTTGGTGGGACTATTGGGCTGGAGAGTCTAAGCTGAAAGATCTCTTTCCTTTGCTCTTCAGAATTGCTTCCCATAATTCAGCTTTAGTGGTGATATTTGGGGAGACAAGGAGATGGGGGCGGGGATGGGAGGTGCACTTTAGAAGACCTTTTCATGATTGGGAATTGGGGGAGGTGAGTCGTTTTCTAAGTCACATTTCTGCAATAAAGATCCAAGAAGGGGAGGACTCTTTAATTTGGAAGATTGAGAGGAAAGGAAAGTTCAGTGTTAAATCTTATTATCGGTCCTTGAAGGTGGAGAACAACCCCTTATTTCCAGCAAAGGAGGTATGGGGTTCGCGTGCCCCTTTAAGAACTCGTTTCTTTGCTTGGGAAGCGGTGTGGGGTAAAATTTCTACTGTTGATATGTTAATGAGGAGAGGTTGGTCTATGGTCAATAGATGCGTTCTTTGTAAAGAGAATGAGAATCAACGGATCATATTCTAATTCATTGTGGTAAGACAAGGAGCTTTGGATGTGGTGCTTTCTTCTTTTGGGGTGGTGTGGGTGTTCCAATTCGTGAGAAATTTGCTTCTTGAATGGAAAATTAAGGGCCTAGAAAAGAAGAGGAGTGTAGTTTGGAAAATGGTGCCTATTTGTTTGTTTTGGTGTATTTGGGGAGAGCGGAATAGAAGAATGTTTCAAAAAGAAGAGAAGTCATATATGAGCTTGAAGAATCGCTTCCTTCGGGCTCTTCTTGAATGGTCTCAACAAGTTATGGACGTGGACTTTTTATCTTTTATGAATTTGTTGGGTGGTTGAATTGTTGGCCTCTTTTGGCTTTTCTAGGTTTTTGTTCTTTTCCTTTGTTGCCTTGGGTGATGCCTTCTTTGTATACTGCCGGTGTACTTAGGGAGCGCCCCTTTTTTGGCGTGTTCTAATATGATTTCGTCTTTTGGTTTATTGATTACAACTCAAAACATGCTATTTTGTAGCTTGTAATTAGCTCTTTTAAACACCCTTGAGTAGTAATTATTACCTTTTAACTCGATTAACATGTTAGGGACCCTTGCAATCAGATTTCTAACAATTGTGTTAAGTTTTGGTGCTTTTTGATAGCTTTATGCTCACCAAAGCAATTTAAGAATGAAGGAGAGCTAATTTTAGTTCAGGGCAAAGCTTTTGGAAGCTTTGATTTTTGAAGAAATCAAGCTATGGAGCCTCATAATCCTTTGCCTTAGTCGTTTAAAGTCTACAAGGGAGAAGCAATGGAGAAGAAGAAAAACAGGGGATGAAAATAGGGGACACAGCTGCAGTCTTTTAGTGCACTTTTGGAGCACTTCCCGAAGTCCAATTTTTACATTCTATATATCATTTCGAAGCTCAGCAAGTCAAGAATCCAACGGTTCAAACCATGTATGATTTGGAGCTGAAATGAAGAAGATATGGCCTTTGGAAGACAACTGCATCAAGCTGAGGGACAATTTCGCACACCACTGTTCAAGGTGCGAAATCCTCAGTCCACTGTGCGAAATTTTCGCACACCTCAAACCAACATGCGAAATTGGAACTCAGTGTGCGAAAATTGGATATTTTTGCCGACTCTTTTTCTTCTGATATTTTTGTGTCTAAATTTCCATTTTCTCCTTGTATTCAACCACTCATGTAATTCCTTAGCTAGGAAGTATCCAAGGAAGGGTAAAATTACCTTCCTATATATATTCTCTTGTAATCACTGAAAATGTATCTTTGGGGGGGGAGCTTTCTATCTCTTCGGGGAGCTTTCTCCAAGGAGACCAATGTAAATTAGTTACTTAGTGAAATACAGAGATCTCTTTTGTTTTCTTTTTCTCTCTTCTATTTTCTCATTTTCTTAGTACAAACATCCTTGGAGGATGAAATCCCCAAGGATGAGAGCTAAAACCTTTAGTTTCTTGAAGTAATGGATGCCATGTGAAGCTCCCGTGTCGGATGGAGATTTCCAAGCCATGAATGTAAGTAGCTGAGCACCATAAATGTTTTCATTCAAAGTAGAGCTTTTAATCCCTCCGACTTGCTTTGAATGGCCAATACTTGATAAGCTTTTGGTCTCAGTGGATTCTTATTGTTAGATCCATTGATGTTCGTTAGTTATCTCCTACGAGCCATTGTATTGCAAGTCGAGGAGATGACCTATATCATTAAAAGAGCATTTATGAGGCTCAGCTACCCTTTTTGTAAGTTTTCAAGGATTAAAACTCGTTGTTAAACCCATACCGGTTCGGAAGCAAGCATCACCATAGTTGCAACCCCAACGCGAGGAGCCTATCCTGAGATTTCCAATTTGCATAAGAGCCAAAGCATGACTATCCAAAGCTTTGAGAAACTTCTTTTTCCATCTTTTAACCAATTTTTATGTTAGTTTAGTTACAACACCTTCATCTTTTTATGTTTTGATCTTAACCTAATTTTTATTAAGAAAAGTTCACTCCATCCTCTGAACTTCACTAGTTAAAGTAAAAACCCTTCCCAGTGTTCGATCCTAGAGCCACTATACTATAGTAGCTTTGCTACTTTAGTGTAAGGACCTTGGGTATAAATTTTGTTGATACCCTTACATGCCAAGCTACCAAGAGTCGGGTTATCATTTATCAAAAAAAAATATTGAGGAAATGGTTCATGGTATGGTTGCATTGCAAAAACAATATGGACCAATGACAGATAATATCCAAAGAATAGATTGATAAGTGGGAAGTGTTTAAGAGAAGTTGTTGGCACTATCTTTTGATATATTGTTTATGTGGGACCGTGGGTTCTTAGGTGAAAGTCCTTAAGGCCCTCTAGGAAGACACTCCAATGTGGGTGTATGGGGTTGGTTTTGCCCTTGGGTTTTAATCCCTAAAGACATGGGTTGGTCTTGCCCTTAGGTTGTAGTCTCAAAAGACACAGGGTTGGTCCTACCCTTGGGTATGAGTCCCAGAAGGCATGAAATATAACTTATCCTTAGGTGATAATCCTAGAAATAGTCATTATTTATGACCAAGTATCTTTTGGAGCATTAATGATTGATATGTACATTGATGGGGGTTAGTAGCTTATCAAGTGTGAGAGAATGGATGAAGCAAAATAGAGATGAAACCATCAACAACATGCATACATGTTTGACATTATTGCATATTGGCTAATGGTTTATAAATTGTTTATCATGCATGCTACTATATGTTTAATTCAAGGTTTTTAAGGATATGCATAGGATGGTTATAAACTTTCCTACTGACTTGTGAACTCACCCTATCATTTCCACTTGTAAATGCAGGTCAGAAAACATCTATTAGGGTTAATGTTTGAGCATTGTTTTTTTGTCGATTGGATGTTGTTTTTCTTGTGTTGAAAGTGTTTTAAGGTTTTGCCTTCGTATCATATGAAAACTAAATCATTTTTTTTAAATGATGTAATTTATATTTGTTTTTGTTCACTTGTAGTAGGGGCTACCCTTAGTAAACCATGGGATTTTGGTATATACAAAGTAATATGGTACAAGTTTTCTTTTGTGAAACATATCATATTTTGTTAATTAATGGTTATAAAGTTTATCACAAGGTGTATATCTTCTTTATAACAAGTTTCCATATCCTCATTTTGTACAAAATCAACTAGAAACTCAACATTTAAATTTTGGTCTCCCTAGTTTTTGGAGCACTAATTTTGTATTGAGTGTTAATTATTAAGTATGAAATCTAGGATGTGACACCAAAAATACATGAACAAATCAAATGCCAAAACGTCTTGTATCTAGAGCTCAAATATCCACATGATATATTTCAAAACATTTTTTGTACAATTTTGCCTAAACTTCATTATACCAACTACAAGAAGAAGTCACCCTTGTAGAAAGAATACCTAAATAAGAAAGTCATATGTGCTAGTGATCTTAGAATAATCCATGAATTCAAATGAAAAAAAATATTATGTCCATGTCGAAAGACATCCTTGAAAAACAAAATCCAGTGGGGTAATACACATAGAGGGGGTGATTGGGTGTAATTAAAAAAAATTAAATAAATATTTATATATTATGCTTAATTTTCCTTATGAGTAGTTAGGGATAATCAATTCTTTCAAAAATAAACAATACAAACAAGAGAATAAAGATATGCAATGAAGCATAAGGATTTTTATGTGGAAAACCTTCATACTAACTATGGAGATAAAAAACTATGAGACCTAAGACCGTTAATCTAAATCCACTATATGAGATCAAATTACACAAATTTACCTAGCCCTCTTTACCCTAGAGACTTACTCTCTAGTACTTACAACTTGATTCACATTTATAGTGAAACAACTTCTAATTGCTTTAGTGAATATGCTTCAACCTCGCTAAAGGGATGAAGGTCTTTAACCTAGGATTCAATGTTTGAATCATTCAAATGAGAGATCAAGAATGGTGTGGCTTATGAGGTTTTCTTCTCAATGAAACCCTATCTAAAAATATTAGGATCTTTCTTACCTAAGAATGAAGTATTTATAAGCAAATATGTTGAAAAGGTTCAATATCATAAGGTTTCCAAATGAGATTTATGTGAAATTCTAAAAAATATCTTCCAAATCTCAACAGAAAAGTCATGAACGCTCGAACATACTTAACCACCGCTTGAGCGCCTCAAGCACTTGAGTGGTGCTAAGCGCTTGAGCGATCCCAGTGCCCGAGTGTTGCTGCCTGCTCAAGTGTCTCTTGTTTCTATAAAATATTAATTTTCATTAAAAAAATGTATCGTTCCTCTTTATACCTCTTAGAGCCTCACTGGCCATAAGTCAAACCTTCTTAGATGTACATGTGACTTCCTGGTTGGACGAACAACAACCTTTGATTTTTAATGGAGAGTAAGTCACTATCTAAAAAGACTTCCATGATCAAACATTAATTGGAACAAAATTACCAACTTACAAACAAGAATCAATGTCCTAACAATCTCCCCCTTTAACAATTTTGTGATAAAACATTCTTATATAAGCTCACCCAAACTCTCATAAAGGAGTTTACATAACACACATTAACACTCAATTAAAAATAACTTAAGGGAATGCATTACATCATCTTGTAGTACCTATCTTCCAATCCTATAACCTGCACATATAAAGAAAATTGTACCCAAGGTAATGCAATGTGTGGGATAAAGAAATGGTAGGAAAGTAAAATTGGATAGTTGAAGATTTTGCTTTGATGTATTGTGAAAGCACGAAAAAGGAACATATTTTTGTAGTAACACCAGTGTAGAAAACAAAACTTGAGAGGAATATAGATGCATGCAAATCAACCAAACGTAATAGAAGTTGGGAAGACACAATAGATCAACATTAAAAATAAAGGTATTTCACCAAATAGAATATATGCAGTGAAGAGCATGGGAAGAAGTTTTTGACTTAATATAGTTTTAAAGAGAAAGAAAAATAAAAAAGAAATATTTTCTAAGAAACATTTGTGTCAGGCATCTATCTTAAACTTCTAATGCATGTTTTCATCAATTGATTTGGTTTCCTCCAATGTCTTAAGATTAGTTTCCTCCAATATTTCAATTAATTTTTCTTAAAAATTAAATTTATATAAAAATGAATTAAATATATATAACATAAATTTGAATTCAATGTTAGCATCTTAGATTAAAGCAACGAAAATAATACTAATTTTTCAAAAAATTGATCTTTAGGGTTAAAGACCTAATCTTTAGGTTTGGATGTTCTCAAACCTTAAATTCCAAGTATTGAAGATGACCTTGCAATTGTTGGAAGTCTCATAAACCCACAATCTTCCACCCGATGACTCAACCTTGTTCTTGGCATACTTTTGGTGGGAAGGAAAGAAGGGTGAAGGCTATGACTCTTTCTTTCTCTTTGTATGGCGGAAGCATGGATGAAAATTTCCGAAAAAATTGCTGAAATTTTGTGTTTCCATGAGGAGCGATACAAAAACAGGAAGAAATATTGGAAAAAAATAGCAAAAATCATTGAAAAATAGCCAAAATATTAGCGAATACCAATTAATCAACGAAACTGTGAAAAAATTGCTAGATTTTGCATTTTATCATCGATTTTTCGTAGAAAATTTTGGCAAAAAATCTTTGAATTTTTCGACGAAATATCAAGCTAATTTTTTTTTAGCTGGCGATCGATTGAATTTTTGGGCGATCAGGCTGATTTTTTGGGGGTGGCGGTCAAATGAAACAATTAAAATTTTGGCTTAGTAGGGGCGGGGAATCAAACCCATGCCAAAAACAAGCCTTCATAGTGCTTTCCATTGGGCTAACATGCCTCATTTCAATAATGTGTGCACTAAAATAAATATATACTAACACCATGATAAAAACAAAATATTTTAATAAACAATTAATTGTAATTATTTTATTTTTAATTTTAATTTAAATGACTACTAAAAATATAAAAAATATGGTGATAATTTTTTTAACTTTTTTTATATCATTTATATATTAATTAAATATAAAAAATGTAAATATTAAAAAAATTTATACATATGTCAAAATTTATTTTATATCATTTAATACAATAGAATTAAATAGATCATTATTTTAATATTAAATATATTATAAAATTAAACTTATTATAATTAAATATCACACTATTATTATGGAATAATATTTGATGTAATTTAATAATAAATGTACACTTATAAAATTCATTTTTTTTAATCGACACATATGATATTATAATTAAATATGATAAATTATATCATACATATATCGAATTCTTAAACAAAACAAATTTAAAATGTCTATTATACTTCTAATTACATTTCAATAAAAGTTTTCTTACATTTTCATGAATTTTGATTAATTTTAGACTTATTGATATTTTTTTTCCAAAATATCTACCGACAATGTTTTAAAAACCGGAGCGGACCGGCCGGTCTGACCGGTCCAACCGCCGTCCTGACCGGTCCAACCGCCGGCCTGTCACCGTTCTGGTCCGGTCCGGTCATTGGGACCAGATGGGGATTGAACCGGCCGATTCAATTGATTTTAATTTTTTTTTAAACAACATCAAAACGGCGTCGTTTTGATGCTTCTGGCATCAAAATGACGCTGTTTTGGAGTCCTATTTAAGTAAATGAGATCTCCAGGCTGCGCCGCTGCAACCTCCAAGCTCCAGCTCCAGCCCTTCCTCCTTCGCTCGTCGTCGATGTCTTATCCGCGACACCAAGGGATCCGGCCGACTGTCTGCGACAGCAGCGACACTCACATAGTTCCCGCCGGCGGCCCACGACACTAAGAGAGATCCACGACACCAAGGGTAGCTTCCCCCCTCTCCTCCACCCGCCGTCGAAGCATCCCTATCGCGACACCAAGATAGATCCCGTCGGCGACCCACGACACGCACACGGTAGCTGCCCCTCCTCTGCTCCGCCCGCCGTCGATGCATCCCAGCTGGTAGCCCGCCCCGGCATTGGAGTTTGCCCACTGTGAGTAGCTACTTTGCTATGCAGCTATGCTATACATTATATTATTAATTTATTATTTAATATATTTATTAATAATAATAATTTGAGGTGATGACATGTATTGGTTAATTTCCTTTCACAAAATAAAAATAGGGGATGCCATAGCCCAAAAATAATTATTTTTCTTGAATAAAGTGACATCCATTTATTTTTCTGTCTATTTTTCCTTGTCAATTTCTCTATTTCTATACACACTTGATGAGAAAAGAGTTTGATAGATTAGACTACCACAAAAAATGAACAAATATTTTTTATTCTACATAGAAATCACCTACCTCAATCAAAGGAATTTTTAATTGGTTCTTTAATATTTTTTACCACTTCAATTACCATGCTAAGAGGAAGCCAATATTGCAATCACAATCACAATCACAATCACAACATGGCTCAATAGTCAAAGGTTTCCTAGGCCTTTATTTCACAACCGACTCAACTTGAGCTAACAAATTTTAGGTAGGCCATTGGAATCTTTTTTTATTGGATGATAGAATTTGTTAATTATAAAAATACTTTAAGAAATTTTATCGCACTTGAGCCCCCCACCCCAAAAAATAACAATAATAACAATAATCTCACAACATGCTTACAAAGCTTCAACTAATCCTCTACCAAGCCACTTGTGGGACATAATTTACAAGATATTTGTGGAAAAATTCTCCAAACATGCTTGTTTAGATATTTGTGGAGTTTGCCCAACAATATATCTATACAAAATTGCTTTAAAATTTAGATAAATTTATAATTGGATCAAAACATGCTTGTTATAATGACGGTTGTTCCTTTAGATAAATTTACCAATTGATATATGATTGTTATAAATTGTTGATGACTTGATTATAAATCATTAAATGGTTGATGACTTCCATTCTCTACGTTAATGTGAGATTTTTATTTCTAATTTGATTGAGAAATAAAAAATGGAATCAAACTTGACTCCATCCTCTGGTCAAGATTCAACTACCAATTCTCAATCAACTAGAAGTAAGATCGATCCTGCATGGGAGCATGTTTCTGAAGAAAGATATGCAAATGGAAGGAAAACTCTTATTTTTTTTGTATTGTAAAAAGATTACAAAAGGTAGGGGGTATTCATAGAATGAAACAACATCTTGTTGGAGTGAAAGGAGATATTGGTCCATGTAAATCGGTTCCTCCTGATGTAAAATTTTGAATGGAAGATTCTTTGCAAGAGTTTGTGAATTCTAAGAAAGCAGCCCAAGAAGCATATGAATGTAGAAATCCTTATGGTCCTAATGTGTCACAATTTGAAGGGGATAGGGCAGAAGGTGAAGTAGAGGTTCAAGAAATGCAAAGTCCTATGGCAGCTAATAGTGGAAAAAGGAAAAAATCAACAGTGGATAAGTATTTGGCACCAAGAAATACTCAAGGAGCTCAACCTTCCATGAGGAGTGTACTAGCTGGGAAATAAGCTATTTGGAGAGCGGATATGGCAGTTGGGAGATTCTTTTATGATGCATGCATTCCTACTAATGCAGTGAATTCCTTCTACTTCAAGCCAATGTTGGATGCTATATCTGCAATTGGTCCTGGATATAAGGGTCCAAATTACCATCAACTACGGGTTAATCTTTTAAAGGATGCCAAGAAGGAAGTTTAGTTACTTGTGGACTCTTATCATGCAATTTGGGCAAAAGTTGGGTGTACAATAATGGGTGATGGTTGGACAGATAATAGACAAAGAACACTCATCAACTTCCTTGTGTATTGTCCTGAAGGAATATCATTTGTGAAATCCGTTGATGCTTCAGACATTGTCAAGGATGCAACTAATTTGTTTCAGTTATTTGATGAGGTGATTAAATGGGTTGGTCCACTCAATGTAGTTCATATAGTCACTGATAATGTAGCAAATTATGTGGCCGTGGGGAGATTGATTTCTCAGAAGCATAAACATATTAATTGGTCACCTTGTGCAACTCATTGTCTTAATTTGATCTTTAAGGATATTGGTAAGATGGACCATGTTGCTGAACTTGTAAGACGTGCATCAAAGGTGACAATTTTTGTTTATAATCATGTTGCTTTATTAAGTTGGTTGAGAAAAAGAGAAGGATGGACAGAGATTTTGCGACCTGGTGCAACTCGCTTTGCTACCACATTCATTGCACTCAAGAGTCTTCATGATCATAAACATGACTTGCAAGCTTTGGTGACTAGTAAGTTTTTTGTGGACTCTAGATATTCAAAGGATTATAAAAGCAAAGTTGCAGTTTCCATCATTTTGGATAATAGATTTTGGAATGATTGTTTGATTGTTGTGAATCTTATGTCTCCACTAATGCGCTTATTGCGTATTGTTGATTGTGATGAGAGGCCTTCGATAGGATATGTGTATGAAGGCATGCATAGGGTTCGTTTGGGCATCAAGAAATTGTTTAACTACAATGAAAGACTGTACAAGCCTTATACGGAGATCATAAAGCAACGTTGGGATCAACAACTAAAGAAAAACATTCATTTAGCAGCTTATTAGTTGAATCCATGTTTCCAATATGATCAGGAAAACTTTTGTAATAAGTCAAATGTTATTGGAGGTGTCATGGATGTTATTGATTAGAAAGTTTTGAAAGGCAAGCTTGAAACAATGAATGAAATGAAGTTATTTCGTGATCGATTGGGAAGTTTTGGAAGAGAACTTGCTTATTCTTCACGTGAAGTACTTCAACTTGGTAAAATATTATTATCATTTATTAGTATGTTTATTCTTTTTTATTAGTTACCTACTTACTATTTAATATTTTAAACTTGCTAATGTGTTCTATTTTTTTCTTATTTTTAATGTGAAATGGTAACTAGATGAATGGTGGAGGCTACATGGATACAGTGCACCACATTTGCAAAAGTTAGCCATTCTAATATTGAGCCAAACCGCATCGTCTTCTGGATGTGAGAGGAATTGGAGTGTCTTTGAACGTATACATACCAAAAGAAGGAATAGATTGGAACATCAAAGGCTTAATGATCTTGTATACGTTCATTATAATTTGCGCCTAAAAAATCAGTATAAATGATTTCTTAGTTGTTTTGAATTTAAATTCTTCTATTTACAATTATGAATAATTATATTTTTTTTTTTTAGGTTCTATAACAAGAAAAGAATCTATGATCCAATTGACTATGCATGCATTGATGAGACCGATTTTTAGGTAGTTGATGATGATCAACCAGCAGAGTTAGATGTTGAAGAATTAGAAAGTCTTCTATATGAAGAAGGGTCAATTCCAATAAATGAAGTGGAAGGTTCAAGTTCTCACATTGGTTAGTAAAATATTTAAACTTATAAAAGTTCAATAATTATATTTTTTTTCTTTAAAAATGATTTATTGTTGATATATATTCAATATTTTTGTAGATGATGAGTATGGTGGTGACATGGCTATAGAAGGGCTTGATGTGGAGAACTTTGGTTTTCCAAATGCTCATGTTCAATCGCCATATTCCAATTTCCAAAATGAATGAAGACATGAATTTTATATTTATTAATATGCAAAAAACTTCATGCGTATTCAAACATTGACATGTTATATTTTTTTTTTTGAGTAATTATTTAAGTGTTGTGGACCTATGGTTGACATTTGTATTATCTATTATGGACAATGTGTTAAGTTAACAACTCTTTGATAATTTGGTTATTATAGGATATTAATGGTTTGATTATTTGATAAATATTGAGTTTATTGACATTGTGAATTTATAACATCTTATATTGTGTTATAGATATCATATATGATAATTGATGACTTCTATAGGTAAAAAAATTTGTGACAAAACTCAACAAACAAAGTAGATGCTGTCAAAATTTACATAGAATTTTTTAATTTTTTAATTTTTTATAATATATAAAATAATAAAATATATATTTATGACATCACCGATTCGATAGCGGTTTGACCGCCGGTCCGACCGGTGAACCGTGAACCGGTAACTTTTCCGGTTCAATGACTGGTCCGATTCTGAAAACATTGTCTACCGATATATCCTATATATTTGTAAAATCGAAGTATCGATATATTCGTGATTACTGATATTTTCATCAATGGGTGGAAGACAAAAGTTATGGAAACCCTAACCCCTAAGGGGTATTTATAGGTTTCCTAACTAAGCTTAAATGACTTGAGCTTACATAGGCTTGGGTCACTAAATCTTAGCCTAGATTAGTTTATAATTGAATAATTAACCCAATAAGGTTTACTAATTAATCAATTAGCCAAATTCAAAGACCTTGTTCACTTACCCTTGTGCAATATTACATAATTACCAAAATGCCCTTATGCACAAAAGTGAACCTAGAGTCAATCTAACCCTCATAACCCATACCAACAAGATATATGAACTCAAAGCGGGGACCACTGAGACCTATAAGAGTACCAGCTCCCATGGAATCTAATTTTGAAGTTGATTTAACATCCTACTATGGAGAATCAACTGAACTCCAATATCCTATGGAAATAACAACGAAACACTATGTGTTCGGTCATGACTTGTTATCCATTGCGTTCAATCTCCCCATGAACTGGTGTCCGTAGTCTAACAAGGTGAAAGTTATCAGTCTTTTTAAGACTACTTTTACTATTCTTAAGTTACAGATCCTCCTATTGTGTGTTCAACTGACATGTTTTAGCTCTCAAAGAGCCAATGTCAAGTTCCACTTAAGAAACTACTATAACCAGTTTTTATGAAGACATCATTAGGATCACCTAAGGGGACACACTGTCTCAATCCCATGAGATATCATAGTGCCTCTATTGAGAATACTTATTGTTACGACTTCCATCAACAGTGACATAATCTATAGTAAATATATATATGATCAGCTTACAATCTCACTCATAAGTCAAAGACACGAGTAACTTTAGCATAAGCTCAATATTCTCTCAAAGTTGAGAGACAACACAATGAAACAACCTGGTGAAGTCATGACTACTTGATAGCCTTAAGTCATGACTCACCATAGGTCATGTTCAATGTATAACCATACACACTAGTATACACACATGGGAACCTGTCCTGATAGTCAAAACCAATTATCCTTTCAATTAGGAGGTGGTGAACTATAACCTTTAATAGGTTGCTTAGACCCACAAACCGATAGTGAGCAAGTCATCTATTTGCAAGAAACTCATGACTTAGATCTTCTGTGCAACTCTTAAAACACCCAAATCTCGTACAATATAAAAGATGCAAGTAAGAATGCTCATAAAGTGTAATGCATGGAATAAGGATAAATAAAAGTAAAATTGGAATATCATTAAATAATGAATTCCAAATTTTGTTACATCAAGTCATGCTTTTAAGGGTCTTATCCGAACATTCTCCCACTAGCCCTCAAAGCATCATGCTATTAAAGCATACCGGATACTCATATGAAACCTATGTTATCCCTATGACCAACAAAGACTCTTCCTATCAATGTCTTGGTGAAAGGATTTTCCAGGTTCTCCGTAGAAGGTGTCTAGTCAACCATCACATCACCCCTGTATACTATCTCAACACTTTAAAACACAAGCACATAATCCCTTGTTCTCCAAAGATACTTGAGCATATGCTTGACACAACTTAATTTTCATGTTCTCGTAATCCCTAAGGACTTTAGGCCAAGAATATATTGCATCCTTTTTAGAACTGAGTAGAAAAACTAATCTTGATTGATGACAATATCTCTACATCATTTCCAATGATTAGATTATCATCTACCTATAAGATCTTAGAGCACCACCACAATTCCCTTCGCCTTCTTGTACACACAAGGTATTTTGTTATGAAAATATCTGGCTACATCATGTAGATGCTAATATCAAGATAATTGTTTAAGAGTATTATCTTGACATCTTATTGCAATATCGCATAAATAAGATACACCATAATGGATAGGAGTACTCTAATGGATTTGAGTATGACTAGTGGTAAAAAGGTTTCCTATAGTCGAAACCATTTGAAACTATAACCTTTAGCTATAACCTAGACACTCAAATCTCAACATTTTCATCTAGTCCTTTATTCTTTTTGTAGACTAACTTCCACCTATGAGTTTTATCCCTTCAATCCCTTCTATAGGAACCCAAAATACATTAGAATCACAAGGATTTTAACTTTGTATGATTGATCTCATGTTTCTTTAGAATGGCCTCAAAAGACTTTCCCAAATACATGAATTAATTTAGTTTTATAACAACCCTCCCATTATGATAAGACATCAGTGTATTAGAAATGAGAATGGTTAGTACTGGATCTATAGTATTTTGTGCATAATGAGACTATCTTTTAGTATTCTCCAATCTATATCACTATTTGTCTTATTACATATCATATAGTCTTCATTAGAAATATGACATTTATAAGAACAAACACCTTATAATAATCTTGACTATAAAGTAATAATCCTGAAATCCTCTTGGATATCCTATACATTGATATATCCCTTACCTTGCTTCTAATTGGTATACCTTTGTGTTTAACATGAGTGTTGGACACTCCCATAAGCGAATTTTTCGTAAACTAAGTTTACAACGTGTTCATGTCTATTTGGAAGTTAAAGGTACTAACCTAGTAATTAAGGTAAGATATAACTTTCAAAGAATCTCTTAAACATCTATGGGAAGTGATGAGAAATCAATTGTCAATCTCACTATGTCTATCAAAGTTTGATATCTTCTTTCCATTACTCCATTTACAATGGAGTCCTTAGTGCACACATGTTAGATATCATCCCAAGCTCGAAATGGAAAGAATCGAACTAATTAGACACACTACCTAGATCTAATCATTGTGCCTTGCTATGTTTACCAATAGGTTATCCAATTCTACCTTAAATTCAATGAATTTATTTGAGGCATCAGATTTCTTATTTATTAGGTACACATATCCAGACTTAGAGTATTCATCAATAAAAAATGATGCACTCATACCCTCTCTATGTATGAACTCCAAAAGTTTCACACACATTAGTATGCACTAACTCCAAACATTCCTTGGTTTCATGTCCTTTAGAAATAAAGGGACCTCTCGATCATTTTATCATTTATATAGGATTCGTAGACTAAAATATCCGTTCGAATAAAAAGGTCCAGACTTAATTAGTCTTTGGATCCTATTTAGATTAACATGACCTATACTTTAGAAACAAAATGTTTAATTAGTGCTAGGCTCATACTTGAAATCTGATGATTCTTAAAAAAAGATAAAAGAGGCAATACTTCCCACTAACCTGATAAGCCCAAAATTAAGATGAGCTCGATCTTAGAGGTTGTGGGCTTGCTTATGACACACTCCCACTTAATATTTTGGAATAATTATGAACTTTTAAAACATTAGTAATTATCTTGATGAATAAATTATCTTCTTTGAGAATTTTCAAAAATATTTATTTCCTAATTGAAAACATGGTGTAATAAGATAATTTCCATATGAAAAATTTAAAATTTTAATGAGATTTTTTTTATCCAAAATGAATTTTGATAAAATGTCTACTCTCAAATTTTCAAAATTCTATTTTCATAAAAATTCTCATTCTTCACACAATTTCAATTAATAAATATTTTGTTTAGGAAATGTTTTCAAAGAAATTTATTTCCATTAAATTACTATCTTAAAAACAATTGAAGTAAACAGTTGAGGTATATTTGGTTCTTCATAAATTTGAGGGAGAATACAAAGGAAAAAAAAAAAAAAATTAAAGTTAATAAATTATTTTATATATTACTTTAAATTTTTTTCATTTATTTTAACTCTTTTATATAAAAATTAAATAATTTGAAAATATATAAGTTTAACTAATTTTAATTATATTTGATTTTCTATGATATTTTTCATTATACAATCAAATATGAGAAAATCATTTTATTTAATATCTTTTTTCTTTTTCTTAATACTTTCAGGAAAGTAAAATTGATTAGTTATAAGATGAAATAAGAAACTTTTGCATCCTTTAATGTAATTATATTTCTTTCAGCACCATAAACTATAATTCTCCTTAATAAAAATGAGTTAAAAAGAAAAAAGAATAAGGTGAAAAAAGAGAAATACAAAAATAAAGAAAAGACAAAAAGTTAATTTTATTTTTCATTTATCATGAATTTTTTATTAAATTTAAAAATGGATATACTTTATCGGATTATATTCGTTTATACACCATTTAATAGTCCATACTTATTAATTAATCAAGAGTGCATTTGATTGTAATTATAAAAAATATTTTTCATCTTTTTAATAGTTAAAAAAAAATTAATTATTAGAAACGTTAGAAACACTTGAAAAAAAATCACTAGTAAACACAGATAGACCGATTTTATTTACGATATATATGCTTATAAGAGTACATTGATGAGATACAATTTGTTATAGGATAATTCATGCGTTAAATTGTTTTTAATAACAAGAAAGGCATTAAATTAAACAAATCAATAGAAATCCAAGTTGATTTCCTAAATTAGTGGATATGTGACACGCAGAACCATTATAATCAGTTGGAACGCTCCAAGAACAGGCCAACACCAACTGGACCATAAAAGGCCCACGTGACTAGATTTTATTGGTCAAACCTTCCAAGTAATGACGCATCAGTCCTTCATCATTTTCCTAGTCCTAAATTGACCCTCTCCTAAAATGCAAATAACAAAAGCAATTCGAACTTCTCTCTGTTTGGTTGATTAAACTCACAAAATCTCAACCAACAACAGGTGAAATTTTCTCAAGCTCTGCTTGTTTTCTTTCTTTCTTTTGGTTTTAAGGTGAGAGTTAGGTATTTTTGTTTGATAATTATGTGAGATTGAATCTTAAAAATTAAAATTCCTTTCATAAGATTTTGTGTTGGTTTTAAATAAATGAAACGGGTTAAGAGTTTTACTGTTGATCGATCGGTGGTTTCTTTATTTTGTTAAACTTGTTTGAATGCTAAGAAAATGCAGGAAATGAGAAGAGACCAAAAATTTGAAGGATGTTTAAACCTGAGAAACTAAGGGCTCCTACTCGAGTAAACATGAGAATCCTAATGGGCTAGTTGATCTGGGTTTTCCTAATTTTCTGGAATAGAGAAAATAGGAATCACAAGGCTCAAAATTTGTTTTGTTTTATTTTTTTTCCCTATCATTTCCTCGGTTTTCTAAGCATCCAAATAATAAATGGTTGAAAGTGGTTTGATTTGAACCGTTTTGGAATATTTGAATAATTCTTTCTTTGATTGTTGAGAACATGGAAGAGAGAATAAAAGAAATAAGCGATAAACTTGATTTTTTTTGTTAAAAAAAATCCAATAAATCTTGTACATATTTGGTTATGTTGTGTTTTTCCTTAGGAACTAATAAGCAGGAAATATAAGTCTTCAAATATTGTTACGTTTTCTAACCTTTCTCGACAACCAAACAGTTGTTAATTTTTTTATAAAAAAAAAATCCAATAAATCTTGTACATATTTGGTTAATTTGCATTTTTCCTTTCCTTGGGAACTAATAAGCAGGAAATATAAGCCTTCAAATATTGTTATGTTTTCTTATCTTTCTTCTTAGCCAAACAGTTAATTTTTTTTTTTAAAATCCAATAAATCTTGTACATATTTGGTTACGTTGCGTTTTTCCTTTCCTTGGGAACTAATAAGTAGAAAATATAAGCCTTCAAAAATTGTTATGTTTTCTTACCTTTCTTGGCAGCTAAATAGCTCCTCAGTGATTTTTAACTATTTTTTTATTGGAAGTTCTACTAACATATAATAGAACCTCTTTTATGGGTCTATTTGGATCAGGTTTTGTTGATTCTTTTTTGGATCCAATTCTGATTTTTGGTGTTAATCCAATGCCTTCTCCACTCTCACCTCAGTGGCATGAGAAAGATGGTGATTTCTTTTCAACTTCAGGTTAGTTCCAACCAACTGTATAAAAATTTTCTTGTTCATCATTTTCTTAATTTGTCCCTTTGTATACTTATGATTAGCATACAGGGGTGAAGCTTAAAGAAGCTGGGCAATCTGCTAGAACTTTATGGGAGAGGCTACGAAGGATGCAAAAGGCAACGTTTTTTATGTGGCAGGACGACTTGGTTCAATGGTTAAAAGTAGGTGGTCACTCCTTCAGCAGCCATCAACAAGACACGCTGTGCAAGACCATCTTCTTTCAGTTGCTGCCTCTACAGGTACTTTTCTAAGGAAGGGCATGTCGGAAACAAAAGAAAAGGTTGCCATTGGGAAGAAAAAATTCGAAGAGGTAATATGTGTATAATTTGTTTTCAAGCTTTATTAGTTGTTTTAAGTGATCAATTATTATAGAGTTACATTTGAGCTAAGATGATTTGTCCATAGTGCAAATTTTCTCTGTTTTCTATTGCAGTTACCTTGATATGCTTGGGTATTGTATACAGTGTAAGCATGTCTAGTTTTGGATGTACTATTTCTGACCTAGTGCTTTGATGCCTAAATTTAAGCCTCCAATGGTAGGCAACTTGAAAACATTGTTTTCTTTTTTAGGTTTTTTTTTTCTCCCTTCCTTTTCTTTTTGTTGGAATCAAACCTGGAACCTCCTCATTCCCACCCCATCTTAGCAGATAAGGAACATTGGAGTTGTTACAACTAGAATCTCACAAAGAGAAATATTTTTTGGTTGAAAATTTGTTCTCTCTCTCCTTCTCTTATTCGCTTGATGACTTAAAAGAGACAAATTATAAGGAACATTGGAGTTGTTACAACTAGAATTTCACAAAGAGAAAAATATTTTTTAATAATAATAATAATAGAATCCCACATACGCCCAACTAAAAAAGATACTGAGCTACTTGAATAGATCTAAAGACCTGAAGTAGGATTGTTGCAACTTTAGGAATTTTTTATAAATTTAGCACCAATCACAATCTTTTAATCCCATTCAATTTTAATGTATTTGTCTATTTGATACCTTATTGAATAGCAAACAAAATATCATCTTGAAAAGCAATACATTCTGCCATAAGATTGCAACCCCTAGTAGTATTTTTATGTTGATTAAAGATATTAGGTTTATTTTAGAGAGATTTGATGATTATGTCCACAGTCATGACTTCAGGGAGCAAATAGGTTAGCTGAAAGAAACTAAGAAGGATTTATATATTAAATAATCTTGTTTTTGGAACATTAAATTTTTATATAAATTACTTATGTTTGTAAGGATGATGCTCAGAATCTATATCACTCTACACACTAATTTATTTTCTTTAATATTTTTTTATTTTCATAAAAAAAGAGATTTTTTTTTCTAAAGTAAAATTAACACATACTTGGGATGGCCTCTATGGCTAGTTGGTTCACTTAGAATCCAATGTTTATTGGAATTCAAGATTTGTAATAGATTTTCAAGTTTGGGAGTGGGAGATGGTCGGTGAATTCTTGGATAAGAGGATCATTGAGGGGATAAAGTGTCCGACTTCCAAGCTTTAGGAGGTTGTTGTGCTCAACCTTCGTCTTAGATAGAAGGTGACTCTTTAGTCATGTGGTGTTCTCCTTTGGATTTCATTGGTAGTTTGGATTGTACTATTGGATTGAGAGTTTTGCTTTTTCCATTCTCTTTTCTTTCTAGTACAGTTTGAGTATACTCTTAAGTATACATGGATTACACCAGTCATTTCATATTTAACTTGAGTTCTTTTAAATTTATGATTAATGAATAAATCACGTACCATCAAAATTCTAGCAACCATCAGAAGAGCAACTTGAGTATTTTGTGTCAAATTTTATTGGTTAGATACAATCTTTATAACCTAAACAAAAAGTGGAAAAGATGAAAGATTTGGATATTTTTGTTGATCTCCATTGTTTTACTGAGATTAGCATCAATTAGTCATTCACCAAATGAACAAATCTCAACCCTTATAAGGCTAAAGAAATGAAAATCAAACTTAATTTGGCATGGAACAAAAGTGGGACATACTTGGGAACTCTATTAGCTATTCTAGCATAAGGATAATTTGTAAGTTTGAAAATTATGGGAATATTTTCGAATTTGAGCTCCTACTTCTCGAAGGCTTAGTTAGTTAGTGCAAAGTAGCATCTTGTATTACATAGTTCCCCATTGGATTGGCTTTTGAGAAGTCAAGATTTCCTTTTTAAGCTGAATAATATGAGCTTTCAAGCCTATTTGGGTAGTTTTATTAAAGAGTTTTTTGACTTAAAAAATAGCTTAGTAAGAAATCGAGGAAAATGTTGTATTTTATAGAAGCCAATTTCTGACTAATGTAGGAGCTTTTTCATATTTAATGGAAGTTTTTATAATATCAATTTTGCTTCTTCAGAATAATAACTTCGATTTCACTTAAACTTCTAGCTAAAGCTAAAAACAAGAAGCAATTCTTAATGACTCTTAGTTTCGAGTTGAAAATAAGCTTCTAGCAAACTTGACATGCTAAAATAATGTGGTAGACTAGTAGTGTATAATTGAGTTGGACACCTTAACTTGACTACCGGTCAAGTTGTTGTATAACTAAATCCAACCCCTTAGTAAAGTTGGTTGAAAATACTCTATGTCAACTCCAATCAAGTAATTGTATAATTGTGATGTAGGACAATCATAGGATGGTTGTACACAATCAAATAGGTGGACTAGGATTTCAATCTTTTAGGATTTAAGAAGGAAAATGAATAATAAAAATTATGGTAATGGGGAAAAGTAAGATAAATGATAAAAGATGGAAACATTAGTGTCTTAGAAGAAGAATAATGGAGTCTCACCATTAAAATTTGTAGGGTATGCAAGAATTATAAATCATTGGTCATTCATTAATTTGGTTTTACATTGATTACCCTTATTTGTAAGCTTTAGAAAACCTTAAAACCTGAATAAAACTATGAAAAAAAGAAACCTAACCAATATAGCAACTTGTTATGACTCTTATTCATTTCCTAAAACTCCTAAACCTTTAAATAATAAGATTAAAATAAAATAGTAACTTTTTGTCTAAAATTAGAAACTTAACTTTATAAAAACTTCTTGTAATAAGAGTTTCTAATGAAGAAGACTTCTAGATTTTTAAGTAAACTCAAATAGAAACTTCAAAAAAAAATGTTTAAGAAATTAGAAAGTTTAAAAATGTAGAAACTTCTTTTAAGGAGAAATTTCCAATAACAAAACTTCTCAAATTCTAAATGCAACTCAAACACTAATTATTAGCTAATTATGACTCTAGATAGCCACATTAGCGGTAAAAAAACACATTGTGTTGGATGAAGGACTTGAAATACATTAAAGTTTGAGGTTGTAAGATTATAGTTGATTTTTTTTCTCCATTTTGTTAATGTATATATTGAAATACATTATTTAATTCTTTTATTGTCTCTATTTTTATTTTTTATTCCTTGTTTGTTTGTTTTAGGGTTTGATTCAATTTACATGGTGCTTGGTAAAATTAAAACTTATTGACTTAAAATGACTTTAATTTAAATTTTGTTGAATTTGTTGACTTAAAACTTATTTCTTAATATTTACTTTAAGTGATTAAGTTGATTTACCAAGCGTATGCTTAGTCTATTGATTTTTTTAATTTTTACATATTGCTCTCTAATAGCTTAGTATAAAATATGAAGTATGTTTACCAGTAATTTAATAGTAACTGATTTACTTTGTCATAACTTAGTGTTTAACATTTACTATGTTAGTAAGCTTGATTATGCTAAGTAACAAGTAATAAATAATAACTAAGTAAATGTTTAGCTGCAGTGCCATTTTGATTACTTTGGTAGCATCTAAGGACTTAGTTTTGTATTATAGACTTATAGTATGACTAAATTGGTAGTGACAACAACATATTTAGTATTTGAATAGTTGAATTTTGAATTGTATTCACCTACAGAATTTTACAATTAAGGATCTACATGTTAAAGGAATAGTGATTAGAATATTGAGATGCATGTTCAAGGAAGTAGGGTTGTAACTTGTAAGCTCTCTCTCAAGATGATTAAGGTTAGGCATGCTTGAAGCAACACTCGGGTCATGCAAGAAGTTGTGTCCAATTTGTAATAAAGTTTGTGTTGAAGCTAAGGTATATTTGATGAAACATACTAAGGGATAATGGTGAAGAAAATTTAACGGTTTTGGATTTTCTAAGAGAGAGATTGTTTTATGGCAAGCTGCGAGCATCGCTTTAATTTGGGTGATGTGGCAGGAAAGAAATGCAAGGATTTTTTAGGATAAAGCAAGGAATTAAGAGAACCTTTGGGATTCTATTCATTTCCTTGCTTCTCTTTGGGCTTTTTGTTCTAAGGTTTTTAAGGGGATTCCCCTTAACGTGTTACAATTTGATTGGTTAGTGGTGTGTAATCCCAATGGGTTGGCCTAACCTAGAGGGTTTGCTTGTTTTTACTTTGTATTTTCTTGTATTTGATTCCGTGTAGTTTTGTTTTTCTTTGGTGGGAGGATTCCTCATCCTTTTCTTATACATCCTTTTTATCAATATATTCCTTTGTTGTTAATATCAAAAAAAAAAAATGTTGAAGAAATAAAGAAAATGAAATTATAATTGGAGAAAGAGTTGAGATTGAAGCATGATGATAAGGGGAGATTTATTTGAACCATGTGATGACTTGGATTGGCTTATGAATATATGGTCAGCAAGAGAGTCCAAGGATACATAGAGAGAAAGGAAAGATCAATAGAGGTTAGGTCATGTTGTTTGGCCTAATATGTTGAGGGAGGAAATTGTGAAGCTTTAAGATAGTGTGGTGGAAGTGGAGTATGGTACTGGGGTAGCTCAAATGAACCTTGAGGCTTTTATCCATTACCACATTCACTGTGATTGTAATATGCAATGGATTGCTCTGAATGCATCTGCACCTAGGTTGACTATACGAGTTATTGAGCTTCATAGAGTTGGAGTTATGACAACTTGAAATCAGGAGTTCCTTGATATAAACTTAAAAAACAAACTTAGTGAAAGTGTTTTCCTAATTATAACATATAATCACCTGCCTCTGAATAGTCATTGTGATTCTGTTGGATGCAACCCATCTTAGATGTGGTTGCTGAAGGCAAGAAAAGTCTGACTAGTCCTACTCCTTATGAAGATTCATGAGGTTAAAAGTGAAAAGTTTGCTTATTAATTCATAATCACCTGCCTTTGAATAGTTATTGTGATTGTGTTGGATGCAACACATCTTAGAAAGACTTGCAAAAGTTAGGAAAAACTGGAGGGATCCTATTCCTTATGAAGATTCTGAGGTTAAAAAGTGAAAAGGTTGCTCATTGGAAGAAACGATAATGCCTTTCAAGGAAATTTGGAAAGAGGGACTACCACTATGTGGTGGCTAGGGTGGATTCATGAAGAAAAACATAACAAATATCTGATAAAATCCAAGATGGCTCCAATTTTCCACAAATTGAGTGATGGTTCAATATGTGCATAGTATAAATGCAAAGTATTTTCTGGTCTGATAGACAAATTAATGGATGAGATCGAAGAAAATTACTCTCCAAGTGGGTATATCCAGTCAATTAGCCATCAAGGCCTTGGAAAAGATGTTGATTTAAAAAATGTTACATTTTTTTTAACTGGTCTTATCTTGATGACAATGATAAGAAAGCAATGTAAACAGTGTATTGAAGTGGGTTGAGAAAATCACCATGTAACTACATGAAGAAATTTCCAATGATTATGAATTCTACATCCTATCAGTGCAAGTGTAGAAGGGTAATAATTAGCAAGTCACAATTAGCCATGTATTTACATTAGGGTAATATGGACTAATGAAAAAATACTTGTCCATAAAATTATGGCCAATTGAAACATTCCACAATGAATAAATGTTCATTTGAAAGTTTCTACACTGAATAAATTTTCAAAAAATAAAACAACTCACTATGGTTGCATGAGGTCCTCAATTGAGGAAGGTCAATTGTTTTCTAATTATATGGACTAATAAAATACAACTTGTCCCTAAAATTGTGGCTAATTAAAGGTTTCCACATTGAATAAATTTTCAAAAAATATACCAATTCAATGTGTCACATGAAGCCAACAATTTTAGGGACAAGTTGTATTTTTGTTAGTCCATAAACTTGCCCGTGAAATTGTGGCTAATTGAAAGTTGCACATCATATTTTAGATTATTAAAATTATTTGTTTAAGTAACTTTAGTTCATTGCAAAGATTAAGGAATAACTCTATTGTGATTGAAGACTACAAAAATATTGTCTTTGCAACTCCTAGAAAGGAGAAGCCCTTAACCTTCAAGGCTAAATTTAGAAGACATGAAGTTGAGAACTTTCTCTCCAAGTGAGACTCAAGCTCTTCTAGGGAGGTTCAAGACTTTTTCAAAAGAGGTGTGAAGTGTCTTTGAATCTAAAAAAAAAAAAGCTCTAAAAGATCTATGACTCTTCAAATGAGGCTCCAAAATGTCTTTGGATCTTTAAATGAGGCTCTCAAGTATCTTCTAGTCCTTAGAGGAGGCTCTAAAGAGTCTATGAATCTTCAAAGCTTCAAAATATCTTCAAAGTTTCATGATTAACATCTTTTAAAGGCTTCTTTGATTGAGATCAACCTATTTAGGTTCTCCATCAATGTTTTTGTGAAACTTCAAGACTCTAATCTCGAAAGGCCAAATCAAGGATTTCACTTTCCTTGGTTATAGTTGTTCAAATCAAGATCCAATTCAAGTAAAAAAAAAAATTTGAAATCAAGACTTCAAATGTTCTAGTCTTCAAATTTTCAATCAATGTTTTATTTAAACTTCAAGACTCAAATCTCCAAAGGTTGCCTCTATCCAAGCAAGAGTTTTCACTTTCCTTGGTTATAGTTGTTCAAATCAAAATCCAAATCAAGTAATAGAAAAAAAAAAAAAAAAGGCTCAAATCAAGTCTTCAAATCTCCAACACTCAAGTCAAGTTAAGCTTGAGGCTCTAGTATGCAAATATGAACATTCAAAGGCTTCTCAATTTGGGATTAGTTTTCTTCAATTCCTCAATTGACAACTCTTGTGGAGGAGGACACAAGAGATACACTTTTTTTTTTCCCCGAAAAGGCAATGGAGATTGTAATCCTTTCCAAATTAAAAGGAAAATTTTTTTTTCCAATGTTTTCCTAGTGAAAAATGTGTTAATAACAAGAATACATATAATCATCTTTATTGCATCGTAGAGTTGTGACGCTTAAGGAAAAATTAAGGTATATGTTCTACTAATGCATGAAAGAACTTGAAGTGGGGAAGTCAAAAAAGGCTTTCATCTAAGTGAGGATGATCATGCTTGGAAAAACTTTTGGTTGAAGATAGCTGTTATTACTTTTTCTTTTTATTGTAGCACAGATGCACAACAACCCATACTCCAACAATCTAGATAAGTTACTAGGAAATCTATTCTTCAAAATCTGCCTTTTATTTCTCCCTCCAGAATTAATACACATACATGCAATTAAAAATTCCATGACATTTGTGACAATATTAAAAATTAAAGGGTGAAACTAAACCAGACATACTTTATTTTTGGCGTCTGGTTATTTCTGTTGTTTTTTTGTATGGTTGCTACCAATTAGGTTGTCCACCCTGTAGACTTTTTGTGTGCTCTGTTTGATTTGATCCCCAGGTGTAATAGCAACCCTTGTAACAAGTTGGGGAGAAATGAGAAAGAAGAACGAAGAAAAGAGGAAAATATTGAATTTATCACATTCTTGTCTGCTGTATTAGATATGTCAACTGTTAGGAGATAGTTTAAGTTGATGTCTTACATATTTGAGATGGCTATTTTTGTTCAGGTAGCAAAAGTGACTGCTGAAAAAAGTAAGACTATTTTGACTGATATTGAACAATGACAAAAGGTGCATCTCTGACCAAACTTCTTGTTTGTGTATGCTTGTGTAATTTTCTTACTCAATTTGTTTTCATTTGTAGGGAGTTGCAAGTACTGATGGTAAGTTTCATATAAATTTGACCATGTTATAGCTCAAATAAATGTTTCTATGCAACAACCTTTTTCTTCTCCTTCCTTATATAGATATATATATCAATTACCATTAAGTTTTTTCTCTCTGTGTGATGTCTCACATGTTTTTATGGTTTAAACATTTTTTATAATTGTTCTGGCATTTCTACCAATCTGTTAATTTTGTGAATTTCTTACCTTGTAGTACTGATGGGTGAATTACAGGGACAAAATCATAGAGCATATGATTCAACTTTGCAATTGCAGATCTGCTGTTAATTCATTCTGTCTCGTCAAAAAGCTCACTAACACTAGGAATACTTAATGTTGTTCCATATCAAAAACCATTTAACATAGTTTGACATGGATTTCTTAGATATGCAAATAGAGGCTTTGGATTTTATTGATTGGAATGAATATTTCTGGTACAAAATAGAATCTTGCTTCCTGGTACAAGCCAACCACCACTGAATCTAATCTTATTTTGCACACTTATCTAGACAAAATGGTCTATTTAGCTAGAGTAATCATTATTGTCCAATATACAATTTTTTTAAGGTATATCATGCAAACTTAGTGGTCTGGTGCTTGCAATTTTCTTAATTTTCTCATGGAATTTAGTTTTGACTTAGCTTGTTTATTCCTCTATGATCCTCACATCTTATCTTTCATGCTGCTTTTTAGGCCAACTTGATTATCATTTTATATTGTATGTTTATGTTTTTACTTTGGAGCAACATGCATTGAAGTCTTCAAATGAATTACCCATTTACTTGTATGAATTTGGTCTAATTTCATTCTACCACCTTCTTAGAAGTATTATCTTCTCTAGGTGATTGCAGAACAGGTCTTCAATAGAAAATTTATGAGCTATATGTGATTTTATTGCCACAACATAATTTAAATGGATTTTATTCAAAACTTAGCATTACTGAGGAGGGATTCATTTCCAACTTTCTTGGTGTAAATGGAACTATTTGTTTATACTCCAAGTGCATCAAATTATTAAACTAATCAACTCTACTTTCTAAGGGCCTGAAAAAAGACTCACTTCAGTACAAAGGAATTAGAAACTAGAGCTATACATTGTTTTAGTCTAATAAAGCTAAAATCTAGCATAATGTGGAACATGACTTTGTTGCAATCTCAAAATGCTATGTGTTTATTGCAATTTCCCTGGTAGAGTTGAATCATTGAATTACAAAGGATATTGGAGCATAACCTTGCAATATGTCAATGATTTAAATAAACTGATTATCTTCCAAGTTGTGTAACAATTTTTTACTTCAGCTACTTGATAATGATGGAAAGTGTTATTCTAATTATTAGTTCGACTCAATTATGTGCAACTCCAATATCAATCAATTTTTCTGCTAGACCTTCTTGGGGACAGTCACTCACCTTACTTTTATCCTCAGTATTTGGAGTTCCAATTAAGGTAACTGTACAATAGCAACACTCCAGCCAGCCTATTCCTCATATTTTGGTCAAATGTGCAGATTATCTCATATTATTAGGTAATTCACAAAAGACAAAAATAAATGGAAAGTTACAATTTATGTTAATATCCATTTATGATTTGATCTTTTTTTGTCATTTTTTGATTTTTAGGATTAAACTCACCACACGTATTTAAATCAGAAAGAGACAGAAAAGTTATTCAGTATTTGGTTTCATTATACAATAAAGGTATCCCGTGCTCATATTTGATGCTAGTAATTTGGTTGACTTACAGGCTGGTTTGTTGACCTTATTTGCAATTGCAGATTCAAACACATCATTTCTAGAGGGTGTAAACCCAGTTGATGCTACACTTTAGCCAAATGTTATCTTGCAAGCCTTCTTGAGCCTCTGACCACCTTTGAACTCTATAATGAGATCAGAGGGGCTCGTTCCAGCATACAGGTGATGAGAAATATACTGAAGAAGCTTCCTAGTGTGAACTACATGACATTAGAATTTGTTACTGCACTTTTGCTTCATATTAGCTAGAAGTCACTTCTTAACAAGGCAACCAACACTTCCCTTTCTTTCTCTCTTGTTTATTTGCTCATGAAAACAACTGCACACTTGAGGGAAACCAATTATTCTTTTCCTTATTGGCCATTGAACCAATAAAAATTGTGTATTATGTGGATGTGAGGATCACCATGCTTGGCTTGTGTATGTGCACCAGACATACTCATTACAAACATATACTACTGATTCAAGAGAATAGAGCTGAAAATGATCAGCTTGTGTTGATCCCTACCCTTCACCCCTCCACAGTCCAATTTCTACAATTTGTAGTACGATTGCATCTTGCACTCAATAAAAAACCTTGGGGAGGAATGCTTACTTAATGTGTACTTTGGGTTCCCAGTTTTGCCATTATCTTGTATGGCGTCTATTATGTACTCCACCTAACTAAACAATAGCTAATCAGTTGCAGTCAATTGCTATTTGTATTCATTTTTCTTTTATATTGCTTGACCTTTTTGTCATTTAGTATGTTCCAAAAGCTTGTGTTGAGTATAATTTTGTTGCTTCATGGTAATATTCACTGTGATTTGTTAAACCACGTCTTTGCTTGCTTGCCGTTGTAGTTTGCTATGTATGTCCGCACTTGCATGTGGGAGTTAATTATTCTTCTTATGGGTGGATGCTTTATATCATTCAGTAGATGTGTTTGTTTGTGTAGCACAAGTGCATGTTGAGTTGAGTAAGGGATTATGGTCCTCTGCATAGTCATTGTATTGGTGGTTAAGAATATACAGCTAGGTCAATTTCGTTTCTATAAAAAAAACCAAAAAAATAAAAATTATACTAAAATTTCATAATACTAACTAATAATAGAAATAAAAGAGAACAATTTTGTCATAATTATTAGCTATAATTTTTTTTTTATTATAATAAAATGAAATATTTGCATAACTTGAAGTTATGAAATATTTTTTACATAACTTCTATTTATATGAATTTCATAAAATAGTACAAAAAGATAGAGAAGTTTCCAAAAAACACAAATACATTGGACAAAGATAGAAATCCCTTGGATAATGTTTTAGATTTTTTTTTAATAAAAATAAAATCATAAAATCTTATTAAACAATAGATTTGAATTTCTATTTGATCAAATCCATTATATTCATAATATAAATAATAATAAATAAAAGAAATGTATTTGATCACCTATGTATTAAAATGATAGTATTTTCACCTGTTTATGGTATATGATTTTTTTAAAACCTGGATAATTTTGGCTCACAAATGTCTGATTTTAAATGCAAATTTAGAAACTTTTTGGCCATTATGACCTCTCACTGTGCCTTTATGGTAATTGTCCAGGGTAAAAATGTAAATTTATTGTCGGAAGTGAAGTTAGCTTTGCACTCGTGGGGACGATCGGTAGTAGGCTCTATTCAGCACAACGTCCAAGAAACGCTCAAGAAAACAGGATAACGAATGACCTATAAAACAGATTTGAGAGACAGCCACACTCCATGCTTTCGTACCAGTTTCTCGCATTTTACCGAGAAAATCTCACGTCATTTCCAAGAAAAAGCCCTACCACCGTATCGTTTCCAACCTGTAAGAGATGTTTCATCATCAACCGCGGCCCTGTGCCCGTCAGGAGAAACCCTAACTCTAAACCAAAACCCTCGCGTTGGTTCCGGCCATCAACGCAATGCCCGGCCGCAGGGGATTCGGGGGGCCCGAGATCACCGAGGCGCTCTATGTGAGATTCTTGACGTGTTCGTTTATTTTTACTGCTTTGTTTCGTATCAATTTCTCGCATTTTACCGAGAAAATCTCACGTCATTTCCAAGAAAAAGCTGTGACAAGAGATGTTTCCTCCGGCTGACGACCCTCACGATCTAGGGATCCCACCCAACCGTGGCCCTCTGTCCGTCAGGAGAAACCCTAACTCTAAACCTAACCCTCGCGTTCGTTCCGGCCATCGACGCAATGCTCTTCTTCTTTCCCCCCTCCCATCTAGGATCCCACCCAACCGTGGCCCTCTGTCCGTCAGGAGAAACCCTAACTCTAAACCTAACCCTCGCGTTCGTTCCGGCCATCGACGCAATGCTCAGCCACAGGGGATTCGGGGGGTCCGAGCTCACCGAGACGCTCTATGTGAGATTCTTGACGTGTTTTTTTATTTTTTCTGTTTTGTTTATAGTTGTTCTGATGATCATGCATGTGTCTTTATTTCAAGAATGCCCATTTTTGAATAGTAATATTTGCTTCCTAGCAAGACGTATTTTGGAATGACAGCAATGCCTAATGGTTTGTTTTTCTCTGTTTCTTTGATTTTATAACAATGCTCTTTTTGTTTCTTTGATTTTTAATAATGCTCATTTTGGATATTTCAATGGGAATTCATCCATTTTCTCGGTAACCAAACCTGGTGGCATTTGTTTGTCTCTTAATTTATGGGATACATTTTGGAATAACAATATTTGCTTCCTAATATGAGAAAATTATTTTCAAAATGGTAGTCATAACAATGCCTAATTGTTTGTTTCCTGTTAATTTTGTAGAGCTACCAGTTGTAAGTAAGTGTTTGCTGATTTGATTTTTCTAAAATGCATATATAGGATTATCGTATTGCCTACATTTTAGAGGAAGTCTTAAGGTGAATATTGCATTTTCTGTTCTCTCAGCAACCAATCATTCCTGTTTCTTTTTATTTATTATTTTTTGTTTTAATTTCTGTTGTGCCCATTTTGGATGAGAAATGTACCATTGGGTTTGGTATTTTGGACTTGGAGGACTCAGATTTTGAAAAGATTTCCCAAAATTCCATCTATGCCCATTTCACCTGAAGTTGCTTACTCCATTTTGAGGTCCCTTGAGGGCCCTCAAATGCCCCACCACTGGAGAGGTGATGCCCTAGGTCCCAAACCCGGTCGGGTTGGACCCGGTCCGACTCTTTTGAACTTAACGTACCAGGTTAGTACGTTTATTTTTTCCCTGTCATTGAAAACTTTCATGCTTGATGCTATTGGTTTGTATAGAGCTAGGATTGGAAATTATATCTAGTGTCAATGTGGATTGTGGAAAGTTTGATCAGGTTTCAATCTGGGTAGGGTGCCTGAATGAAATGTTTTACCTTTGGCAATTTGATAGAATGGGGGGATTAGGGGAAAATAGGAAGAGGTGAGCATAAGGAGGTCGGACTTTTATTTTTTTTGGTGATAAGCAGGTTGGTTTCTGGAAGCAGCTGAGTAGTGTTAGGGGTTTTGACTCCTATCCTCCCATGTTCCTCTATCAGTATCCAATTAACAAGTCTCATCTTATCATGTCTCTCTCAAGAGTGTGAGTATGCTTTGTTTAATTTTTCTTTGGTTTGCATGTGTTTCTTTTTAATACTGTAAAGAAAAAAGAAGAATATTCTCACGTGTGATTCTCAAGATGATTGAAAGCAAAGAACTAAATTCATCAAAGTTCAATCAAATTTGAAACATTTAATTTTTTGTGTGGGATCCCACAAATTGTGTGTCCTAATCCTCTTCTGATGTTATCTTTTGTTATGTTGACATGGCAATATGGAATTACTTATAGGTTTTAAAGGAAATTAATATATAAGCTGTGAGAAGTTGTCTTTACCAATTAATGTTGGCTCTAGCTCATGGTCTTTACTTGATTTCATTGATTGGTTGGGATAGGTTTTTTTAAAAGTATACATCGTGTATACTTTTAGGTGTATTTTTTTGGCTTTCTTAATACAATTGCATTTACTTATCAAAAAAAAAAAAACTTCATGGAGTTCATACTACCCACGGGGAACTTTCTGTTCCTGAGTGGGAGGGCCTGCCAATTAAACCACCTTAGGTCTAAAACTTAATAATAAGAATTTCATATCCTTGCATTTTCCCACATTTTTATCTTCAATTTCTTGTGCTGATTGCAGAGGGCATAGGGTAAGAATTGAAACTTGAAATTATATGATAGGTTGGGTTTGGACTGATTGTTGTAGGATTCACAGTTTGTCTTTTCTTTTCTCATGACATCTTGGCAATCAAGTGAGCTTAACTGTTAGTGGCTTAAAGAGCTTGACCATACAAAGTGACTTAGTCATTCAAGTATTATGTATCTGTAGTGTGTTCTGTGATAAAAAGTTAGGTGATTGAATCTAAAAAATCCTCAAGAAACTCATAAACTCCAAAATGTACTTATCTTTTTACATATTCTTTTTATGCTAACTTTGAACTCTGGTGGTTATTAGTTTGAACTCGGATTTTGATGCTTAAACCGTATTTTTGTACAAGAAATTCAAAATAACCTTATGACAAAGTAATATTGTAAATCGATGAACAACATTAGTTTTTAATACTTTACAATACATAATTCCTGGCTTGTTGTGAATCATGCTTGTAGATTTGAAAGTTGCTCCCTGGTAATAAGAAGCATAATACTAAATACGTTCATTCTATAGTTATTTGATGAGGGATGCATTATTTCCATATCATTCATTTATCTTATTGTTATTTTGGACTCCCTTTCTTCTCTTGCTCAATATGGATTGGTTCTTTGGAGAAGTACATTAAGTCTTTGATTTACAAGGTGAATCTCAAAGGTGGATTGAATCTGGTAAAAAAACCTTCTTGCCTTAAATCAACAATTTTTTGGGATAAATACTGCACTATACCCAGTCATTCCTCTTAGCAAAAGAGATGGGTGTTAAAGAAGCTTGTTTGGTTCTAATTAGTTTAGTAAGTATGGGGTTTGATTTTTATTTCTTCCCATTATTATAAGTTTAGCATCTTTAAAATTGTTATGTTTTAGCAGGTTTAGTCATATATGTTCACAATATAATGGGAAGGCTTGGTTTTTTGAAATTTTAAGAGTTCATCTCTTCTTTTCACCTATTTTTTGGTATTGAATGGTAGATCCGTCTATCTATTGTTTAAGGCTGATCTTAATCGCTTGTTATAGATGGCAGCTCTAATGATTGAGATAGATTAGTTACATGCTATATCATTTTGGTGTTAGATCTGAGGGTTGGAATATTTGGGGATTCAAGAAGTGTGTTTTAACTGGTACAGTTTCATGGTAGTTGAATTTAGAATATCATGTACAATGATTGGGAAGCTTGTTAGCACGTTATTTGATGATAATGTGCTTGAAATTTGAATTTGGAAGAATCAGTCATGAAGCTGGAAAAATTGTACTAGATGGTGGCAGTTAACAGACCTAGTGATGATGAAATTCTTAGTTCTTATTGCTTCTGAACTACACATTACTGGATTCCATTGACAGCTTAAATCGGGGCTAGGTGGTTTTGTGCTGTTGTTTTCTCTGTTATTTATTTATTTCTTTCGTTTGCTCCTTTGATGGTGCATCTTGAGTACCTCTTGTGTACATGAGGTGCACCCCTTTTTGTTAGCCGCTTTTTATTGCATCTTTGCTATAAAATAAATTTTCCATTTCTTGTTGGATCTGAAAATACACTAAAATGAGGTTTTGGGTACTATTGTTTCAATGGAGTATTGTTATTTTATTTTTTGGAAACCCATGGCTTGAGATGAAGAGGGATGCAGTTACAATCTTGCAGTTGCATCAGTTTGTGCAAAGAAGATGGATGGAGAAACAATTGAGAGGAAGTTAACTTGAGGATAAATGCTCTACTTTGGATCATCTTCGGATGGCTGTTAAAAGGAGAAAGATGGAGAAAACTGGAAAGTGGGAGATCCTTTGTTATATGCTTTTATTTGTATCTTGTTAAGAAATAATAGTTTCACTAGTTTTGAGGAAGGTTCAAAGCCAAACAGAAGAACTGTTAAAACTGAGTGGGATGGGAACTCTTTGGCAAGTTTCTCTAGCTATGAAGCTCCTATCTTAGGCAATCAATCAGCAACTATCTAATTTTGGTGTACATCTTTAAGTCTATAAAACAGTTTAATCATATGCCGTGAGGAGTTTTGACTTTCTTTTTTTCTTCTCCTATTTTATGTTATTATTTAATGTCGATTCTAATTTTTTATTGATTAGATCTCAATTATGAGCTATGGCTGTTATGCAGTACATAGTTAGTGGTTGTGAGACTAAAAAAATTCAATGGGATTTCCTATTGGGAGGAGGGGCTCTCAAGAAAAAGCCCCATCTAGTGAAACGGTTGACAATTTGCAAAAAAGAAAAGGGGTCTAGGCATTAAGGAGTTGTCCATTCTCAATAAGTCTTCATTGGAAATGGTGTTAAAGATTCGCTTTGAAGAGAGATATGCTTTGGAGAAAGGTTATAGTAGGAAATTTTGGAGAAGAGCCAAGTGAATGGTGCTCTTGGGTAGCGAGAGAAGGCTATGGTGTTAGCTTGTGGAAGTCAATAAGAAAGGGTGAGAAATTATTAAAACTAAAACAAGATTTGAGGTGGGCAATGGGAGAAGAATAAAGTTGTGGCATGATGTTTGATGTGGTAATGTTCCCTTAAAGGACTCTTTTCCATTTCTATTCTCCTTTGCAACTTCCAAGGAGGCTTGGGTGGATGATGTTTGGGAGATAGAAGACGAGATGGTCCTATAGAACATGTGCTTCTCAAGACATTTTCAAGTTTGGGGGATAGATAATGTTGAGGAGTTTCTTTGGAAGCTTTAGATGGTTTGGAAGGCTAGCCATTCTTGGTGAAATCTTTCTACTCCGCCTTGGAATTGGAGGGTCTAGTGTCATTCCCCTCAAAGATAGTGTGGGCTCTTGAGCTCCTATCAAAGTGGATTTTGTATTTTTTTTTTTATTTTGTATTTTTTTTTTTTTTTTGTTGGGTAGGAAGTGGTTTGGGGAAGGATTCTTACTGAGGACCGACTTAAAATAAAAGGATGGCTTTTAGCGGGTTATTGTTGTATGTCTAATGATGTAGAAGAATTAGTGGACTATCTCCTTATCCATTGTGGGAAAGTTAGAGGGCTATGACACTTCCTATTCTCTTTGTTTAGCATTTCATGGGTTCTCCCACATTTGGTGAAGGACATGTTAATGTGTTGGAATTTGACTTGTGCGCAAGAAGACGAGAACAACATGGAGAACAACTCCTCTTTACCTTTTCTAGACAATCCGGAAGGAAAGCAATGCACTAACCAATATCTTAAAGACTACCTTATATCTGATATGTATATGTGGTCTTTGAGGGTATCTTATAGTTGATGGTCAAACTAATCCACCATCCTCGATAGATTTTATTATTAACTTGTTGATATCTAAGTACTAGATTGGGGCTGTGGTTGTAGCTTGCTTCTTTTTGTTTCCTTACTTGTATACTTCTAGTGTATTGTGCTCGCCCCTTTTTTATTGGTGTTTTTAATATAGGTATTTATTCTTACTTGCCTATAAAAAAAATGTAGTATGTTGGTTATTAATTCATTCTTTTTGGAATATGGGATGTCAATAACTGCCTCTTTAAGCTTCTGTTATGCATTATTACCATGATAATAGCTTACAGAGGCTCTTATGATTATGGCACATGCTTCCTCTTGTAGGATTGCCATCCGGTTGAGTCATAGTGGTGTACATCACTAGGAGAGATATTCCTACTTCCATGATATCAGTGTGAAAAAAAAAAAAATGAGAGCTTAAGTCGTTAGTTTATGTGGTTTTAGGGAATTATGTGCTCATCCCTGATGTGAAACCTCAGACTGATTATCTGCTGGCAATTTGCAACCATTGTAGATGAATCAATAGTGGATTTTTTCAAATGTGTATGAACTCAAGAGGCTACCATCTGTCATATAAACCTTTTTCCTTGCTTGAAGTTGTATATATCACCATCACCAGTTTTTACTGTCGCTGCCTGAATTGCTATATGCACTTGCTCATTTATTTGTTCTAAAAGTAATCCAATTAGCTAGGCTTGTTCTATTTGAATGGTTGTGTGTATTTAACACTCAAAAGTAATTTACTTGTGTTGTGTGGTTTCAGATAGGATCTACTGAGTGGGTCGAACAAAACCTTTTGAATCAGGGTTCTAAAGTTGTAGCATACCTTAATGTAGACTGTGCAGTTCAAGGACCAGGCTTCTTTGCTGGTGCAACGCCTCAGCTAGATAATCTTCTCATTGAGGTTGCAAAGAAGGTAGAAAAAGATGGCAAAATAAGTTCACAAGATTGTTAATGTTCAATCTATTTGGATTTGAATTGATGACAACACCTGGTATTTCAAACTGTCTAAATTGTGATTTAAACTGAATTCCAGGTCCAGGATCCTGACTCAGAGAGCATGACCATATATGATAACTGGATGATTACAAATAAAGTCATCAATGTTAGTTAACCCTAATCTTTAGCTTTTCAAATCATTGGAATGGTTGCATTATGGTTGTCCTCATGCTTTTACCCATCTTTGAAAAACACAAGGTTCCAAGTAAATGAAGTTATGAAACATTACAGACCCTTTTTTGGTTTGTGGAGGTTGATCTTCACATGTGAAATGATTGTCCTCCTTTGTAGGTGGCAATTCAAATAAATTTATTTGTTGAATGTACAAATGACTGTCTAGGATTCTAAGGAAATTTGTTTCAAAATTCTATTATTCTCTTGCTGATGCTCCCTTTGAAGTAGGATAGCTCCTTAAACTCAGAATAAAGTTGTCTTAATCACTTGTTTAGTTGGACGATAATGTTTAGGGTATTGCATGGATTTTAAGGCTTGTCAAATTGGATAAATTCTTATAGGGTTTATTTGAAATTTTGGTAGAATGGGGTATGCTTAAAAAGTTTTGAAATTATGAAAAGAGGACTGAGTTGTGAAATTTCAGGACGATAATTAATTCAAGTTCTTTGTTACTTGGGTAAATGTGCTGTAGAAGTCGGGTTTTAGGTTAGAGAAAAGGTTTCATCTTGGAGAGAACAAAATTTGCATATTTCGTCATATTATACCACCAATCATCACACCAACTTATTCATGCTAATACCATGACCACCACGACCACAGCAGTATTGTTGTTACCACCACCTCCACTACAGATGTTTATCACTTAATTATCTCCTTTTGCCCCTCAGTACCACCCCCTTCCAAGTTACACCATTTTTGGAAGTACTTTTTTTTTTTTTGATCAGAAACGGAGAAGATTATATTAATATAAGAACAAATACAAGGAGAGATAAAAGAGACAAGAGAAAGAGAAAAAACCAAGGGAAGGATGAGAGGTCCTTCCTACACAAATAGAACAAAGGATAAAACTCCCAACAGTAGAACTCTAAAAACAAAGAGAAACCCCATCAATCTTCAAACTTTTGAACCGCAAACCCCAATCCAATTGAGTTGTAGAATGTTTAGAGGAACTCCTCTAAAAGCTTCAGTACAAGAAGCCCATAGAGAAGAATAAAATCAGATCAAATCCCATACCATCTCTTCCGTTCTCCCTTTATCCTCAAAGATCCTATTGTTTCTTTCTTGCCACACCATCCAAATCAAAGTAAGGCAAGCAATTTGCCAAAGTGTCTTGCCTCTTAATGAGTTCCCCAAGCCTTTAAAAGTAATAACCAACATGTCCTCAAGGCTCCTTGGAGGGACCCAAAGTCCAATGGTAACGGGACAATGAAGAAAAAGGTGGTCAATCGACTCTCCATTTCCTTTGCAAAGGATACACCATTGAGGACAGAGGGCTTTGTAGGGTATTCTCAATTGCAACTTGTCATTAGTGTTTACCTTCCCATGTGCTACTAACCAAGCAAGGGCCTTAACCTTTGAAGGGACTTTGAGCTCCATAAAAACTTGGCCGGAAGGAACATTAAAGGATTTGAGACTTTTGACAAGGCCAAGAAAAAAGATTTCATTGAAAACAAACCTGACGAAGACAAAGACCACGCTCTTGAATCTGATGAAGAAGGAGAGAAAAGCACAGAACTAAGAGAGGACATTAATCTCTGAAGGAGATCAATTTCTGAATCCGTTAGATTGCGGCGAAAGTTAAAATTCCAAGATAGTGGTGAGGAATTGTCAAGGACATTTGAAACAGTGAGGTTTTTCACAGAAATAACTCTGTAAAGATCAGCAAATTGAGAACACAAAGTTTGGTTACCCCAACAAAGATCTTCCCAGAACCGAATTCTCTCCCCATTACCCACCACTAGGCGGACAATAGGGGAAAATTCCTGGAAAACTTGAGCAATAGCCTTCCAAGGACATCTGTGTGACCATCTAACCACCGTGTTGGCGTCCCATCCATTAGGATGTGTCCCATATATACTCGCAATAACCTTATGCCAAAGACCACTCCTTTCTCTAGGGAACCTCCAAAGCCATTTCCCTAAGAGAGCAATATTTCTCATAGAAGTCTTCCTAAAGCCCAAACCTCCCAACTCCTTTGATCTACTAACAACCTCCCATCTGATAAGGTGATCTTTCTTCCCTTCCCCCGCCCCAGACCAAAGAAAATCCCTTTGCATCTTCTCAATCTTTTGAAGCTATTGATACTGGGATTTTAAAGAGGGAGAGGAAGTAACTAGGGATGTGAGACAGACAAGACTGAATTAAAGTAATTCTCCCTCCCAAAGACAAATAGGCCTTTTTCCACCCATCCAGCCTCCTCGAAATTCTCTCAACCACCGGATCCCAAAAGCCTATTGTCTTTGGGTTCCCTCCCAAAGGAAGGCCTAAATAAGACAAAGGCCACTTTGACACTCTGCAATCCAAAACCGAAGCGAAACTAGATAACAACTCCTGTCTAGTGTTAATACCTGAAATTGTGCTTTTTTCTAAGTTGATTTTTAAACCAGATACTTGCCCAAAAACCAAAAGGATAATCTTGAGGTTTTGAAGATGTTCCATAGAGGCTTTAGAGAAAAAGATGGTGTCATCAGCAAACTATAACAAAGACACTCTAGTCCTATCCCTCCCCACAAAGAAACCCTCAGTTATCCCAATTTCCTTTGCTTTGATCATCAACCTACTTAGAACATCTGCTACTAGAGTAAAAAGGAAAGGAGAAAGAGGGTCTCCTTGTCTCAAACCTCTAGAGGCCTTAACCCAACCCTTTGCATTCCCATTAACTAGGATTGCAAAACTAGATGAAGACAAACAACCCCTCATCCAAGATCTCCATTTCTGGCTGAACACCTTCCTTTGTAGCACATGATCTAAAAAGCCCCAATCCACATGATCATAGGCCTTCTCAAAATCAATTTTGAAAACTACCCCTTCCTCCCCTGACCTTCTTTTCTCATCCACCACTTCATTGGCTATCAATACAGCATCCAAAATGTGTCTTCGTTCCACAAAGGCTCCTTGAGAGCCAAAGATTGTTTCATGAAGAACTTTGCGTAAACGCCCTCTGATAAGACCTTAACAATTATCTTATATAAACTTGTAACCAAGCTAATAGGTCTATAATTTGAGATTTTAAAAGTTTGGCTTTTCTTAGGCACCATAGCAATGAATGTCGCATTTGTACTTTGATTTATTACCCCCTTAGTATGGAACTTAAGAAACACCCTCATAAGATTCTCTTTTATCACATCCCAACACTCTTGATAAATTGCTATAGTAAAGCTATCAGGGCCAGGGGCCTTTTCCTTATTCAATTGGAAAACTGCCATTCGAACCTCCTCTTCAGAAAACGGTCTATCTAACCAAACTGCACTCTCTCCAGAAATAGGGGCCCAATCAATCCCTTCAATCCTCCAAGAGTCACCTTCAGGTTTGGAATAGAGTTTCCTAAAGAAATTTACAATCTCCTCAGAAATAACCTCAATGTTACTTAAAGTTTCCCCCCTCTCAGAAATCAGAGACTTAATAAACTTCTTGCTTCTTCTTCCAATGGCCACTCTGTGAAAGAACTTAGAGTTGCAGTCCCCTTCTTTAATCGACTTAACCCTAGATTTTTGTCTCCATTGAACCTCTTCCTTTAATAACAAATCCTTTAGCTCCTTCCTTCTTAAGGTCCTTTCCGATACCAGATCAAGATTTAAATTCCCTTCTTGTTCAATTAGATCAATTTTGCCTAAGTCCGAAAGAATGTGCTTTTTCCTCTCTCTTAAATCTCCAAAGGCCACTATATTCCACTCTTTCAACTTTGATTTAATAAACTTTAGTTTCCTCATGAACTTGTGACCTTCCCAACCTTCAACCGTACACTCTTGCCACCAATCTCTAAACTTCTCTTTAAACTTAGGATGGAGCAACCACATATTCTCAAACCTAAAAGGAATCGGTCCCCATTTTAAAGGATTAGTTTCCAAACAAATTGGGCTATGATCAGAGGTTCATCTAGGAAGGGCCTCTTGAAAACTTTGAGAGAAAAAAAAATCCCACTCAGAAGAGAACAAAAACCTATCCAATCTCTTGCAAATAGGATCTACTTGCATGTTTGACCATGTAAAAGCCGCATTCCTTAGAGGGGGATCCAACAAACCACTCTCCCTTATAAACTCGTCAAAACACCTTATGTTGACTGTTAACCTAGAGTCACCCATCTTCTCAGATATCCTCCTGATAACATTAAAATCCCCTCTACACACCACCTTAGGAAAGTCAGACCATACAGGTCTTGAAGCTCCAACCAAAAGTCCTTCCTCCACAGAGGCTTATTCGGGTCATACACTGAGGTTAACCAAAAAGACTCTTCCTCATCAGAGTTCAACTTTACAGTTACAGAGAAGGATCCTAACACCTTCTTTGTACACTTGAACTTAATTGAATCCCACAATATCACAATCCCCCCCGAAGCCCCACAAGCAGGAAGAGCAGCCCACTTCAAACTTCTACCTTTCCAAACACTGCTCACAAACCTCCTGTCCCAAATTACTCTCTTTGTTTCCCGAAGCATCACAACATTTGGGTTTTGAGTACTTAAAAACCTTCTCACATTCCTCCTTTTCTTCTTGGAACCTAATCCTCTTGTATTCCAACTTAAGATCTTCATGTAAACAAAAACAACCCGACACAACCAGCACCCAGAACTAATCCTCTCCTCGGGTTCCGAGTCGTTTTTCCTCTTTCTTCTGGAATAAACCTTATCCGCAGAGAGAGTACTCTTGTTCTCTCCTTCCACACCTTTTCCATTATCCCTGACAATTCTAATCCTCAAGCTCTCCAAAACCGACTGAACCTTGACCATCTTCCTAGGCGTGAGTCCCTCAACTTGAAAACCTTCCAATGGGAGGGTGGAAGGTTCTAGCTCTAGGGACGAAGCCTCGCCTGAGACAACACGCTCCTCTGGGGTTACTGAGTGTTTCCCTAAGGAAAGGCCGGTCTTTAAATTTTCGGTTAGAGGTTTCTAGGGGGAAACACCACACCTTTAGAACAGGACGCACCACCACGACGGCTGAGATCCACAATAGGAGGGATAAAAAAGGAACCACGCTGAACGACAAAGCTTGACTCCAACGGAAACGAAGAGAAAGGCTGACAATGAGAAGGATGAACCAAAGAAACAGAGGATTCGGGAAGAAATTTTGGCTTAAAAGCCCCAACCAAAGGAAGATCCTGCTCGGATAAAGCTAAGAAAGGAGAACGCACCTTATTGACCAATTTGCATTGCGAAATCCCCTCATCTCCCTCTGTCTCGCCGGTAAAAACTTTGGATGTTTTTGAACTAGGAGAAAGATCGCTCTTACTGGAGAGAGATTTGCCCCGAAAAGTGTCTCGATTTGCCTTCGATGAGCCACCTCCTTCTAGGTTATGCTTCGGGGAAGAGAACGCCTCCTCTAATCTCGGCGGCCAACTTCTTGCTTTGCGCCTTGCAGAGACTGAGGAGCCTTTTAGCTTTGACGACTCTTGAGGATGAACTTTCAGCATTATCTTGTTTGCAGAGGACCCTGGGTGTAGGAGCTTTGAAGACGAAGGCGCTGCTGGCCACCATTAGAAGAACCTTTGTGGGCTGGACCCGCTAGGGGCCCAAAATCTTTCGCCCCAAATTGGGCCCAACCAGAACGGGCTTTAAAGGCGTCTGGTTTTGTTGGCCCGACGTTGCTTCCTGCTGTTGGGCCCAACATACACCTTCCCTTTCCTTTCTCCCCCTTGGACGATTTTGAATCTGGAGAACGAGAATGGGAACGATGACGAGGCCTCCAACTATGGCACTCATTGTCCTTAGCAGAAGCTTGTAGCCCCTCAGCGATCTGTGGCTTCTGAAAGACGCAACCCCCCGCTGACCTCAGCTCGTCCTTTCTGCGATTTGACTCAGGCCTGAGAGAGTCTTCTCCGTCATCTTCTCCGGTGACTGTAACTGCAACCGTGTATGTCCAATCTCCATCTTCTACCTCTAGTAGCGCTGGAAGCACAACATTTGGAAGCATCCCCACCCACAATTTTACCTTTGTCAAATCAACAAGCTTCAGCGATTCCCTCGCCACCTTCGTTACCTTCCCCCACTTCTGCAAAATGTATTTCAGCTGCGCCTCATCCCAAATATGGAAGGGAAGGCCTCTTAGTTCCAACCACCCCCGTCTAAATTTTCCATTAACGACTGAGTTCTCTTTTGGCGACTATTTCTTCAAGAGCAATAATCTCTCCTCTCGCTGATAAGCTCCCTTGATCTTGAATCCACTGAGCTCTCCTTGCAGAATCCACAAAAAAACACCCTTGTAAGCAGAAATGGGGGTTACAGACACCATTCCTTTCATACCCACCCTTCTCGCTATAGCTTTTCCAACATCACACCAGTCTCGTATTTTTCCTTTGCTTTCACAAACTACAACTCTTGCCCATTTTCCAAATGGCATCACTGCATCATTCCTAGGTCCTTTCTCTGCAACCACATCAGCATAGGACCACTCACCTCTGTACATTCCTTTGCTCACTTGAGGCTTTTTTAGCTTCTCCTTCGAGGCTCTTTCAGCTTGAACAGACAAGTCTTGGACTAAAACAATCGCCTTTCTAAGATTTTCCCACCCATAGCCTTTAACACCTTCAAGAACAGCTAAAACTAAAGGTTTTCTCTTTGCAACGAATTCTGTGATTTTCATATATCTCCCTCTGCTATTAAAACATATCTCCATCATATGAGTCCTAGTCTTGCCCCTCATCTTTCGAATGAAACCACTGGAAGCCTCCAAATCCACAACTTTCTTCAAATGCTCCAACAACCAACCCCACTCCTCCTCTCCAAAACCTAACGAAACCACAAAACCTCGACTTCTCTCTGTTATTGAAATCCACGTTCCCCCATTGAAGCCTTCAAACTTTACTTGGAAAGCCTTTCTCTCCACTTCAAACGACTGATTTCGAATCATCTTTACCAATTGTTGCTCTCAAATCTTGTTATGCCAACCACCAAGGAGTTTCGTGGAGTTGCTCATTACTGAGCAGTCATGAACTGCCTTCAAGATGGTAAGACATTCTAAGCAACTCATTTTTGGAAGTACTTTTTCAATTGCAAAAATACAACTAAAAAGCTTCAGTTGCAGTTAAAAAATAAAATGTTTTGGAGAGAACAAAATTTACTTTTCCCATAACCTATGATCACATCAACACACTACTTCCATGAGCATCACACCACAGCAGTACTGCTACCACCACCTTGGTTGTCTGCTACAACCACCAGTTCTGTTTCATCAATACTTTGCTTAAATAAATTAGTTTGTCTGCACAGAATACTTGTAAACATGCTTTTTACTTCTGTTTTTCATCAAAAAGCAAAACGGAGAGACAAGTGTACCACTTTTCTTGCTTTATAAATTATGGCTTTGGATATGTCAAAATTTATCTTTGTTGTTTCTATATGGACTGTATGAAGTAATTATTAGGATTGTCTTGGCTGGATTGCAGATTCAGAGGCTAAGTGGAGTGGATTCTGATTTTGCTCCACTTTTGCAACATGTAGGGGTTTCTTCTTGTTGATTTATACTATGGAAGAGGTACATCACTTATACCCTAACATTTCCAAATTACAGATGGAAATTAGGAAAGCTATGAGTATTGAGAAAATGTGTTCTTGTGAAGGGAACTTGTGTGCTCAAACATGCATGCATAAAGGAAACTAAGCATCTCCACTTTAAGGGGTACATTAGCTTTGTCCTTGATTTTTTTTTTAATCGATGAAAGGACATAAAAGTGGAACAAAGTGTAGTTATTTTTATAAGTTAGCAAATGTTAGTTCTATTTGTAATTTATCATTCCCATCCTTCTCCGTTGTGGGACAGAGAAATTGCCTTAGGCTTCCATCATGGATATCAGAGTTCTCAAAGAACATACATGTTTGTGTTGAATAGAGATGACATGGGGCGGGTTTTTTCGAGTGTTTGCCCCATCCCACCCCTAATAGGACGAGTTGGGTTTTTTTTTTTTTAAATCCATGGTGGGTTTGGGTATGTCTTGCCTTGATTATATGTAATATTAAATAAAAAATATTTTGATTCTTTTTTTCATTTTACCTTTTCTTTACATATATAAAATAAAAAAATTATTTTTCATAAAAATAAATTGTAAAAAATATACTATATATTTATATTTAAATTTTATTTATTTTTAATATAATTTAAAATTTTAAAAATAAAAAAGTTTTAAGAAATGAAGAAAAAATTAAACAGGGCATGGTTGGCATGGGGGTGACCCATCCTGAACCTACCTTATTGCCATCCCTAGTGTTGAACAAGAGTGCCCCAGTCATTGCTTTTGCTTGTTCTCTTCTGTAAGTGAATTTGTCAGTTTTAAAGAAAACCTGGGATGTTTTTTTGTTATCAAATTTTGCAATTTCATAATCCAGAATGCAAGGCAAAGATTCCTTTTCCTTTAATTTGAATATACAAGCTGAATTGTCTTCAATCTCCTAATGAATTTTTTGTTTCTCCTAAAGTGAGTGAATAGATATGCATAATTTGGTGTATTTTTGCCATTGCTTTGCGAAATCAATCTTTGATCAGACCATCTCAGCTATTTGTACTTTTTCAATTAATTGAAGGAGTTTAAGGGTTTGTTTGGCAACGTTTTCAAATATGGTTATCAAAAAACAGTTTTGTAGAACAATTTTTAAAAATAATTACCAATTATTTTCAAGTAAAAAATTCTTTATGGGAACTCAAAAATTGAAGACAGTTTTTTCTGTTTATTCTCCATGAAGGTAAAATGCATTTATGTATGCTGTAAAGTTCCTAAAGTATTCTCTATAATTTCAATGTTTTCTTATAATACTCTACAAAAACTCCTTGAAGTAGTTGTAAAAATAACCTGTTTATTTTAAAAAAAAATTCTAAATGTGTTTTTTAAGTTAAAAAATTGTTTTCTAAATAGCAGAAAACTATTTTGAAGAGTTTCAAAATAAGTATTCCAATATATGTAGGCAAATAGGTTCTTTTCTAATTGGTATGCTGATTTGCAAAGAGAGAGCATGTCGCTTGTGCTTTTGTAGTTTTCTTCCACCTTTTTTTTTTCTTTTCTATAACGCTTAAAAATGAGGTCAGTTGAGCTTTTTTAAAAGGTGTACTTTTATTTATTTCCTTACAATTATCTTGATCAATTTGGTAGTGACTCCACATATTAAAAAACCTTTTCATTCAGCTGTGGTGTGTTTGCAAATCCAGTGCAACCAAAATCATTCCACTGGGTTTACTTGGATGTGGAATGATTTAGTTTTGTTCCTTTATATTATTGCACTTGAGAACATTTTCTTGCATGTGTAGGATGATCATTTTTAGGGCTTTATGAAATGGTATTTTGAATTTCTTAATTTTCTCATCACCTCTGATGGTATTTCTGTTTTCTTTGGTATTTCCATTTTAAAGGATGGTTTTTTGCTTGTTCCTTTTTCCCCTTTTCTAAATGCACCAGAAATTACTCCTGGAAAGATTCTAGTTTCAAGGCATAAGACGGAGTATAAAAGAAAAAAAATAATTTTTTTTTTCATTTTTAGGCAAATTATTTCCACTAAAAGGATTATCGAAAGCTTTTATTATGATACTCCAAGCAGTGTCAATAATGTTAGTAGTAAAATTTACATCACAATTAAGATTTCATGCTAATCAATTTGGTAAAATAGAACTTCAACTTTCTTTTTCTTTTGTCCTTCAGATTTTCCAGTCTATCACACTGCTTTTGACTCCTATAACTGGATGACAAACCATGGGGATCCATTGTTTCAACGTCATGTGGCTGGTTAGCTTCTTTTCCTTCTAGTATGCATTCTTGAAAAAGATTTATCGATGAACTAGGAAATCACTGCTTCATTGTCACTTCTTCAAGCTTACATAGTTTTCTGTTTTTTACTGCCTCAGTAGCTGGAGTGTGGGGACTTCTAGCTCTTCGCCTGGCTAATGATCCTATTTTACCTTTCAACTGTGTCTCTTACACAGAACAATTATGGGTAGGCATCTGTTATCTTTCATTTATCATTGCTTATTTTCTCAGTCATTAAACTAGATTTTTTGAATTGAGATTTTATACTCTGGTAACTGCAACTTAACCAGGTGAAGTGACCTTATTTTCTAAAATTCTGATCCAGCCTTATATCTAAATAGGGAAGTTTTGATCTTTTGAAATGGTATTCCTTTAGGAACTGCTACTCACTGTCATTTTGTCTGCAACCTTGGGTAATCATTCCATTTGCTAGAGTTAGTCACTTCATTTTGTGAGAAAGCCCCTGCTCTACCTGCACAAAAATGAAAAATAAAGGACAAAAAGGGTGGGTGGAAGAAAGAACTTGAGTACATCTGTTTTACACAGCATTATTTCTTTCTTTTTTTTTTCTTAGGGATGCAAAAGGATGTTGCCATGTTTTAGAAATTGAAAATTTCAAATAGACTAGAAATAATTGATTGTTCATTTTATTTTATTTTTTTCTTTTGTGCATAGGTAATTTGATTTCATGTGTTACTGCCTGCAAGAAGTTATTATTCATTACAATTAAACACCAGGGCTACTTTTGGTTCAGTATAAGTTTCCTTGGTTGGTCCCTGGATATTTTCTCAGAAGAAAGAAAAAGATAATCAATTTTTTTGTAAAAATGTGACATGGTGTGGTCCAAGATGTTGCACTAATGCTATTTAAAATTTGTGTAAGTGCTGATATGCATTTGTATATTTGTTCTGTTATATACATATACTAGTCTTGTAATAATCTTTTTTCTTGGGGCAGAACTACAGAAATCTCCTACGCAACTTGGTGAAAGGTAATGTATCCCTGCACCCTATAACTGCATCCATTCAGGAACTCGCCTCTGCAGCCAAAGAAGCTGAGGGAGAAGCAAAGGTGAGAGACAAAGAACCTTGTTAGAAATTATATGAAGTAGTAACGCAAAAAATTTCCTTTCACATCTCTGTTCTTATTCATTTTCTTTCTCCATATTCTAAGAATGTTGTTCTAAAATGCAGAAACTGAGAAGAGGAAAGAAATAGTGAGTTTTTGATATTGAAGAAGCGGACATTAAATGATCGACTGATGCTTGCTGAAAGAGGCTTCCTGGATGCTGGTGGGCTTCAAGGAAGGAAATGGTTCAAGCATCTGGTGAGTGTTTTCCCTTCCCCTAGTTCAATGATGCTGATTGCAACTGGAAACTGTTGTGTTTCAAAAAACTATAATGATGAACTTGTTCCAATCAAACCTCTATGTTAAATCTCTACACAGAGCATTTATGTAAGGTTTTTTGAAGCTGTTATACCACTGAAGTGATTTGGAGCATTTATGGGTTTAATAATCAGTGGGCTCAGCATATTTGGTGAGTGTTTTATGCCCTGCTCCTTTTCCTTGTCTTTTGCTCTTTCCCTGTATTCCTCTGTTTCCAGTTCCTTTGAGAAAGTTTGAGATGTCATTATTGGGAGGCTTGCTCTTGGCAAGTATTGAGGTTGATCCTGTTATGGATATCTGCATAAAGCCACTAGAAGGATGGAAGACCAGTGTAGTTACATAGCATATGCTCTAGATTGTGGGATTTGAAATCTGTGCTGCTGCATTGCTGGGGATATTGACACAGGGCATAATACCTTTGAGAATGGAAATCTAAAAGTTTCAGACTTTGAATGAGCGCTTTTGCGGAACCTAAATGCCAAGATGATTGGTTTCACACAACTAAAAGGCACACACCAGGAGCTTCAAGTTCAGAATCTTGACTATGCCATTTCCCATGACCCCTTCCTCCATTCCTTACCTTTCTTCATTCAAGCGCTAGCTTCTGGAAGATACCCAAGTCAGAATATGTTCCATTCTGTGCTAAAATCATGCACTTTGATGAAAAACTTGAGTTTCAGTGGTGCATAGAAATTTTGTGATTCCGAGATAATCAGTGGAATTCTTGAACAAAGGAGAGATGTTGTGGGAGATGGTAACATATGTTTTCCAGCTTGGTTATAGACTGTTAAATGTGAAGCACAGTTAAAATCTGATCCTGGATGACCGGTAGTAGCTGGATGGCAAAGCTGGTGGCAATCCAACATTGACTCTTTCCACAGACACAAATATCTTTCACCAACAAAGACCTCCCCATGTGCATGTGATCCATGCATGCATGACCACCCAAAGCCTTCTGATGAAATCCTTCTTCATCAAATCCAAATCCCAAGCATCCAACCCCTTCTGAACGAAACAATAGCTAAACTTGAAGTTGAATTGAGCCGCCCTGGAAAGCTAATTGTTGCTGATGTTGACGGAAAGTTATGCATGATCATGGAAATCCCTCGAGTCTTTGATCAGACCAATAAAGAGCCTCTTGATGATGTGTACCTGGTGTTGGAAGTATCTTCGAAAACAGAGTTCCTGACATTCCCCAGAGATCAAAATTTCTCTGAAGATCAAAATATTGGATAGTCACCATGGAAGCATTCTGAATGCATTCAACCGCGATGTGGTTATTATCTGAGTTGGCATTGACAGCCACGGAGCTGCTCTGCATGCAGTGTAGAAAGGTGTATTAATTTGCACCAGCGATCCTTACAAAAGAGCGGCATGCAATCCACCAGAAAAGGAAGTCATGATCATAACAGTGGAAAAGACGAACCATGTTTCTTAAATGAAGAAGATTTGCACCTCAGCTATCAGCTTCTGTTTGTGGAAAACTGAGGATAAACCCCAAGCAGCCTGAATATTAAGAAAAACATAAGCACTTTGAAATTTTACAGTGGGGATATTGAAATAAGGTCTTTGCTAGAACCTGAAATGGTGGGAGTCATGACACTGCTACTGTTATTGGTTTTGGGAGGAACATTAGTGGGTTGCTGAAGCATGCAATTTGGAACTCCCATGCTCATGCTGATTCCATGAAGAAACAACTTGGTTTCGTATGGCATTAGCAATGCAACCTACAGAAAAGAATATTTGAACTGAGATTCCAAGCTGCAATGACTATGCTCCGATCTCTACATGTGAAGAAGTATCTCTCGAAGTCAGTTGACTCTATTATCTCGAGATAATTGTTTGAAAGGATTCACCTTTTTGTTGGAACATACACACAAGTACAACATCTGGGATAGGTTGCAGTCCAAGGTTGATTCAATTGATGGATTGTCTTCAAGTAGCCAAGGCTTGGAGAAGGAAAGTATTTTGGTGGGAATGACAGATCAATCCTATTTGGCTGGTGTAGAGAAACTAATGACAGAGCTGTCATTCTTATTAATGAGCCAACTCTAGCGTTTATGAAGGTACGGATTCGGATTACAAGGGCCGTTTATTGTTTGGGTATACTCCAGTTCACTCAGATTCCATTGTTGGAGAGTCAGGATTATCTGAGACAAGCTTTACCCGATATCCATTTGATGGTGGACATGCCAATGGGTATTTGATGTTCATCTTCTCCGTCATTGCATGACATATGCAATGGCCATGGTGAGTCCAGTTTGGGCAACCTCACAGTAGCATGATCACGTATGGTTGCATGAAATTGGAGTTTGTCACCGGCTCTAACAAGAATTGGGGTGAAATTGCTGATTCTCATAGACAGGCATCAGGGTTATACACTAAATATGGTAGATCACAACCTGCACCAAATGTTCTGGCAAAGGATGCTCGTGTTCTAGAAGGCGTTGATTTGGGCAAAGCCATACAACTCTACAAAGATGCTTGTGTTATGCCAGGGTCTGTGCTTCTCAAGAGCAACTCGATTCTGTTGAATCCGTCACCCCTCACTATACCCTTGATTAATGAAAGTGGCACACCCAGGGTACAGAAAGATGCTCCTATTTCCACCAAGGCAGTGAAAGCAAGCACCCTTAAGCTGAAACAGGTTTCTCCTCCAAAAATTTGATGGCATGAGCTTGGGTCATCCAACTCCTTGACAATCCTGAAAAGTGGCTTTTCAGTGAGCTGTAGCAGTGAAGACAATACCGATGCTGGTTATAATATAAGTCTGTGTAGTGAAGAAGAGTGTAACTTCTTCCAGAGCAGGTGGCTGTGTCCATGAATTACACACCAAGGGTTTCATTTGTTTCATCGGAACTCCTGAGAGGAGTGGGCAAATCTCTATTTACAAGCTGAAGTCATGAAACTCTATAATTCAGAAGTGCAATAGACTGGAGAGAAAAGTAGTGTTGTTTCTCATATTGACCATGAGGCACAGAGCATCATAACTGAAAAGGAACAGGAAGTTCAAATCTCACAGGTTACTGAAGTCGAGCCTGAAAGAATGCCCAAAACTGAGAAACTCCAGGATGAAATTAAGCTGATTTCTCGTGCTAAACTTGAGTCCAGCAGAGCAATTTTCAAATTTTCTTCTCATTCACCAGTCTCGCCCTGTTTCAGAGGTTTTAGAGAGAGTTAGCAGTCAGATCACTGTGTGGAAAGAGAAGTGACATAAATGAAAGGAGCGCCGCAGTGGAGAAATTGATTGCATCTCATGAACAAAAAAATTGATAAAGATTTAATGGCAGTGTCCGAGATTAGACTACAACTCAGAGATAGGTTCAGCAAAAAAGTTCAGCTTCAGATCAGGTGGACTTTGCCTCACCAATGACAGAACAGATGGATACCACCCTATCATCAACTGGTAAGATGGATCTCAGATAGCCAGCATTAGTTAAAGCAGATTCCTTTCCTGCAACAACAGACAAGAAAACTCCAAAATTGTTGAATTAAAAACAGCAGTCCATGTTTATCAGACTTTGGTGATCAGAATTGTTCCTCTGCTTCAACTTCATGCTACATTGCCTCTGGAAAACAGTGAATCAAAATGACAATTAGCCAAATTGCTGTAGCAAAAGTTGGTCCTGGACGTGCAACTTCAGAATACCTAGTCACAGTTCACATGCTTGCCTATACCTGGCCTCACTCCTATTCGGCTTGCATAATCACCTATCCTCCTGATGCTTTTCTTTCCCTTATGAATTTACACATTTTAAATCTGGATTTCAAAATTTTTTTTGTCAAAATTTTTCAGGTTTGCCGGGGACAAGAGAAGATTTTCGGAAATAGTTGTTGTGTAAGTTTCTTCCATATTCCCTATTCTCTCAAATTTTTTAGTGTTCTTCAGTTTTCTCTTGTATGTTTGCGTGTTATGTGGTAAAAGTATGTGTGTACTGGCAAAATTATTTTGAATTATGTTGATTTCTTTGTTTTCTTGTGATCTTGTTGTTTCCTTCTCTGTTACTCATCTATTTAGTTTCGTATGAAAATGATTTGCTTTTCGTTCAACAACATTGTGATTTAAAAAGTAATTTTCTTATTCTCGTTTTTACATTTCATCTCTTCTCCTTTCCCTACCTTTCATAAGCGCAAGGGTGGAATTTTTCAGGTTTGCCGGGGACAAGAGAAGATTTTTGGAAATAGTTGTTGGGTAAGTTTCTTCCGTATTCCCTATTCTCTGAAATTTCTTACTGTTCTTTAGTTTTCTCTTGTATGTTTGCGTGTTATGTGGTAAAAGTATGTGTGTACTGGCAAAATTATTTTGCATTATGTTGATTTCTTTGTTTTCTTGTGATGTTGTTGTTTCCTTGTTTGTTACTCATCTATTTAGTTTCGTATGAAAATGATTTGCTTTTCGTTCAACAACATTGCGATTTAAAAGGTAATTTTCTTATTCTCGTTTTTACATTTCATCTCTTCTCCTTTCCCTACCTTTCATAAGCGCAAGTGTTGAATTTTTCAGGTTTGCCGGGGACAAGAGAAGATTTTTGGAAATAGTTGTTGGGTAAGTTTCTTCCGTATTCCCTATTCTCTCAAATTTTTTACTGTTCTTCAGTTTTCTCCTATATGTTTGTGTGTTCTGTGGTAAAAGTGTGTGTGTACTTGCAAAATTATTTTGCATTATGTTGCTTTATTTGTTTTCTTGTCATCTTTTTGTTTCCTTGTCTATTACTCATCTGTTTAGTTTCGTATGAAAATGCTTCGCTTTTGGTTCAACAACATTGTCCCTTAAGAGGTAATTTTATTATTCTCGTTTTTACATTTCATCTCTTCTCCTTTCCCTACCTTTCATAAGCGCAAGGGTGGAATATTTCAGGATTGCCGGGGACAAGAGAAGATTTATGGAAATAGTTGTTGGGTAAGTTTCTTCCGTATTTCCTATTCTCTAAAAATTTCTTACTGTTCTTAGTTTTCTCTTGTATGTTTGCGTGTTATGTGGTAAAAGTGTGTGTGTACTAGCAAAATTATTTTGCATTATGTTGATTTATTTGTTTTCTTGTCATCTTTTTGTTTCCTTGTCTATTACTCATCTGTTTAGTTTCGTATGAAAATGCTTCGCTTTTCGTTCAACAACATTGTCCCTTAAGAGGTAATTTTCTTATTCTCATTTTTACATTTTATCTCTTCTGCTTTCCCTATCTTTCATAAGCACAAGGGTGGAATTTTTCAGGTTTCCCGGGGACAAGAGAAGATTTTTGGAAATAGTTGTTGGGTAAGTTTCTTCCGTATTCCCTATTCTCTGGAAATTTCTTTCTGTTCTTGAGTTTTCTCTTGTATGTTTGCGTGTTATGTGGTAAAAGTGTGTGTGTACTGGCAAAATTATTTTGCATTATGTTGATTTCTTTGTTTTCTAGTGAACTTGTTGTTTCCTTGTCTGTTACTCATCTATTTAGTTTCGTATGAAAATGATTTGCTTTTCGTTCAACAACATTGTGATTTAAAAGGTAATTTTCTTATTCTCGTTTGTACATTTCATCTCTTCTCCTTTCCCTACCTTTCATAAGCGCAAGGGTTGAATTTTTCAGGTTTGCCAAGGACAACAGAAGATTTTTGGAAATATTTGTTGGGTAAGTTTCTTCCTTATTCCCTATTCTCTCAAATTTTTTATTGTTCTTCAATTTTCTCTTGTATGTTTGCGTGTTATGTGGTAAAAGTGTGTGTGTACTAGCAAAATTATTTTGCATTATGTTGATTTATTTGTTTTCTTGTCATCTTTTTGTTTCCTTGTCTATTACTCATCTGTTTAGTTTCGTATGAAAATGCTTCGCTTTTGGTTCAACAACATTGTCCCTTAAGAGGTAATTTTCTTATTCTCGTTTTTACATTTGATCTCTTCTCCTTTCCCTACCCTTCATAAGCGCAATGGTGGAATTTTTCAGGTTTGCCGGGGACAAGACAAGATTTTTGGAAATAGTTGTTGGGTAAGTTTCTTCCGTATTCCCTATTCTCTGAAATTTCTTAATGTTCTTCAGTTTTCTCTTGTATGTTTGGGTGTTATTTGGTAAAAGTATGTGTGTACTGGCAAAATTATTTTGCATTATGTTGATTTCTTTGTTTCTTGTGATCTTGTTGTTTCCTTGTCTGTTACTCATCGATTTAGTTTCGTATGAATATGATTTGCTTTTCGTTCAACAACATTGTGATTTAAAAGGTAAATTTCTTATTCTCGTTTTTACATTTGATCTCTTCTTCTTTCCCTAGCTTTCATAAGCGCAAGGGATGAATTTTTCAGGTTTGCCGGGGACAAGAGAAGATTTTTGGAAATAGTTGTTGGGTAGGTTTCTTCTGTAATCCCTATTCTCTGAAATTTCTTACTGTTCTTCAGTTTTCTATTGTATGTTTGCGTGTTTTGTGGTAAAAGTATGTGTGTACTGGCAAAATTATTTTGCATTATGTTGATTTCTTTGTTTTTTTGTGATCTTGTATTTTCCTTGTTCGTTACTCATCTGGTTACTTTCGTATGAAAATGATTTGCTTTTCGTTCAACAACATTGTGATTTAAAAGGTAATTTTCTTATTCTCGTTTTTCATTTCATCTATTCTCCTTTCCCTACCTTTCATAAGCGCAAGGGTTGAATTTTTCAGGTTTGCTGGGGACAAGAGAAGATTTTTGGAAATAGTTGTTGGGTAAGTTTCTTCTGTATTCCCTATTCTCTCAAATTTCTTACTGTTCTTCAGTTTTCTCTTGTATGTTTGCGTGTTATGTGCTAAAAGTATGTGTGTACTGGCAAAATTATTTTGCATTATGTTGATTTCTTTGTTTCTTGTGATCTTGTTGTTTCCTTGTCTGTTACTCATCTATTTAGTTTCGTATGAAAATGATTTGCTTTTCGTTCAACAACATTGTGATTTAAAAGGTAATTTTCTTATTCTCGTTTTTACATTTCATCTCATCTCTTTTCCCTACGTTTCATAAGCGCAAGGGTTGAATTTTTCAGGTTTGCCGGGGACAAGAGAAGATTTTTGGAAATAGTTGCTGGGTAAGTTTCTTCCTTATTCCCTATTCTCTCAAATTTTTTACTGTGCTTCAATTTTCTCTTGTATGTTTGCGTGTTTTGTGGTAAAAGTGTGTGTGTACTAGCAAAATTATTTCTCATTATGTTGATTTATTTTTTTTCTTGTCATCTTTTTGTTTCCTTGTCTATTACTCATCTATTTAGTTTAGTATGAAAATGCTTCGCTTTTCGTTCAACAACATTGTCCCTTAAGAGGTAATTTTCTTATTCTCGTTTTTACATTTGATCTCTTCTCCTTTCCCTACCCTTCATAAGCGCAATGGTGGAATTTTTCAGGTTTGCCGGGGACAAGAGAAGATCTTTGGAAATAGTTGTTGGGTAAGTTTCTTTTGTATTTGCTATTCTTTGAAATTTCTTACTGTTCTTCAGTTTTCTCTTGTATGTTTGCGTGTTATGTGCTAAAAGTATGTGTGTACTGGTAAAATTATTTTGCAGTATGTTGATTTCTTTGTTTCTTGTGATCTTTTTGTTTCCTTGTCTATTACTCATCTGTTTAGTTTAGTATGAAAATGCTTCGCTTTTCGTTTAACAACATTGTCCCTTAAGAGGTAATTTTCTTATTCTCGTTTTTACATTTGATCTCTTCTCCTTTCCCTACCCTTCATAAGCGCAATGGTGGAATTTTTCAGGTTTGCCGGGGACAAGAGAAGATCTTTGGAAATAGTTGTTGGGTAAGTTTCTTTTGTAATCCCTATTCTTTGAAATTTCTTACTGTTCTTCAGTTTTCTATTGTATGTTTGCGTGTTTTGTGGTAAAAGTGTGTGTGTACTGGCAAAATTATTTTGCATTATGTTGATTTCTTTGTTTTTTTGTGATCTTGTATTTTCCTTGTTCGTTACTCATCTGGTTACTTTCGTATGAAAATGATTTGCTTTTCGTTCAACAACATTGTGATTTAAAAGGTAATTTTCTTATTCTCGTTTTTACATTTCATCTATTCTCCTTTCCCTACCCTTAATAAGCGCAATGGTGGAATTTTTCAGGTTTTCGGGGACAAGAGAAGATTTTTGGAAATAGTTGTTGGGTAAGTTTCTTCCGTATTCCCTATTCTCTCAAATTTCTTACTGTTCTTCAGTTTTCTCTTGTATGTTTGCGTGTTATGTGGTAAAAGTATGTGTGTACTGGCAAAATTATTTTGCATTATGTTGATTTCTTTGTTTTCTTGTGATCTTGTTGTTTCCTTGTCTGTTACTCATCTATTTAGTTTCGTATGAAAATGATTTGCTTTTCGTTCAACAACATTGTGATTTAAAAGGTAATTTTCTTATTCTCGTTTTTACATTTCATCTCTGCTCCTTTCCCTACCTTTCATAAGCGCAAGGGTTGAATTTTTCAGGTTTGCCGGGGACAAGAGAAGATTTTTGGAAATAGTTGTTGGGTAAGTTTCTTCCTTATTCCCTATTCTCTCAAATTTTTCTTTTCTTTTTTTTTTTTTTTTTTTTTTTTTACTCAAATTATTTTTTTTTTTTTTTTTTTTTTTTTTTTTTTTTTTTTTTTTTTTTTTTTTTTTTCTTTTTTTTTTTTCTTTCGCGATTTTTAATAGTTTTGTGTTTCTTCCTTTCCTATTCTCTTAAATTTCTTCTTTGTTCTTCAATTTTCTCTTGTATGTTTTTGCGTGTTTTGTGGTAAAAGTGTGTTTGTACTAGCAAAATTATTTCGCATTATGTTGATTTATTTTTTTTCTTGTCATCTTTTTGTTTCCTTGTCTATTACTCATCTATTTAGTTTAGTATGAAAATGCTTCGCTTTTCGTTCAACAACATTGTCCCTTAAGAGGTAATTTTCTTATTCTCGTTTTTACATTTGATCTCTTCTCCTTTCCCTACCCTTCATAAGCGCAATGGTGGAATTTTTCAGGTTTGCCGGGGTCAAGAGAAGATTTTTGGAAATAGATGTTGGGTAAGTTTCTTCCGTATTCCCTATTCTCGGAAATTTCTTACTGTTCTTGAGTTTTCTCTTGTATGTTTGCGTGTTATGTGCTAAAAGTATGTGTGTACTGGCAAAATTATTTTGCAGTATGTTGATTTCTTTGTTTCTTGTGATCTTGTTGTTTCCTTGTCTGTTACTCATCTGGTTACTTTCGTATGAAATTGATTTGCTTTTCGTTCAACAACATTGTGATTTAAAAGGTAATTTTCTTATTCTCGTTTTTACATTTCATCTATTCTCCTTTCCCTACCTTTCATAAGCGCATGGGTGGAATTTTTCAGGTTTGTCGGGGGTAGGAGAAGATTTTTGGAAATAGTTGTTGGGTAAGTTTCTTCTGTATTCCCTATTCTCTCAAATTTCTTACTGTTCTTCAGTTTTCTCTTGTATGTTTGCGTGTTATGTGCTAAAAGTATGTGTGTACTGGCAAAATTATTTTGCATTATGTTGATTTATTTGTTTTCCTTTCATCTTTTTGTTTCCTTGTCTATTACTCATCTGTTTAGTTTAGTATGAAAATGCTTCGCTTTTCGTTTAACAACATTGTCCCTTAAGAGGTAATTTTCTTATTCTCGTTTTTACATTTGATCTCTTCTCCTTTCCCTACCCTTCATAAGCGCAATGGTGGAATTTTTCAGGTTTGCCAGGGACAAGAGAAGATTTTTGGAAATAGTTGTTGTGTAAGTTTCTTCTGTATTCCCTATTCTCTCAAATTTTTTATTGTTCTTAAGTTTTCTCTTGTATGTTTGCGTGTTATGTGCTAAAAGTATGTGTGTACTGGCAAAATTATTTTGCATTATGTTGATTTCTTTGTTTTCTTGTGATCTTTTTGTTTCCTTGTCTATTACTCATCTGGTTAGTTTCGTATGAAATTGATTTGCTTTTCGTTCAACAACATTGTGATTTAAAAGGTAATTTTCTTATTCTCGTTTTTACATTTCATCTATTCTCCTTTCCCTACCTTTCATAAGCGCATGGGTGGAATTTTTCAGGTTTGTCGGGGGTAGGAGAAGATTTTTGGAAATAGTTGTTGGGTAAGTTTCTTCTGTATTCCCTATTCTCTCAAATTTCTTACTGTTCTTCAGTTTTCTCTTGTATGTTTGCGTGTTATGTGCTAAAAGTATGTGTGTACTGGCAAAATTATTTTGCATTATGTTGATTTATTTGTTTTCCTTTCATCTTTTTGTTTCCTTGTCTATTACTCATCTGTTTAGTTTAGTATGAAAATGCTTCGCTTTGGGTTTAACAACATTGTCCCTTAAGAGGTAATTTTCTTATTCTCGTTTTCTACATTTGATCTCTTCTCCTTTCCCTACCCTTCATAAGCGCAATGGTGGAATTTTTCAGGTTTGCCGGGGACAAGAGAAGATTTTTGGAAATAGTTGTTGGGTAGGTTTCTTCCTTATTCCCTATTCTCTCAAATTTCTTACTGTTCTTCAGTTTTCTCTTGTATGTTTGCGTGTTATGTGCTAAAAGTATGTGTATACTGGCAAAATTATTTTGCATTATGTTGATTTATTTGTTTTCCTTTCATCTTTTTGTTTCCTTGTCTATTACTCATCTGTTTAGTTTAGTATGAAAATTCTTCGCTTTTCGTTTAACAACATTGTCCCTTAAGAGGTAGTTTTCTTATTCTCGTTTTTACATTTGATCTCTTCTCCTTTCCCTATCCTTCATAAGCGCAATGGTGGAATTTTTCAGGTTTGCCAGGGACAAGAGAAGATTTTTGGAAATAGTTGTTGTGTAAGTTTCTTCTGTATTCCCTATTCTCTCAAATTTTTTATTGTTCTTAAGTTTTCTCTTGTATGTTTGCGTGTTATGTGCTAAAAGTATGTGTGTACTGGTAAAATTATTTTCCAGTCTGTTGATTTCTTTGTTTCTTGTGATCTTGTTGTTTCCTTGTCTGTTACTCATCTATTTAGTTTCGTATGAAAATGATTTGCTTTTCGTTCAACAACATTGTGATTTAAAAGGTAATTTTCTTATTCTCGTTTTGACATTTCATCTCTTCTCCTTTCTCTATCTTTCATAAGCGCAAGGGATGAATTTTTCAGGTTTGCCGGGGACAAGAGAAGATTTTTGGAAATAGTTGTTGGGTAAGTTTCTTCCGTATTCCCTATTCTCGGAAATTTCTTACTGTTCTTGAGTTTTCTCTTGTATGTTTGCGTGTTTTGTGCTAAAAGTATGTGTGTACTGGCAAAATTATTTTGCATTATGTTGATTTCTTTGTTTTCTTGTGATCTTGTTGTTTCCTTGTTTGTTACTCATCTATTTAGTTTCGTATGAAAATGATTTGCTTTTCGTTCAACAACATTGTGATTTAAAAGGTAATTTTCTTATTCTCGTTTTTACATTTCATCTCTTCTCCTTTCCCTACCTTTCATAAGCGCAAGTGTTGAATCTTTCAGGTTTGCCGGGGACAAGAGAAGATTTTTGGAAATAGTATTTGGGTAAGTTTCTTCCTTACTCCCTATTCTCTCAAATTTTTTACTGTTCTTCAATTTTCTCTTGTATGTTTGCTTGTTATGTGGTAAAAGTGTGTGTGTACAAGCAAAATTATTTTGCATTATGTTGATTTATTTTGTTTTCTTGTCATCTTTTTGTTTCCTTGTCTATTACTCATCTGTTTAGTTTAGTATGAAAATGCTTCGCTTTTCGTTCAACAACATTGTCCCTTAAGAGGTAATTTTCTTATTCTCGTTTTTACATTTGATCTCTTCTCCTTTCCTTACCCTTCATAAGCGCAATGGTGGAATTTTTCAGGTTTGCCGGGGACAAGAGAAGATTTTTGGAAATAGTTGTTGGGTAAGTTTCTTCCGTATTCCCTACTCTCGGAAATTTCTTACTGTTCTTCAGTTTTCTCTTGTATGTTTGCGTGTTATGTGGTAAAAGTGTGTGTACTAGCGAAATTATTTTGCATTATGTTGATTTCTTTGTTTTCTTGTCATCTTTTTGTTTACTTGTCTATTACTCATCTGTTTAGTTTCGTATGAAAATGGTTCGCTTTTCGTTCAACAACGTTGTCCCTTAAGAGGTAATTTTCTTATTCTCGTTTTGACATTTCATCTCTTCTCCTTTCTCTATCTTTCATAAGCGCAAGGGATGAATTTTTCAGGTTTGCCGGGGACAAGAGAAGATTTTTGGAAATAGTTGTTGGGTAGGTTTCTTCCTTATTCCCTATTCTCTCAAATTTTTTACTGTTCTTCAATTTTCTCTTGTATGTTTGCGTGTTATGTGGTAAAAGTGTGTGTGTACTAGCAAAATTATTTTGCATTATGTTGATTTATTTGTTTTCTTGTCATCTTTTTGTTTCCTTGTCTATTCCTCATCTGTTTAGTTTAGTATGAAAATGCTTCGCTTTTCGTTCAACAACATTGTCCCTTAAGAGGTAATTTTCTTATTCTCGTTTTTACATTTGATCTCTTCTCCTTTCCCTACCCTTCATAAGCGCAATGGTGTAATTTTTCAGGTTTGCCGGGGACAGGAGAAGATTTTTTGAAATAGTTGTTGGGTATGTTTCTTCCGTATTCCCTACTCTCGGAAATTTCTTACTGTTCTTCAGTTTTCTCTTGTATGTTTGCGTGTTATGTGGTAAAAGTGTGTGTACTAGCGAAATTATTTTGCATTATGTTGATTTCTTTGTTTTCTTGTCATCTTTTTGTTTACTTGTCTATTACTCATCTGTTTAGTTTCGTATGAAAATGGTTCGCTTTTCGTTCAACAACGTTGTCCCTTAAGAGGTAATTTTCTTATTCTCGTTTTGACATTTCATCTCTTCTCCTTTCTCTATCTTTCATAAGCGCAAGGGATGAATTTTTCAGGTTTGCCGGGGACAAGAGAAGATTTTTGGAAATAGTTGTTGGGTAGGTTTCTTCCTTATTCCCTATTCTCTCAAATTTTTTACTGTTCTTCAATTTTCTCTTGTATGTTTGCGTGTTATGTGGTAAAAGTGTGTGTGTACTAGCAAAATTATTTTGTATTATGTTGATTTATTTGTTTTCTTGTCATCTTTTTGTTTCCTTGTCTATTACTCATCTGTTTAGTTTAGCATGAAAATGCTTTGCTTTTCGTTCAACAACATTGTCCCTTAAGAGGTAATTTTCTTATTCTTGTTTTTACATTTCATCTCTTCTCCTTTCACTACCTTTCATAAGCGCAAGGGTGGAATTTTTCAGGTTTGCCGGGGACAAGAGAAGATTTTTGGAAATAGTTGTTGGGTAAGTTTCTTCCGTATTCCCTATTCTCTGAAATTTCTTAGTGTTCTTCAGTTTTCTCTTGTATGTTTGCGTGTTATGTGGTAAAAGTATGTGTGTACTGGCAAAATTATTTTGCATTATGTTGATTTCTTTGTTTTCTTGTGATCTTGTTGTTTCCTTGTGCATTACTCATCTATTTAGTTTCGTATGAAAATGATTTGCTTTTCGTTCAACAACATTGTGATTTAAAAGGTAATTTTCTTATTCTCGTTTTTACATTTCATCTCTTCTCCTTTCCCTACCTTTCATAAGCGCAAGTGTTGAATCTTTCGGGGTTTGCGGGGACAAGAGAAGATTTTTGGAAATAGTTGTTGGGTAAGTTTCTTCCTTATTCCCTATTCTCTCAAATTTTTTTTTTGTTCTTCAATTTTCTCTTGTATGTTTGCGTGGTATGTGGTAAAAGTGTGTGTGTACTAGCAAAATTATTTTGTATTATGTTGATTTATTTTTGTTTTCTTGTCATCTTTTTGTTTTCTTATCTATTACTCAATTGTTTAGTTTAGTATGAAAATGCTTCGCTTTCGTTCAACAACATTGTCTCTTAAGAGGTAATTTTCTTATTCTTGTTTTTACATTTCATCTCTTCTCCTTTCGCTACCTTTCATAAGCGCAATGGTGGAATTTTTCAAGTTTGCCGGGGACAAGAGAAGATTTTCTGAAATAGTTGTTGGGTAAGTTTCTTCCGTATTCCCTATTCTCTGAAATTTCGTACTGTTCTTCAGTTTTCTCTTCTATGTTTGCATGTTATGTGGTAAAAGTTTGTGTGTACTGGCAAAATTATTTTGCATTATGTTGATTTCTTTGTTTCTTGTGATCTTGTTGTTTCCTTGTCTGTTACTCATGTATTTAGTTTCGTATGAAAATGATTTGCTCTTCGTTCAACAACATTGTGATTTAAAAGGTAATTTTCTTATTCTCGTTTTTAGATTTCATCTCTTCTCCTTTCCCTACCTTTCATAAGCGCAAGTGTTGAATCTTTCAGGTTTGCCGGGGACAAGAGAAGATTTTTGGAAATAGTTGTTGGGTAAGTTTCTTCCTTATTCCCTATTCTCTCAAATTTTTTACTGTTCTTCAATTTTCTCTTGTATGTTTGCGTGGTATGTGGTAAAAGTGTGTGTGTACTAGCAAAATTATTTTGTATTATGTTGATTTATTTTTTTTCTTGTCATCTTTTTGTTTTCGTATCTATTACTCAATTGTTTAGTTTAGTATGAAAATGCTTCGCTTTTCGTTCAACAACATTGTCTCTTAAGAGGTAATTTTCTTATTCTTGTTTTTACATTTCATCTCTTCTCCTTTCGCTACCTTTCATAAGCGCAATGGTGGAATTTTTCAAGTTTGCCGGGGACAAGAGAAGATTTTCTGAAATAGTTGTTGGGTAAGTTTCTTCCGTATTCCCTATTCTCTGAAATTTCGTACTGTTCTTCAGTTTTCTCTTCTATGTTTGCATGTTATGTGGTAAAAGTTTGTGTGTACTGGCAAAATTATTTTGCATTATGTTGATTTCTTTGTTTCTTGTGATCTTGTTGTTTCCTTGTCTGTTACTCATGTATTTAGTTTCGTATGAAAATGATTTGCTCTTCGTTCAACAACATTGTGATTTAAAAGGTAATTTTCTTATTCTCGTTTTTAGATTTCATCTCTTCTCCTTTCCCTACCTTTCATAAGCGCAAGGGTTGAATTTTTCAGGTTTGTGGGGAGAAGAGAAGATTTTTGGAAATAGTTGTTGGGTAAGTTTCTTCCGTATTCCCTATTCTCTCAAATTTCTTACTGTTCTTCAGTTTTCTCTTGTATGTTTGCGTGTTATGTGGTAAAAGTGTGTGTGTACTAGCAAAATTATTTTGCATTATGTTGATTTATTTGTTTTCTTGTCATCTTTTTGTTTCCTTGTCTATTACTCATCTGTTTAGTTTCGTATGAAAATGCTTGGCTTTTCGTTCAACAACATTGTCCCTTAAGAGGTAATTTTCTTATTCTCGTTTTTACATTTGATCTCTTCACCTTTCCCTACCCTTAATAAGCGCAATGGTGGAATTTTTCAGGTTTGGCAGCGACAAGAGAAGATTTTTGGAAATAGTTGTTGGGTGAGTTCCTTCCGTATTCCCTATTCTCTGAAATTTCTTACGGTTCTTCAGTTTTCTCTTGTATGTTTGCGTGTTATGTGGTAAAAGTATGTGTGTACTGGCAAAATTATTTTGCATTATGTTGATTTCTTTGTTTTCTTGTGATCTTTTGTTTTTTTTCATTACTCATCTGTTTAGTTTCGTATGAAAATGATTTGCTTTTCGTTCAACAACATTGTGATTTAAAAGGTAATTTTCTTATTCTCGTTTTTACATTTCATCTCTGCTCCTTTCCCTACCTTTCATAAGCGCAAGGGTTGAATTTTTCAGGTTTGCCGGGGACAAGAGAAGATTTTTGGAAATAGTTGTTGGGTAAGTTTCTTCCTTATTCCCTATTCTCTCAAATTTTTTACTGTTCTTCAATTTTCTCTTGTATGTTTGCGTGTTATGTGGTAAAAGTGTGTGTGTACTAGCAAAATTATTTTGCATTATGTTGATTTATTTGTTTTCTTGTCATCTTTTTGTTTCCTTGTCTTTTGCTCATTTGTTTAGTTTAGTATGAAAATGCTTCGCTTTCGTTTAACAACATTGTCCCTTAAGAGGTAATTTTCTTATTCTCGTTTTTACATTTGATCTCATCTCCTTTCCCTACCCTTCATAAGTGCAATGGTGGAATTTTTCAGGTTTGCCGGGGACAAGAGAAGATTTTTGGAAATAGTTGTTGGGTGAGTTTCTTCCGTATTCCCTATTCTCTAAATTTTCTTACTGTTCTTCAGTTTTCTCTTGTATGTTTGCGTGTTATGTGGTAAAAGTGTGTGTGTACTAGCAAAATTATTTTGCATTATGTTGATTTATTTGTTTTCTTGTCATCTTTTTGTTTCCTTGTCTATTACTCATCTGTTTAGTTTCGTATGAAAATGCTTCGCTTTTCGTTCAACAACATTGTCCCTTAAAAGGTAATTTTCTTATTCTCGTTTTTACATTTCATCTATTCTCCTTTCCCTATCTTTCATAAGCGCAAGGGTGGAATTTTTCAGGTTTGCCGGGGACAAGAGAAGATTTTTGGAAATAGTTGTTGGGTAAGTTTCTTCCGTCTTCCCTATTCTCTCAAATTTCTTACTGTTCTTCAGTTTTCTCTTGTATGTTTGCGTTTTATGTGGTAAAAGTATGTGTGTACTGGCAAAATTATTTTGCATTATGTTGATTTCTTTTGTTTCTTGTGATCTTGTTGTTTCCTTGTCTGTTACTCATCTATTTAGTTTCGTATGAAAATGATTTGCTTTTCGTTCAACAACATTGTGATTTAAAAGGTAATTTTCTTATTCTCGTTTTTACATTTCATCTCTTCTCCTTTCCCTACCTTTCATAAGCGCAAGGGTTGAATTTTTCAGGTTTGCCGGGGAGAAGAGAAGATTTTTGGAAATAGTTGTTGGGTAAGTTTCTTCCTTATTCCCTATTCTCTCAAATTTTTTATTGTTCTTCAATTTTCTCTTGTATGTTTGCGTGTTTTGTGGTAAAAGTGTGTGTACTAGCAAAATTATTTCGCATTATGTTGATTTATTTTTTTTCTTATCATCTTTTTGTTTCCTTGTCTCTTACTCATCTGTTTAGTTTAGTATGAAAATGCTTCGCTTTTCGTTCACCAACATTGTCCTTTAAGAGGTAATTTTCTTATTCTCGTTTTTACATTTGATCTCTTCTCCTTTCCCTACCCTTCATAAGCGCAATGGTGGAATTTTTCAGGTTTGTGGGGGACAAGACAAGATTTTTGGAAATAGCTGTTGGGTAAGTTTCTTCCGTATTCCCTATTCTCTTAAATTTCTTACTGTTCTTCAGTTTTCTCTTGTATGTTTGCGTGTTATGTGGTAAAAGTATGTGTGTACTGGCAAAATTATTTTGCACTATGTTGATTTCTTTGTTTCTTGTGATCTTGTTGTTTCCTTGTCTGTTACTCATCTATTTAGTTTCGTATGAAAATGATTTGCTTTTCGTTCAACAACATTGTGATTTAAAAGGTAATTTTCTTATTCTCGTTTTTACATTTCATCTCTTCTGCTTTCCCTACCCTTGATAAGCGCAATGGTGGAATTTTTCAGGTTTGCCGGGGACAAGAGAAGATTTTTGGAAATAGTTGTTGGGTAAGTTTCTTCCGTATTCCCTATTCTCTGAAATTTCTTACTGTTCTTCAGTTTTCTCTTGTATGTTTGCGTGTTTTGTTGTAAAAGTGTGTGTGTACTAGCAAAATTATTTCGCATTATGTTGTTTTATTTTTTTTCTTGTCATCTTTTTGTTTCCTTGTCTATTACTCATCTGTTTAGTTTAGTATGAAAATGCTTCGCTTTTCGTTTAACAACATTGTCCCTTAAGAGGTAATTTTCTTATTCTCGTTTTTACATTTGATCTCTTCTCCTTTCCCTACCCTTCATAAGCGCAATGGTGGAATTTTTCAGGTTTGCCGGGGACAAGAGAAGATTTTTGGAAATAGTTGTTGGGTAAGTTTCTTCCGTATTCCCTATTCTCTGAAATTTCTTACTGTTCTTCAGTTTTCTCTTGTATGTTTGCGTGTTATGTGGTAAAAGTATGTGTGTACTGGCAAAATTATTTTGCATTATGTTTTTTTTGTTTCTTGTTCTTTTTGTTTCTTTCTATTACTCATCTTTTTTTTTAATTTTTTTTTCACTTTCCCTTAAGTTTTTCTTTTTTTTACTTTTCTCTTCTCCTTTCCTACCCTTCATCCATTTTTTTTTCGTTTTAATAGTTTTTGTTTTTTTTCTATTCTCTATTTCTTCTTTTTTTTTTCTCTTGTATTTTCTGTTATGTGGTAAAGTATGTGTTCTTGGCAAAATTATTTTGCATTATGTTGATTTTCTTTGTTTCTTGTGTTCTTGTTGTTTCCTTGTCTGTTACTCATCTATTTAATTTCGTATGAAAATGATTTGCTTTTCGTTCAACAACATTGTGATTTAAAAGGTAATTTTCTTATTCTCGTTTTTACATTTCATCTCTTCTCTTTCCTATCTTTCATAACGCGGTGTTTTTCAGTTTTCCAAAGATTTTTAAATAGTTGTTGGTAGTTTCTTCGTATTCCTATTCTCTTAATTTCTTACTTTCTTTTTTCTTTGATGTTTCTTTTTTGTTTAATTATTTTTTTTTTTTTTTTTTCTTTTCTTTTTTTTTTTCTATCTTCTTTGTTTTATTCTTCTTTTTTACACATTTCCTTAGTAATTTTCTTATTCTCGTTTTTACATTTGATCTCTTCTCCTTTCCCTACCCTTCATAAGCGCAATGGTGGAATTTTTCAGGTTTGCCGGGGACAAGAGAAGATTTTTGGAAATAGTTGTTGGGTAAGTTTCTTCCGTATTCCCTATTCTCTGAAATTTCTTACAGTTCTTCAGTTTTCTCTTGTATGTTTGCGTGTTATGTGGTAAAAGTATGTGTGTACTGGCAAAATTATTTTGCATTATGTTGATTTATTTGTTCTCTTGTCATCTTTTTGTTTCCTTGTCTATTACTCATCTGTTTAGTTTAGTATGAAAATGCTTCGCTTTTCGTTTAACAACATTGTCCCTTAAGAGGTAATTTTCTTATTCTCGTTTTTACATTTGATCTCTTCTCCTTTCCCTACCCTTCATAAGCGCAATGGTGGAATTTTTCGGGTTTGCCGGGGACAAGAGAAGATTTTTGGAAATAGTTGTTGGGTAAGTTTCTTCCGTATTCCCTATTCTCTGAAATTTCTTACTGTTCTTCAGTTTTCTCTTGTATGTTTGCGTGTTATGTGGTAAAAGTATGTGTGTACTGGCAAAATTATTTTGCATTATGTTGATTTCTTTGTTTCTTGTGATCTTGTTGTTTCCTTGTCTGTTACTCATCTATTTAGTTTCGTATGAAAATGATTTGCTTTTCGTTCAACAACATTGTGATTTAAAAGGTAATTTTCTTATTCTCGTTTTTACATTTCATCTCTTCTGCTTTCCCTATCTTTCATAAGCGCAAGGGATGAATTTTTCAGGTTTGCCGGGGACAAGAGAAGATTTTTGGAAATAGTTGTTGGGTAGGTTTCTTCCGTATTCCCTCTTCTCTTAAATTTCTTACTCTTCTTCAGTTTTCTATTGTATGTTTGCGTGTTTTGTGGTAAAAGTATGTGTGTACTGGCAAAATTATTTTGCATTATGTTGATTTATTTGTTTTCTTGTCATCTTTTTGTTTCCTTGTCTATTACTCATCTGTTTAGTTTAGTATGAAAATGCTTCGCTTTTCGTTCAACAACATTGTCCCTTAAGAGGTAATTTTCTTATTCTCGTTTTTACATTTGATCTCTTCTCCTTTCCCTACCCTTCATAAAGCGCAATGGTGGAATTTTTTCGGGTTTGTCGGGGACAAGAGAAGATTTTTTGAAATAGTTGTTGGGTAAGTTTCTTCCGTATTCCCTATTCTCTCAAATTTCTTACTGTTCTTCAGTTTTCTCTTGTATGTTTGCGTGTTATGTGGTAAAAGTATGTGTGTACTGGCAAAATTATTTTGCATTATGTTGATTTCTTTGTTTCTTGTGATCTTGTTGTTTCCTTGTCTGTTACTCATCTATTTAGTTTCGTATGAAAATGATTTGCTTTTCGTTCAACAACATTGTGATTTAAAAGGTAATTTTCTTATTCTCGTTTTTACATTTGATCTCTTCTCCTTTCCCTACCCTTCATAAGCGCAATGGTGGAATTTTTCAGGTTTGTCGGGGACAAGACAAGATTTTTGGAAATAGCTGTTGGGTAAGTTTCTTCCGTATTCCCTATTCTCTGAAATTTCTTCTTTGTTCTTGAGTTTTCTCTTGTATGTTTGCGTTTTATGTGGTAAAAGTGTGTGTGTACTTGCAAAATTATTTTGCATTATGTTGATATATTTGTTTTCTTGTGATCTTTTTGTTTCCTTGTCTATTACTCATCTATTTAGTTTCGTATGAAAATGATTTGCTTTTCGTTCAACAACATTGTGATTTAAAAGGTAATTTTCTTATTCTCATTTTTACATTTCATCTCTTCTCCGCTTTCCCTATCTTTCATAAGCGCAAGGATGAATTTTTCAGGTTTGCCGGGGACAAGAGAAGATTTTTGGAAATAGTTGTTGGGTTAGTTTCTTCCGTATTCCCTATTCTCTTAAATTTCTTACTCTTCTTCAGTTTTCTATTTTATGTTTGCGTGTTTTGTGGTAAAAGTGTGTGTGTACTAGCAAAATTATTTTGCATTATGTTGATTTATTTGTTTTCTTGTCATCTTTTTTGTTTCCTTGTCTATTACTCATCTGTTTAGTTTAGTATGAAAATGCTTCGCTTTTCGTTCAACAACATTGTCCCTTAAGAGGTAATTTTCTTATTCTCGTTTTTACATTTGATCTCTTCTCCTTTCCCTACCCTTCAATAGCGCAATGGTGGAATTTTTCAGGTTTGCCGGGGACAAGAGAAGATTTTTGGAAATAGTTGTTGGGTAAGTTTCTTCCGTATTCCCTATTCTCTTAAATTTCTTACTGTTCTTCAGTTTTCTCTTGTATGTTTGCGTGTTATGTGGTAAAAGTATGTGTGTACTGGCAAAATTATTTTGCATTATGTTGATTTCTTTGTTTTCTTGTGATCTTGTTGTTTCCTTGTCTGTTACTCATCTATTTAGTTTCGTATGAAAATGATTTGCTTTTCGTTCAACAACATTGTGATTTAAAAGGTAATTTTCTTATTCTCGTTTTTACATTTCATCTCTTCTGCTTTCCCTATCTTTCATAAGCGCAAGGGATGAATTTTTCAAGTTTGCCGGGGACAAGAGAAGATTTTTTGAAATAGTTGTTGGGTAAGTTTCTTCCGTATTCCCTATTCTCTCAAATTTCTTACTCTTCTTGATTTTCTCTTGTATGTTTGCGTGTTTTGTGGTAAAAGTTGTGTGTACTAGCAAAATTATTTTGCATTATGTTGATTTCTTTGTTTTCTTGTCATCTTTTTGTTTCCTTGTCTATTACTCATCTGTTTAGTTTAGCATGAAAATGCTTGGCTTTTCGTTCAACAACATTGTCCCTTAAGAGGTAATTTTCTTATTCTTGTTTTTACATTTGATCTCTTCTTCCTTTCCGCTACCCTTCATAAGCGCAATGGTGGAATTTTTCAGGTTTTGCGGGGACAAGAGAAGATTTTTGAAATAGTTGTTGGGTAAGTTTCTTTTGTATTCTCTATTCTCTCAAATTTTTCTTTGTTCTTAAGTTTTCTCTTGTATGTTTGCGTGTTTTGTGGTAAAAGTGTGTGTGTACTAGCAAAATTATTTTGCATTATGTTGATTTCTTTTTTTTCTTGTCATCTTTTTGTTTCCTTGTCTATAACTCATCTGTTTAGTTTAGTATGAAAATGCTTTGCTTTTCGTTCAACAACATTTGTCCTTTAAGAGGTAATTTTCTTATTCTTGTTTTTACATTTGATCTCTTCTCCTTTCCCTACCTTTCATAAGCGCAATGGTGGAATTTTTCAGGTTTGCCGGGGACAGGAGAAGATTTTTTGAAATAGTTGTTGGGTAAGTTTCTTCCATATTCCCTATTCTCTCAAATTTTTTACTGTTCTTCAATTTTCTCTTGTTTGTTTGCTTGTTATGTGGTAAAAGTGTGTGTACTAGCAAAATTATTTTGCATTATGTTGATTTCTTTGTTTTCTTGTGATCTTGTTGTTTCCTTGTCTATTACTCATCTATTTAGTTTCGTATGAAAATGATTTGCTTTTCGTTCAACAACATTGTGATTTAAAAGGTAATTTTCTTATTCTCGTTTTTACATTTCATCTCCTCCTTTCCCTACCTTTCATAAGCGCAATGGTGGAATTTTTCAGGTTTGCCGGGGACAAGAGAAGATTTTTGAAATAGTTGTTGGGTAAGTTTCTTCCGTATTCCCTATTCTCTGAAATTTCTTACTGTTCTTAAGTTTTCTCTTGTATGTTTGCGTGTTATGTGGTAAAAGTATGTGTGTACTGGCAAAATTATTTTGCATTATGTTGATTTCTTTGTTTCTTGTGATCTTGTGGTTTCCTTGTCTATTACTCATCTATTTAGTTTCGTATGAAAATGATTTGCTTTTCGTTCAACAACATTATTCCTTAAGAGGTAATTTTCTTATTCTCGTTTTTACATTTGATCTCTTCTCCTTTCCCTACCTTTCATAAGCCCAATAATGGTATTTTTCAGGTTTGGCATGGACAAGAGATGTTTTTTGGAAATAGTTGTTGGGTAACTTTCTTCCGTATTACCTATTCTCTCAAATTTCTGACTGTTCTTCATTTTTCCCTTGTATGTTTGCGTGTTATATGGTAAATGTATTTGTGTACTGGCAAAATTAATTTTCATTATGTTCATTTCGTTGTTTTGTTGTGATCTTTTTATTTTGGTTCCTATTACTCAATTTTTTTTAGTTTCGTATGAAAATGCTTTACTTTTCATTTAACAACATTGTGCCTTAAGAGGTAATTTTCTTATTCTCGTTTTTACATTTTATATCTTGTGATTTCCCTATCTTTCATAAGCGCAAGGGTGGAATTTTTCAGGTTTGCCGGGGACAAGAGAAGATTTTTGGAAATAGTTGTTGGGTAAGTTTCTTCCGTATTCCCTATTCTCTGAATTTTCTTACTGTTCTTCAGTTTTCTCTTGTATGTTTGCGTGTTATGTGGTAAATGTATGTGTGCACTAGCAACATTAATTTTCATTATGATTATTTCTTTGTTTTCTTGTGATCTTGTTGTTTCGTTGTCTATAACTTATTGTGTTTAGTTTCAGGTGAAAATACTTTGCTTTTCGTTCAACAACATTGAATCTTAAGAGGTGATTTTCTTATTCTCATTTTTACATTTGATTTCTTCTCCTTTCCCTACCTTCCATAAGCGCAAGGGTGGAACTTTTCAGGTTTGCTGGGGACAAGAGAAGTTTTTTGAAAGTGGTTGTTGGGTAAGTTTCTTCCATATTCCCTATTCTCTCAAATTTTTGACTGTTCTTGAGATTTCTCTTGTATATTTACGTGTTATGTGGTAAAAGTATGTGTGTACTAGCAAAATTATTTTGCATTATGGGTTTCATTGCCCACCACTTATATGCATATAAGCGGATTTTTCAGGTTTCTCGGGAGCGAGAGAAGCGCATGAGGAAATTCTTCTTAGATAAGTTTACTTCGTATTCCTTGTTCTGTCCTATATGGCATTGTTCAATATATCTGTTATGTTTGGGTATTATATTTTTTACTTCATCTATGCGTTATTGAATTGCTTTTGATTATGTTGATTTTCTTGTTCTCTAGTGCGCTATGTTTTTGGTTTTGTTTATTTTTAAATTTTATTTATGATTTCATTTGTTGTCTATTGTAGGAATTTGATTTCCTTTTCAATGCATTTTTCAATGGGATGTTACTTTCCTCTTCTCATCTTTGCATCTGATCTCGGTTTCTTTTTCAAGCATTTATAAGCGTGTAACTGGATTTTTCAGGTTTCTCGGGAGCAAGAGCAGTTTAGGAGGAAGTACTTCTTCCATAAGTTTGCTTCGTATTCCCTGTTCTCTCCTATATAGCGTGGTTGTTATCTCTTTTATGTTTGGGTATTATTTGTTGACTTGATCTATGCACTATCGTATCGATTTTGAATATGTTGATTTTTGTGTTTGTTTGTGCGCTTTATTTTTGTTGTTTTATTTCTCATTTCTTTGTTGTTTGTGAGAAGGGTTTGATTTCCTTTTAACTGCAGTTTGGGATGGGGTGTTGTTTTCATTTTCTCGTTTTTTCATCTGATATGGGTTTCATTGCCGCCCGCTTATATGCATATAAGCGGATATTTCAGGTTCCTCGGGAGCGAGAGACGCGCATGAGGAAATTCTTCTTAGATAAGTTTACTTTGTATTCCTTGTTCTGTCTGTAAGGCATTGTTTTATATATGTGTTATATTTGGGTATTATTTTTTGACTTCATCTATGTGGTATCGAATTGATTTTGATTGTGTTGATTTTTGTGTTTGCTTGTGCTCTACATGTTTGGTTTTTTTTTTTTTTTTTCTAATTTCATTTGTTGTCTATTGTAGGAATTTGATTTCCTTTTCACTGCATTTTTCAATGGGATGTTACTTTCCTCTTCTCATCTTTGCATCTGATCTCGGTTTCTTTTTCAAGCATTTATAAGCGTGTAACTGGATTTTTCAGGTTTCTCGGGAGCAAGAGCAGTTTAGGAGGAAGTACTTCTTCCATAAGTTTGCTTCGTATTCCCTGTTCTCTCCTATATAGCGTGGTTGTTATCTCTTTTATGTTTGGGTATTATTTGTTGACTTGAGCTATGCACTATCGTATCGATTTTGAATATGTTGATTTTTGTGTTTGTTTGTGCGCTTTACGTTGGGTTTTTGATTTCTCATTTCTTTTGGTGTTTGTGAGAAGCGTTTGATTTCCTTTTAACTGCATTTTGGGATGGGGTGTTGTTTTCATTTTCTCGTCTTTTCATCTGATATGGGTTTCATTGCCCACCGCTTATATGCATATAGCGAATATTTCAGGTTTTTCGGGAGCGAGAGAAGCGCATTAGGAAATTCTTCATAGATAAGTTTACTTCGTATTCCTTGTTCTTTCCTATATGGCATTGTTCAATATATCTGTTATGTTTGGGTATTATTTTTTGACTTCATCTATGTGGTATCGAATTGATTTTGATTGTGTTGATTTCCATGTTTCCTCTTGCGCTACGTGTTTGGTTTTTTTTATTTTTAATTTTTATTTCTGATTTCATTTGTTGTCTATTGTAGGAATTTGATTTCCTTTTCACTGCATTTTTCAATGGGATGTTATTTACCTTTTCTCGTCTTTTCATCGGATCTCGGTTTCTTTGCCAACCATTTATAAGCTTATAACTGGATTTTTCAAGTTTCTCGGGAGCAAGAGCAGTGTAGGAGGAAGTACCTCTTCCATAAGTTTGCTTCGTATTCCTTGTTCTCTCCTATATCGCATTGTTCGTTATCTCTGTTATTTTTTGGTGTTGTTTGTTCACTAGGTGTACGTGTGATAAAATTTATTTTTCATGTGTTTATTTTTGTGTCTGATTGTGCGGTTTATATTTGGTATTTTATTTCTCATTTATTTGGTTGCGTGTGACAAAAATTTGATTTCATTTTTGCTGCATCTTGCCATGCGATGCAAATTTCCTTTTTTTATGTTTTCAACGGATCTCGGTTTCTTTGCCAACCATTAATAGGCACCTAATTGGATTTTTCCGGTTTCTTGGGAGCAGGAGAAGTGTCTGTAGAAATACTTCCTTGGTATGTTTAGTTTGAATTCCCTATTATCTCCCAAATCGCCTTGTTCGTTATCTTTTTTATGTTTGGGTATTATTTGTTGACTAGATCTATGCGCTATCGTATCGATTTTGAATATGTTGATTTTTGTGTTTGTTTGTGCGCTTTACGTTGGGTTTTTGATTTCTCATTTCTTTTGGTGTTTGTGAGAAGCGTTTGATTTCCTTTTAACTGCATTTTGGGATGGGGTGTTGTTTTCATTTTCTCGTCTTTTCATCTTATATGGGTTTCATTGCCCACCGCTTATATGCATATAAGCGGATTTTTCAGGTTTTTCGGGAGCGAGAGAAGCGCATGAGGAAATTCTTCTTTGATAAGTTTACTTTGTATTCCTTGTTCTTTCCTATATGGCATTGTTCAATATATCTGTCATGTTTGGGTATTAATTTTTGACTTCATCTATATGGTATCGAATTGATTTTGATTATGTTGATTTCCATGTTTTCTTGTGCGCTACGTGTTTGGTTTTTACTATTTTTTATTTTTATTTCTGATTTCATTTTTTGTCAATTGTAGAAATTTGATTTCCATTTTCTTTGCATTTTTCAATGGGATGTTATTTACCTTTTCTCGTCTTTTCATCGGATCTCGATTTCCTTGCCAAGCATTTATAATCTTATAATTGGATTTTTCAAGTTTCTCGGGAGCAAGAGCAGTGTAGGAGGAAGTACCTCTTCCATAAGTTTGCTTTGTATTCCTTGTTCTCTCCTATATCGCATTGTTCGTTATCTCTGTTATTTTTTGGTGTTGTTTGTTCACTGGGTGTACGTGTGATAAAATTTATTTTTCATGTGTTTATTTTTGTGTCTGTTTGTGCGGTTTATATTTGGTATTTTATTTATAATTTATTTGGTTGTGTGTTAGCAAGAATTTGATTTCTTTTTCGTTGCATCTTGCCATGCGATGCTACTTTCCTTTTTATACCTTTTCATTGGATCTCGATTTCTTTGCCAACCATTAATAGGCACATAATTGGATTTTTCAGGTTTCTTGGGAGCAGGAGAAGTGTCTGAAGAAATACTTCCTAGGTAAGTTTACTTCGAATTCCCTGTTATCTCCCAAATCGCATTGTTCGTTATCTCTGTTATGTTTGGGTAGTATTTGTTGACTTGATCTATGCGCAATCGAATCGATTTTGAATATGTTGATTTTTGTGGTTGTTTGTGCGCTTTATGTTTGGTGTTTTATTTCTCATTTCTTTTGTTGTTTGTGAGAAGCGTTTGATTTCCTTTTAATTGTATTTTGGGATGGAGTGTTTTCATTTTCTCGTCTTTTCATCTTATATGGGTTTCATTGCCCACCGCCTCTATATGCATATAAGCGGATATTTCAGGTTTCTCGGGAGCGAGAGAAGCGCATGAGGAAATTCTTCATTGATAAGTTTGTTTAATATTCCTTGTTCTTTCCTATATGGCATTGTTCAATATATTTGTTATGTTTGGGTATTAATTTTTGACTTCATCTATGCGGTATCAAATTGATTTTGATTGTGTTGATTTCCATGTTTTCTTGTGCGCTACGTGTTTGGTTTTTACTATTTTTTATTTTTATTTCTGATTTCAGTTTTTGTCAATTGTAGAAATTTGATTTCATTTTCATTGCATTTTTCAATGGGATGTTATTTTCCTTTTCTCGTCTTTTCATCGGATCTCGATTTCCTTGCCAAGCATTTATAATCGTATAATTGGATTTTTCAGGTTTCTCGGGAGCAAGAGCAGTTTAGGAGGAAGTACTTCTTCCATAAGTTTGCTTTGTATTCCCTGTTCTCTTCTATATCGCATTGTTTGTTATCTCTGTTATTTTTTGGTGTTGTTTGTTGACTGGGTGTACGTGTAATAAAATTTATTTTTCATGTGTTTATTTTTGTGTCTGTTTGTGCGGTTTATGTTTGGTATGTTTATTATAATTTCTTTGGTTGTGTGTTAGAAGAATTTGATTTCTTTTTCGCTGCATGTTGCCATGCGATGCTACTTTCCTTTTTATACCTTTTCATTGGATCTCGATTTCTTTGCCAACCATTAATATGTGCACATAATTGGATTTTTCAAGTTTCTTGGGAGCAAGAGAAGTGTCTCGAAGAAATACTTCCTAGGTAAGTTTACTTGAATTCCCTATTATCTCCCAAATCGCATTGTTCGTTATCTCTATTATGTTTGGGTAGTATTTGTTGACTTGATCTATGCGCAATCGAATCGATTTTGAATATGTTGATTTTTGTATTTGTTTGTGCGCTTTATGTTTGGTGTTTTATTTCTCATTTCTTTTGTTGTTTGTGAGAAGCGTTTGATTTCCTTTTAATTGTATTTTGGGATGGAGTGTTTTTTTCATTTTCTCGTCTTTTCATCTGATATGGGTTTCATTGCCCACCGCTTATATGCATATAAGCGGATATTTCAGGTTTCTGGGGAGCGAGAGAAGCGCATGACGAAATTCTTCATTGATAAGTTTGCTTCATATTCCTTGTTCTTTCCTATATGGCATTGTTCAATATATTTGTTATGTTTGGGTATTAATTTTTGACTTCATCTATGCGGTATCGAATTGATTTTGATTGTGTTGATTTCCATGTTTTCTTGTGCGCTACGTGTTTGGTTTTTACTATTTTTTATTTTTATTTCTGATTTCAGTTTTTGTCAATTGTAGAAATTTGATTTCCTTTTCATTGCATTTTTCAATGGGATGTTATTTTCCTTTTCTCGTCTTTTCATCGGATCTCGATTTCCTTTGCCAAGCATTTATAAGCGTATAATTGGATTTTTCGGAGTTTCTCGAGAGCAAGAGCAGTTTAGGGGGAAGTACTTCTTCCTTAAGTTTGCTTCGTATTCCTGTTCTCTCCTATATCGCATTGTTTGTTATCTCTGTTATTTTTTGGTGTTGTTTGTTGATTTGGGTGTACGTGTGATAAAATTTATTTTTCATGTGTTTATTTTTGTGTCATTTTTTGCGGTTTATGTTTGGTATGTTATTTTTCATTTCTTTGGTTGTGTGTTAGAAGAATTTGATTTCTTTTTCGCTGCATGTTGCCATGCGATGCTACTTTCCTTTTTTGTCCTTTTCATCGGATCTCGGTTTCTTTGCCAACCATTAATATGTGCATGTAACTGGATTTTTCAAGTTTCTCGAGAGCAAGAGAAGTGTCTGAAGAAATACTTCCTGGGTAAGTTTACTTCGAATTCCCTATTATCTCCCAAATCGCATTGTTCGTTATCTCTATTATGTTTGGGTAGTATTTGTTGACTTGATCTATGCGCAATCGAATCGATTTTGAATATGTTGATTTTTGTGTTGTTTTGTGCGCTTTATGTTTGGTGTTTTATTTCTCATTTCTTTTGTTGTTTGTGAGAAGCGTTTGATTTCCTTTTAATTGTATTTTGGGATGGAGTGTTTATTTCATTTTCTCGTCTTTTCATCTAATATGGGTTTCATTGCCCACCGCTTATATGCATATAAGCGGATATTTCAGGTTTCTTGGGAGCGAGAGAAGCGCATGAGGAAATTCTTCATTAATAAGTTTACTTCGTATTCCTTGTTCTTTTCTATTTGGCATTGTTCAATATATCTGTTATGTTTGGGTATTAATTTTTGACTTCATCTATGCCGTATCGAATTGATTTTGATTGTTTTGATTTCCATGTTTTCTTGTGCGCTACGTGTTTGGTTTTTTTTATTTTTTATTTCAGTTTTTGTCAATTGTAGAAATTTGATTTCCTTTTCACTGCATTTTTCAATGGGATGTTATTTTCCTTTTCTCATCTTTTCATCGGATCTCGATTTCTTTGCCAAGCATTTATAAGCATATAACTAGATTTTTCAGGTTTCTCAGGAGCAAGAGCAGTTTAGGAGGAAGTACTTCTTCCTTAAGTTTGCTTCGTATTCCCTGTTCTCTCCTATATAGCATTGTTCGTTATCTCTGTTATTTTTTGGTGTTGTTTGTTGACTGGGTGTACGTGTGATAAAATTTATTTTTCATGTGTTTATTTTTGTGTCTGTTTTTGCGGTTTATGTTTGGTATGTTATTTTTCATTTCTTTGGTTGTGTGTTAGAAGAATTTGATTTCTTTTTCGCTGCATGTTGCCATGCGATGCTACTTTCCTTTTTTGTCCTTTTCATCGGATCTCGGTTTCTTTGCCAACCATTAATATGTGCATGTAACTGGATTTTTCAAGTTTCTCGAGAGTAAGAGAAGTGTCTGAAGAAATACTTCCTGGGTAAGTTTACTTCGAATTCCCTGTTATCTCCCAAATCGCATTGTTCGTTATCTCTGTTATGTTTGGGTAGTATTTGTTCACTTGATCTATGCGCAATCGAATCGATTTTGAATATGTTGATTTTTGTGTTTGTTTGTGCGCTTTATGTTTGGTGTTTTATTTCTCATTTCTTTTGTTGTTTGTGAGAAGCGTTTGATTTCCTTTTAATTGTATTTTGGGATGGAGTGTTTTTTTCATTTTCTCGTCTTTTCGTCTGATATGGGTTTCATTGCCCACCGCTTATATGCATAGAAGCGGATATTTCAGGTTTCTCGGGAGCGAGAGAAGCGCATGAGGAAATTCTTCATTGATAAGTTTACTTCGTATTCCTTGTTTTTTCCTATATGGCATTGTTGAATATATCTATTATGTTTGGGTATTAATTTTTGACTTCATCTATGCCGTATCGAATTGATTTTGATTGTGTTGATTTCCATGTTTTCTTGTGCGCTACATGTTTGGGTTTTTTTATTTTTTATTTTTATTTCTGATTTCATTTTTTGTCAATTGTAGAAATTTGATTTCCTTTTCACTGCATTTTTCAATGGGATGTTATTTTCCTTTTCTCGTATTTTCATCGGATCTCGATTTCTTTGCCAAGCATTTATAAGCGTATAACTGGATTTTTCAGGTTTCTCGGGAGCAAGAGCAGTTTAGGAGGAAGTACTTCTTCCATAAGTTTGCTTCGTATTCCCTGTTCTCTCCTATATCGCATTGTTCGTTATCTTTGTTATTTTTTGGTGTTGTTTGTTGATTGGTGTACGTGTGATAAAATTTATTTTTCATGTGTTTATTTTTGTGTCTGTTTTTTCGGTTTATGTTTGGTATGTTATTTTTCATTTCTTTGGTTGTGTGTTAGAAGAATTTGATTTCTTTTTCGCTGCATGTTTCCATGCAATGCTACTTTCCTTTTTTGTCCTTTTCATCGGATCTCGGTTTCTTTGCCAACCATTAATATGTGCACGTCACTGGATTTTTCAGGTTTCTCGGAAGCAAGAGAAGTGTCTGAAGAAATACTTCCTGGTTAAGTTTACTTCGAATTCCTTGTTATCTCCTAAATCGCATTGTTCGTTATCTCTATTATGTTTTGGTATTATTTGTTAACTTGATCTATGCGCAATCGAATCGATTCTCAATATGTTTATTTTTGTGTTTGTTTGTGCGTTTTATATTTGGTGTTTTATTTCTCATTTCTTTTGTTGTTTGTGAGATGCGTTTGATTTCCTTTTAACTGCATTTTGGGATGGGGTGTTGTTTTCATTTTCTCGTCTTTTCATCTGATATGGGTTTCATTGCCCACCGCTTACATGCATATAAGCGAATATTTTAGGTTTCTCGGGAGCGAGAGAAGCGCATGAGGAAATTCTTCATTAATAAGTTTACTTCGTATTCCTTGTTTTTTATTATCTGGCATTGTTCAATATATTTGTTATGTTTTGGTATTATTTTTTGACATCATCTATGCGGTATCGAATTTATTTTGATTGTGTTGATTTCCATGTTTTCTTGTGCGCTACGTGTTTGGTTTTTTTTATTTTTTATTTTTATTTCTAATTTCATTTGTATTCTATTGTAGGAATTTGATTTCCTTTTCACTACATTTTTCAATGGGATGTTATTTTCCTTTTCTCGTCTTTTCATCGGATCTCGGTTTCTTTGTCCAGCATTTATAAGCGTTTAACTGGATTTTTCAGGTTTCTCAAGAGCAAGAGCAGTGTAGGAGGAAGTACTTCTTCCATAAGTTTGCTTCGTATTCCCTGTTCTCTCCTATATCGCATTGTTCGTTTTCTCTGTTATTTTTTGGTATTGTTTGTTTACTAGGTGTACGTGTGATAAAATTCATTTTTAGTGTGTTGATTTTTGTGTCTGTTTGTGTTGTTTATGTTTGGTATTTTATTTCTCTTTTCTTTGGTTTGGTGTGAGAAGAATTTGATTTCTTTTTCGCTGCATCTTGCCATGCGATGCTACTTTTCTTTTTTGGCCTTTTCAACGGATCTCGGTTTCTTTGCCAACCATTAATATGCACATAACTGGATTTTTCAGGTTTCTCGGGAGCAGGAGAAGTGTATGAAGAAATACTTCTTTGGCAAGTTTACTTCGAATTTCCTATTATCTCCCATATCGCATTGTTGGTTATCTCTTTTATGTTTGGGTATTATTTGTTGACTTGATTTATGCGCTATCGTATCAATTTTGAATATGTTGATTTTTGTGTTTGTTTGTGGGCTTTATGTTTGGTGTTTTATTTCTCATTTCTTTCATTGTTTGTGAGAAGCGTTTGCTTTCCTTTTAACTGTAGTTTGGGATGGGGTGTTGCTTTCATTTTCTCGTCTTTTCATCTTATATGAGTTTCATTGGCCACCGCTTATATGCATATAAGCGGATATTTCAGGTTTCTCGGGAGCGAGAGAAGCGTATGAGGAAATTCTTCTTAGATAAGTTTACTTCGTATTCCTTGTTCTGTCCTATAGGGCTTTGTTTAATTTATCTGTTATTTTTGGGTATTATTTTTTGACTTCATCTATGGGGTATCGAATTTATTTTGATTTTGTTGATTTATGTGTTTGCTTGTGCGCTACTTGTTTGGTTTTTTTTTTTTTTTTTTAATTTCTGATTTCATTTGTTGTCTATTGTAGGAATATGATTTCCTTTTCACTGCATTTTTCAATGGGATGTTATTTTCATTTTCTCGTCTTTTCATCGGATCTCGGTTTCTCTGCCCAACATTTATAAGCATATAATTGGATTTTTCAGGTTTCTCAGGGGCAAGAGCAGTGTAGGAGGAAGTACTTCTTCCATAAGTTTGCTTCGTATTCCTTGTTCTCTCCTATATCGCATTGTTCGTTATCTCTGTTATTTTTTGGTATTGTTTGTTGACTAGGTGTACGTGTGATAAAATTTATTTTTCATGTGTTTATTTTTGCTGTCTGTTTGTGCGGTTTATGTTTGGTATTTTATTTCTCATTTCTTTGGTTTGGTGTAAGAAGAATTTGATTTCTTTTTCGCTGCATCTTGCCATGCGATTCTACTTTCCTTTTTTGGCCTTTTCATCGGATCTCGGTTTCTTTGCCAACCATTAGTATGCACATAACTGGATTTTTCAAGTTTCTGGGGAGCAGGACAAGTGTCTGAAGAAATACTTCCTGGGTAAGTTTACTTCGAATTTCTTGTTATCTCCCAAATCGCATTGTTCATTATCTCTGTTATGTTTGGGTATTATTTGTTGACTTGATCTATGCGCTATCGAATCGTTTTGGAATATGTTGATTTTTGTGTTTGTTTGTGCGCTTTATGTTTGGTGTTTTATTTCTCATTTCTTTTGTTGTATGTGAGAAACGTTTGATTTCCTTTCAACTGCATTTTGGGATGGGGTGTTTTTTTCATTTTCTCGACTTTTCATTTGATAGGGGTTTCATTGCCCACCGCTTATATGTATATAAGCGGATATTTCAGGTTTCTCGGGAGCGAGAGAAGCACATGAGGAAATTGTTCATAGATAAGTTTACTTTGTATCCCTTGTTCTTTCCTATATGGCTTTGTTCAATATATCTGTTATGTTTGGGTATTATTTTGATTGTGTTGATTTCTGTGTTTTGTTGTTGGCTATGTGTTTGGTTTTTTTTATTTTTGATTTCATTTGTTGTCTATTGTAGGAATTTGATTTTCTTTACACTGCATTTTTCAATGGGATGTTATTTTCCTTTTCTCGTCTTTTCATCGGATCTCGGTTTCTTTGCCCAGCATTTCTAAGCGTATAACCTGGTTTTTCAGGTTTCTGGGGAGCAAGAGCAGTGTAGGAGAAAGTACCTCTTCCATAAGTTTGCTTCGTATTCCTTGTTCTCTTCTATATCGCATTGTTCGTTATCTTTGTTATTTTTTGGTATTGTTTGTTGACTTGGTGTACGTGTGATAAAATTCATTTTTAATGTGTTGATTTTTGTGTCTGTTTGTGCGGTTTATGTTTGGTATTTTATTTCTCATTTCTTTGGTTGTGTGTGAGAAGAATTTGATTTCTTTTTCGCTTCATGTTGCCATGCGATCCTACTTTCCTTTTTTGGCCTTTTCATCGAATCTCGGTTTCTTTGCCAACCATTAATATGCACATAACTGGATTTTTCAGGTTTCTCGGGAGCGGGAAAGTGTCTGAAGAAATACTTCTTGGGTAGGTTTACTTCGAATTCCCTGTTATCTCCCATATCGCATTGTTCGTTATCTCTGTTATGTTTGGGTATTATTTGTTGACTTGATCTATGCGCTATCGAATCGATTTTGAATATGTTGATTTTTGTGTTTGTTTGTGCGCTTTATGTTTGGTGTTTTATTTCTTATTTCTTTTGTTGTTTGTGAGAAGCGTTTGATTTCCTTTTAACTGCAGTTTGGGATGGGGTGTTCTTTTCATTCTCTCGTCTTTTCATTTGATAGGGGTTTCATTGCCCACCGCTTATATGCATATAAGCGGATTTTTCAGGTTTCTCGGGAGCGAGAGAAGCGTATGAGGAAATTCTTCTTAGATAAGTTTATTTCGTATTCCTCGTTCTGTCCTATATGGCTTTGTTTATATCTGTTATGTTTTGGTAATATTTTTTTACTTCATCTATGCGGTATCGAATTGATTTGGATTGTGTTGATTTCTGTGTTTGCTCTTGCGCTACATGTTTGGTTTTTTTTTATTTTTTTATTTCTGATTTCATTTGTTGTCTATTGTAGGAATTTGATTTCCTTTTCTCGTCTTTTCATCGGATCTCGGTTTCTTTGCCCAGCATTTATAAGCGTATAACTGGATTTTTCAGGTTTCTTGGGAGCAAAAGCAGTGTAGGAGGAAGTACTTCTTATATAAGTTTGCTTCGTATTCCCTATTCTCTCCTATATTGCATTGTTCGTTTTCTCTGTTATTTTTTGGTATTGTTTGTTGACTTGGTGTATGTGTGATAAAATTCATTTTTAATGTGTTGATTTTTGTGTTTGTTTATGCGGTTTATGTTTGGTATTTTATTTCTCATTTCTTTGGTTGTTTGTGTGAAGAATTTGATTTCTTTTTCACTGCATCTTGCCATGCGATGCTACTTTCCTTTTTTGGCCTTTTAATCGGATCTCGGTTTCTTTGCCAACCATTAATATGCACATAACTGGATTTTTCAGGTTTCTCGGGAGCAAGAGAAGTGTATAAAGAAATACTTATTGGGTAAGTTTATTTCGAATTCCCTATTATCTCCCATATCGCATTGTTCGTTATGATTGGCAATGTTGAAAATAGAGAAGGGTTCACTATCCAGAACCTAAAGGAACATCCATCCAAGCTTATCATAGAGGAAAATGTTAATAACAAGTGAAAGAAATCCTGCTGCATCACCTACGACATGGTCATCCAAGTTGCATGTCCTTAAAAACTTTGTATCCAAATCTTTGCTCTAGTCTAGATCTTTCCAAATTTAAATGTGAGAGTTGTGAATTCGCAAAAAATCATTGTGTGTCTTTTCTTTAAAAGAAAAAATGAAAATTTTTTATTCCTTTCTCCTTAGTTCATGGTGATGTATGGGGTTCATCTAGAGTTAGCTCTCTCTTAGGTAAAAAATGGTTGTCACTTTTATAGATGATTGTACTTGGGTCACTTGGATTTCTCTTCTCAAAAATCTTTGATTCCTTTCTCCTTGGTTCATAGTGATGTTTGGGGTTCATCTAGAGTTACCCCTCTCTTAAGTTTTTTTTTTTATGAATAAAGAGAAATATATTCAAAGAAAAGAGGCACATCAAAGAAGCACCCCAAAGTATACAGGTAGTATACAAAGGAGAGAGAAAAGAACCCTTAACCAGGGCCTAACCAATCTACAAAAACTACAACGGAAGGGGGACAAGAGCCAAAAAAACCCCTATATTCCAGGCCCATAGATTACGAAGGAAAAACGATTTACACCCATGAATCAAATGCTTCTCGTTTTCAAACGCCCTACTGGTTCTTTCCTGCCAAACAATCCAAAAAGGGCACAAGGGAGCTAAAAACCACACTTTCTTCCTTTCCTTACCCACACAAGGCCCTAACCATCCCAATAACGCCTCTCTAACTGAAGAGGAGAGCACCCATGAAACCCCAAAGAGGGAAAAAAAGTAAGCTCCATAAACTTCTGGTTAGCCCACAATGCAAGAGGATATGATCAATAGACTCTTCCTCTGCCAGACACAAGTAACATCTGTTAGCCAAGGAGAACACTCTTTTTTTAATACAATCCAAGCTTAAGGCCTTTTTCCACGTAACCTCCCAAGCAAAAAAACTCACCCTTGGAGGCATTAAAGAATTCCAAATAACTTTTGCAGGAAAATCCCCTAGTCTTTCTAGTTCCAACTCCTTGTAAAGAGACTTAATAGAAAATCTTCCGTCCTTTGCCTTAGTCCAAATTACGTGATCTTCCACATCACTACAAACCCTCCTCCCTTGCAACCTTAATAGAAGACACTCCACATCGAAGACTTCCCAATCGTTCAGCCGCCTTGAGAACCTAGGAGCCCACACTCCCCCTCCAAAATGGCTCCACACATCTGCCACCCAAGTCTCCTTAGCCGATGATATAACAAATAAAGAGGGAAAAGAAGTACACAAAGGATCATCTCCACACCACTTGTCCTTCCAAAATCTAACCCTCTTACCATTTCCCACAAAATAAACCAAATTGTCGCCTAACACATCCCAACCTCTCCTACTTGCTTTCCACAAACCAACCCTAAAACTACCTCTCACAACACGGGATCTCCAACCACCCTCTTCCCCATACTTTGCACATATAACTTGCCTCCACAAAGCTTCCCTTTCCACAGAAAAACACCAACTCCACTTACATAGGAGTGCCTTATTCAGCAACGCCAAGTTCCTCACACCCAAACCACTCTTTCGTTTATCTAAGCAAACAATATACCATTCCCCTAATTGGGGCTTCCTCTCCAGGGCCCCACCACCCCAAAGAAAGTCCCTTTGGATCCGCTCCAATCTTAAACTCACACTCTTTGGCATATGAAACAGGGACATACAGTAGATAGACATACTGGACAGAGTGGTTCGGATTAAGGTCATTCTGCCCTCCTTGGAGATATACTGCCTTTTCCAAAAGGAAAGCCTCTTCCTCAGCCTTTCCTCAACCCCGTCCCAAATTGCCACCTCTTTGTAACGAGCACCCAAAGGAAGTCCCAAATAAGAAGATGGGAGCTTGCTAACCTTGCAACCAAATTCAAGGGTCAACTCCTCTACATTTTCCACTCTTCCCACCGCGATGATCTCACTTTTATCCAAATTCACCTTCAACCCTGACATGGCTTTGAACCACATAAGGAGCCAACTTAAGTAGGACACCTGATCAATGAAAGGCTCACAAAATACTAAAGTGTCATCCACGAACAGCAAATGAGTGATCTCCACTCCCGCACCTCCTCTATCACTAAGTTGCCACCCCGGAAACCCCCCTCCTTCGCTCTCTTGAACAAACAACTAAGAGCCTCCATGATAGTCACGAACAGGTAGGGGGATAAAGGATCTCCCTATCTCAATCCCCGAGAACTTTGGAAGAATCCTGAGAGAGTTCCATTAATAAGGACGGAGAAACTGACAATACCAATACATCACTGAATCCAGCTAATCCACTTAGCTCCAAAACCCATCATTTCCATCAACCAAAGAAGAAAACTCCAATTTACATGGTCGTATGCCTTCTCAATATCCAGCTTACAAAAGATGCCACCTCCCCCACCTTTCTGCATTGAATGAATCGCCTTATTCGCAATTAGCAAGACATCCAGGATTTGTCTTCCCTCCACAAATGCATTTTGGGACTTGGACGCTATCTTACCCATCACCTTTTTAAGCCTATTAGCTAGCACATTTGCTAACAACTTATAAAGACTGCCCACCAAGCTTATAGGCCTAAAGTCCTTGAGATCTTCAGCTCCTCCTTTCTTAGGAATTAAAACCAAAAAAAAGCATTAATGCTCTTGACGAACTTGCCCTAATCATGAAAGTCCTTAAAGAACCCCATAACTTCCTCCTTCAGAAAACCCCAACTGAATTGCCAAATCGCCATTGTGAAACCATCAGGACCAGGAGCTTTATCCCCGTTGAGGTCCGAGAGAGCACCAAACACTTCTTCCTCAGAAAAAAAGAGCCTTTAACATTGCTTCAACTTCCCCTTCCAGAACCCCAACCTGCAGCCCATTGCATTTGGGCCTCCACTCATTTGTTTCTGACAATAGAGAATGGAAAGCCTGAACCACACCATCCTTAATGTCACGTTCTTCTGTTACCCACGACCCATTTATCTTAATCTTCACCAGGGAATTGACCCTCTTATGTGCATTGGCCATTTTATGGAAATAACCAGTATTTATGTCACCCTCCCTCAGCCATAACTCTCTAGACTTTTGTCTCCAGGAAGTCTCTTCCATTATCACCCACTTCTTATACTCCTTCAAAGCCTGCTTTATGAGATTTTGCTCTTCAGCAGAACACCCTATCCCCTTCTATTGAATCCCAAAACATCATCTGCTTTAAAGTTAAATCTTTTCAGGCAGTGACATTACCAAACACTTCTCTGTTCCAAATCTTCAAGCTAGCCTTAAGCGCTTTCAGTTTTTCAGACAAAGTGAAACTGAAAGCCCTTCTGGATTGGAAGCCCATCCACCAACTCCTTAACAAATCCTTAAAGTCTTTTTCCTTTAGCCACATATTCTCAAACATGAAGGGGGAAGGACCATTCCTCACTCCTCCATAGTCCAACAAAATTGGGCAGTGGTCAGAAACAAGTCTAAGTAGAAGACTTTGAACCGCCCCACTGAAATAACACTCCCAGTCCTCTGAAACTATAAATCTATCCAACCTTGACTGAACTTGGTTATTCAACCCACCCCTCCACGTGAAAGACCCCCCCTGCAAAGGGAGGTCACTTAATTCCAAATCCTCAATGATCTCTGAGAATCTTCTCATTGCTGAAGACGGTCTTGAAATACTGTTCCTCTCTCCCAAGAATCTAATAACATTAAAATCACCCCCTATGCACCACAGATCCTGCCACAATCCCCTGATTGTCTCCAACTCCCAGAAATCTTCCCTAAACCTCCCAACAGCAGGGCCATACATCCTTGTAAAGACCTAATAGAAGCCATCCTCCACATTTTTAAACTGAAAGGAAACCGAAAAATTACCAATTTCCATTTCAATCAGCTCTAAAACCCTATTATCCCAAAAAACTAACACCCCCCTTTGCCATACCCTGAGAATCAAGAGCACCCCACTCCAAGAACCTGCCCATCCCCAACTACCGAACCAAACTACACGACATACTTTGGATTTTGGTTTCGTGCAGACAAACCAATTCCGCCTTTTGAGCCTTGATTAGAGATTTAATGAGCCTTCTTTTATCACTATCATTTGCCCTTCTCACGTTCCAGGAGAGAATTCTTAACTTCATTTACCCACAGAGACTGAACCCCCACTCTCTCGGAAAAGAGCTCTTCCATTTCCTGAACTTTTAAAATTTACGGAACACTCCAACCTTTTACGTTCCCTTTCAAACCTTGAGGATTCAACCTTAACCCTTTTAGCCTCAAACCTCCGGCTCTTCTGGTCTTTCCTCATACTCCATTTCTTGAGCAAGGCTAGAATTTCCTCTTCACATCCCGTGGTTGGCATGCCCAGAAAGTCACTAAACTAGGCAAGGCAAAAGGAATTCCATTCCCCAACTGACTCTACTCCAAGCTCAAGCTGCCTAAAGGAGTTGTTTTCATCGGGGCTCGTCTCTCCGACCACAACTAGCGCCCTTTCCTCCCCGGAAGAGGCCGCCGCAGGACTCCTGTCAGCCAAAACCATTTTCAGGGGACGAATGCTCGCATCCGCTTCAACCATCTCCGTCCCCGATCCATAATCGCAACTTCAGATCCCTTTCGCTGCTCTTTTCCAACAAGAAATAGAAGAAGAAGAGAGTCCACGTACCCCCGAGACACCAAAGGGAAGGGATGAGAGGAATACCTTGTCGCTTCAGCCTGGAGAGCCTCATCGGTGCCTGAAATCCAAGTCAAAGTCGACTTGAACCACTCCAATGGGACAGTCACTGCTGCTCGATCGTCCCCAGCGAGAAGCCCTAAAGGTCTATCCATCCCCAAACTACCCTCCTCCCTTAAAAGGGAAGGGCCACTCAATTTGGCCCGGCCTAATCGACCTCTATCTTCAACAGCCAGCCCAGTTACCCCCTGGTCCTTTTGCAACTCAACTGAGCCTTCCCTCACCAGCCCACTTCCTCTCTGAATCCCCTGTATCCTCCAAATAGGCCCTCTTGCCAACTGGACTCCTCCTGCCACTGCCTCCAAAATCTTCCCCATCTGCAACTACTTTTTGAACATAACAGTCCAATCCTTCACCAAAACAGCTACTCTTCCCTCCAGAGTTTGACACGTCTCCTCTACCAGCCTGCAACAGGACGAGGTCTTTCTCCACACCTATACGCGAACCACCACCGTCGTCACCTCTAACCTTCGACTCTAGCGACCCATTGCTGCAACTTCTCGGAACAACCATGGAAAATTTCGGGGGGACTTCCCACCACAACTGGATGGAGTAGCACGTAGACCCAACCACTAGCTGCAAAGAAGCGGGTAGACTTCTCCCATTCAACCTCACTAGGATCCTAGCCCACTGTAATTGAACCAAATTCACCGATCCTTCATCCACTGCTACAAAGCCTCTACCACAACAATCCCCAATTTTAATAAAGACTTCAAGGCTCCACAAATGCAAAGGAAGAGCCAACACTCTCACCCACACCTCCTTGTAAGACCCCTCCTTTACCAAACACCCAGTCGCGTGTTGCCATCTTTCCAAACTGAGAAGTCTCTCCCTAAACCTCCTAGGTCCTCTAACCAACACCCTTCTGCCTCCAAACAATCCTCAAACTCAAACAGAATTAAAGACCCACCAAAAACATACACCTGCAAGCCAAATCTTAGTTACCATGTACGCCTAGCCCACATTTCCAATGCCTGAACCTCTGATTCCGAAACAGGTCCCTCTCCAAACTTCCCAACCAGGCACCTCCTAAGCTTCTCTTCTCTGCCTTGCACAACTCCTTCTCCAATCTGAAGCCAAATAGTCTCCTCCGCCAAACATTCATTCTTTCTTACTACACTCGCATAAGACATATTCCCACTCCAATCTTCCCACTTTCAGCCTACTGCCCCCAAACTCAACAGAAGGATCCACCTTTTCCTCGGAAAAAGGAACAACCCCGAGCGATCGTAGTTTTTCAGCCAAAATGAACCAACCCCCATGGTTTCCTTCTCCTTCCGGGAAAACCAGAGAGAATCTCTGTGATTCAGCTGTGACCACTTTGCAGAATAAGAACCTTCCAACCCCATTCTCCCGACATTCCAGCCTGAAACACCTTCCTCTCTCCTTCCACCCTTTACTCCACCTCAACAACCCATTATCTCTGCAACAAGCTTCCGCTCCTGCTGAAAGGCAGCGTAGACTGAGCTCCCCGAATCTGACCCACCTGGAGTAACCTCTTTCGTGCTCCACTATGACCCCTCTCAGTCTCCCTCCAAGCTCCTCAACCGAGATGTCAAAGGACTTGGACTCCACTGCAAACCAACACCTCTTTCCTTCTTCTCCCCTTGTTGACATGTCCATGATTCAGTCTTACAAACAGACAATGGTTTGTCACTTTTATAGATGATTGTGCTCGGGCATATTTCAACAATACTGCTACTAACACTTCCTCCTCACCAAAATGTTTCTCCTATTCTTCTCTATCAATGTTGTCAATTGACTTAAAGAACTCAACCTCAACATCTAGCCTCCCAATTTGAAGGTCCTCAAACACATAGCCTAAAAGAACCAAATTACCCCTGCACTCCACCTCACCCTTAACCCACGAAATAAAATTACTTCTCTGATGAGCAATTAGCCATGTAGTGGATGAATATCATGCTTTTGTCTCCTTAATTTTTGCTTTATATTTTTCCATTAAAGACAATATAATACTAGTGAGTTAATTCATCTTATTTGACTAGTTTATATTGTACATTCTTCTATACCTATTGATTGTAATTCTAGTTGAAAGTACCATTCCAGCCTTCTTCCTACCTTCTTTTTAATAGGCTCAAGATCCACCCTCCATATTGGTATAATTAGTAATATATTCAATGTATTTAAATAATACAATAAGATAGTGGTTCTTTATGGAGAGTATTTTAGTACTACCTCAATTAAATTAAAGGTAAAGAAACGACTCTTATTTGAAGGTATGGTCCCTTCAAAGTTCTTGTGAATTATGGTGTACTTTCATTTTAGAGAGATCAGCGGGTTTAGCAGTGAGTAAGCACTAGGTGAAGAATTCAGGAGGTTCAGGGAGTCAACAAATTGTTGATAACTTGGGTTTACAAATTTTCATTTTACTTATGTATTGGGAAGTAGTTGTTGTATTTTCAGATGAGAGGGCTGGAGAAGGAAAATTATGCATCCTTCAACACCATATGTCATATTTGTATGTACTTATGTATGTCTCCATGTATGTTTGTATCAATGTAGGTACACATTTATGTATGTCAGTAGGAAAGTGATATCACATTTTTCCCAAACAAATTTATGTGCTGTTGTTGTATATGATATCAGATCATATACAACATTCTCTGCATCATCTGAACTTTTTTCTAGTGCATGACACTTACTGAGGTGGTGCACATAGTGTTCTTCTCCAATGTCCTTGTTTGTTTCATTGAACAAGGGTACAGGGACATCTCTAATGTGTATTTCCTTCCTTCCGCCAATAAACAAATACCCCTTTTGTCAATCTCGATATTATCATTTTACATACACCTGTTTGTAGTTTAGGTTTTTATTCAATACTTTGCTCTATATCTGTGTTGTTTACCAAGAAATCAGTAGTGCTCTCATATAGGCATTTCTCCTCATATATATGTTGATGTTGACAAGGAGACAAATAACTCCCCCTTTTTCAGCTATAACTGAAGGATTTTATACTGAAATTTTAGAACATGTATAAAATTTTGCAGTTGAATGAGTTAAAAACTTCATATTCAACCTTATTTGATGGTAGATCTCTTTGTTGCTTGGTTCTGTCATCTGTGGATAATAGAAATGATGTGCCATGTTTTATTGTCAACCCTTTATAATAAATCCTTTTGGAATATGTTACAGATTGAAGTGATATTGAAATTTGAAGAAATGTGTTTGGAATCTGCCAAGGAATTTTCTGCATGATTTGCCCAGGTATGTTTATGATTGGATGATGTAATGATTGACATAATTGTATTAAATTGATGCTTATTTAAAAAATATGCAATTATTCTCTCAGTTATCATATAACTAGTACCTTCTGATCTGGGTTGTTGGGGGTGGGGGGGTTGGGTTGTTAGTAACAAGTACCTACTGTTTTTCCTGACTGTTCACCTCATCCAAGCACTGGCTCTGATGTTTCATGCTGATTTGCTTTTTACAGAATTGGAAACTAAGAAGCCAAATCTCAGGGTATTTCAAAATGAATTGGGTAATCTAGGAAGAAAGAAAAAAGTAAGTACAATGTCTCAAGGAAATGAGGAAACCCTTTTGAAGAATTAATCTATTGCCACTGATCTCTATCATTCAATCTGATTATTGATCCATTATATAAGAAACAGGGGGACCATCTTTCATCCTATATTTTTGTTTTGGTCATGGATGTCCTTAGTCCTAATTGCAAAGGCTGAGCAGGAAGGTTTCATTAGAGACTTCAAGATTAAGGGTAGAGGGGAAGAAGGGAAGAAGGGATTCAAGTCTCACACCTCTTGTTAGCAGCCAATACTCTTCCTTTTTGTGAGGACAATGTTGATCAATTGAAATATTGGAAGTGGATAGTCACTTGCTTTGAAATGGTGTCAGGTTTGATAATAGATTTGCAATAAAGTGAAATTATTCTAGTGGGGGAGGCAGTGGATATGGATAGAGCATCTTCTCTCTTATAGTAGGAAGAATTCCTAATTCTTATCTCGATTTACTCCTTGGGTCCCCCTTATAAGCATTGTGGTGTGTGGGATTCGATCGAAGAGAGGTTTAAAAGGAAATTGTCTGCTTGGAAAAAAATAGTACCCGTCCAAAAGAGGAAGACTTGTCCTTATTAAGAGCACTCTATCAAACCTCCCTATCTATTTCATATCTCTCTTTACAATTCCAAGAAAAGTGAGGATCAAATTAGACAAAATTCAAAGAGACTTTTTGTGGGAGATATAAAAGAAAAAGAAAGATCCACTTGGTAAATTGGTCAAATGTTTACTAGGATAAGAAGTATGGAGGGTGGGGGCTAAGAAGTTTGGAGGGTCTTAATCAAACCTTGCTAGGCAAATGATTATGGAGATTTTCTTTTGAGCAAGAGAGCTTGTGGAAGAAGATTATTCATGGAAAATTTGGGGAGATGGAGGGGGGATGGACTACTAGAGGGGTGAGGGATTCTTTTGAGATGAGCCTTTAAAAAGACATTAGAAAAGGTTGGGAACAGTTTAGTTTCAGATTAACTACCCAAATTGGAAATGTTAGACATACAAGATTTTGGTGGGACATGAATGAGGGAGTTTAAGTTAAAAGATGTATTCCCTATACATTTTAGAATAACATCCTTTAAAAATGTTGCAATTGCATATTTATGAGAGAGAGGAGCGACGGGGGGGAAGGTTGTCATTTGGAAGTTCAATTTAAAAGACCCTTCCAAGATTGGGAGATAGAGGAGGTGACCATTTTTTGGAGCTTATTTACCCATTAAAAGTGCAAGAACGAGAAGACACTTTACTTTGGTAAGATGATAGGAGGGGAAACTTCAATGTCAAATCATATAACAATCCCTAAGTTTTTAGAATAATTTAGTATTCCTAGCCAAAAAGATTTAGTGATCTCGTGTTCTACTTAGAACATGGTTTTTTTACTTAGAAAGTTGCTTGGAGGAAGATCTTAATTGTAGATACATTAATGAAGAGGGAATGACCTATGTTCAACAGATGTAGCCTTTGTAAAGATGGTGAAAAATAAATTGATCACATCTTGCTTCATTGTGATAAGACAAGAGTCCAATGGACTTTTTTGTTAGTAGTCTTTGGCTTGATTTGGGTGTTTCCAACCTTAGTAAGAAATTTCTTCCTTGAATGGAAACTAAAGGGGCTAGATAAGAAAAGAAGAATAGTTTAGCGATTGGCTCCAATTTGCTTATTCTGGTGTACTTAGAAAGAGCGCGACCAAAGGACTTTTGAAAGAGAGCTCTTAGATCAAAGATTGATGGAGTTCTTCATTAAATCACTTTTAAAGTAGTCCCATAGTTCATTGGAAATGGAGAACTCCTCTAATCACTTGTGGTTAGCTTTGCCTTGTTTTTGTAGGCTAACCTTTTATTTGTTTGGTGCTTGCTTTGGGATTTTTTGTGTATATTGCCCATATGCATAGGGTGTGTCCCCTCTTTTTGGCGTTTCTTAATTCATGCTTTTGTTATCTATCAAAAAAAAAAATTGAAGCAATTTTCTTGGTCTAGACAAATATATTAAACCTTATCATCAACATATAAATTATATAAATAGTTTACCAAATTCACTAGATCTTATCACCATTATATATATTTAGGATACCCGAACACTTCAACTTCACCCAACTTCATTGTTCCAATACAATATGAAAAGGTTGCAGGTGTGGGATCCTTGTTGAATACTCTTATTTTGCTTTGAATATTGAATATTTTGATTTTTTTTTTTCCCCTTTTTAATAGGCAATGAACAAGGAAAGAAAGTTTTTTCCCTATGAAGAGTGATATTTTTTGCTTCTGAGTGTTTTTTCTTTAGTATGCTATATCTAAGTACCATTCAAGATCAGTTTTTAAAAGAGTCTGCATATCCAAAAATTTGGTATGTTAAGGATCAGGCGCCTAAACACAAACCCTTGGCCAATGCCCATACCCAAACCTACATAACATAATATGTACTACATTGCTGAACCAAATAGGTACCAAAAACCAAATATGTCCAGAAGATATATAACCGACATGCATTTCTTCATTCTGAAAACCTACATTGTCTGTCAAGTGGAGAATTGGTCGTTCAATCTTTAAAACCATCAATATTGTCTACTGTATCACAATTTATCTACTAAATGCATTCATTATTGTTGGGTTAGCTCTTTTTGTCCTACAATATGCAATTGGTTACTTGGTTGGATATACCTCTTTGTGACACATGATTTGCTCTTATCTGCTGCTTAAGGGTGTCTCATAATCCCTTATATTGTCCTTATTATTCGATACATTCTCATGTCAATATGGGACACCTGTTTCCTATTGTAGACCCTTAGAAACTCACACGGCATGCCATTGCACTGTAATTCCTTATAGAATAATTTCAATGGATCAATGAATCAAATTGCGATCAGGATAATGTAGATCAATCAACTGAGCATTAAGTAATATATAATCCATGAATGCTACTTGAAAATGACCTCTTCTGCTTGGAAGTGAATTTGCTCCCATTGGACCATCATGCTTAGGCCAAAGTGTGTTTTTTGTTCCATATCAGTGTCTCTATGAGATAAAATTGCTACTTTTATTAAGCATGTTGTATCAATTCTTTACTTGGATAGCACTTGTTTAAATTGTATGATGTTACCATGCTTTTTTTCATGTTCTCTCCTGAAAGAATAAAAGCAAGATTATTTATTTATTACTGGAGTGTTCCTTGATGACTCATGTACTTTTTATTTTCTTTTTAAATCAAATTGTTTTCCAGTGCTTGGTGTATAAAATTTGTCAAGGAGTCAATGACATTGTTCTAATGAGCAATAGAGCAACACTGAATAATTCACCCTTCTTTTTTGTGCTTTAAAGTCATCAACGTTAGTGATTAACTTTTCTTGTCATATGTGATCTCCTTTCTCAAAGCAATGTGATTGAATGTTGCTTGTTTTTATTTTACTGATTCACCATCATTATTTTGCTTTACAGATTTTGCATCTTCTGTATGACAAAGACATCTTGCAAGAAGATGCTATTCCCAAATGGGCATCTGAGGAGGGTGCAGAAAAATCAAATAGAGTTTTTGTTAAGCAGTCAGAAAAATTCATCCAAGCATTTTTCTCTTTATTCATGATATGTTCATTATAATCAGTCATGTATGTCATCTTTTCTAATTACAAGTCAAGTAAATCTGTTATGATGAGTTGTGCATGCTATTTTGTACACTGGCATCTTAGCACCTTTTCAAGTATATAATAAAAGAGACACCATGTTTACAGGTGCACACACCCCCCCCAGAAGATCCATCTTCATGTTGCAAGCAAGGTCATATTTGCAAACTAAGTGGTATGTATCCATATATATTCAACATGGCAGATAGATACTTCCATGTAGGATATTCATGTGATCTTGAAAGCACAGTTGTATTTATGCATCTTCTTTCATATAGTTGTATGGCAGGTTGGGGAAAAACATTTTGTCCATCTCTGAATTTTGATGGAGCTTACTATCAACCCTGGAGGAAAAAATGAGTTGTTTTATTGATCACTAGTTTTTGTGATAGGATTTTTCCTAATCTATGGAAGGCTTGTCAAATGTTTTTGAACTCGGCTTCCATGTTCTCTTCTATGTTAGATTTTTAATTTCACTAAAATTTGGCTAGTAAGTGTTGAAACGTAATTAAAATTGTAAAATGCATGCTCCAAACTTGTACTAATTTCTGATCATAAGGTCCTTGAAACAATTAGGGGATTAATGGTCCAGCATCCATTGCCGGACATTGCTACTACAAAGACTCTTGAAGGCATGCCAAGTATATAGGTACATATGGGAAGATAGGTGGCTAATCATGGTAAGTAGCATTTGGGATATGTTTAATATTTTGTCTTGATTGTGATTATTTAGCAGCCTTCTTATAAGATGTAATAATGTAATAAATCTTTCAATCCCTGACACATGATGACCTCAATGCCAAAGGAGTTCATTCTCAACAAGTGTTGAGATGCTCCTAGATTACTGCTGAGATACTTAACAAAACACGCAATCTAAAGAGAGCCTTTTATCTTCACTATGCCATCGCCAGTTCATGAATTGAACCCTGAAGTAAAAAAAAAAAAATTTAAAAAGGGAGAATTATGTAAAAAGACTCCATTTAAATAAATAAATAAATAAAATCATTTGCTGCCCCAATTTTTAAGCATTTTGGCCCATAAGCCCAAAATTCTTAACTCAAATCCCATCAGAAACTTAGATTTATTTTATAAACACATATAGCTTGCCAAATGTTTCTTTTGTTATTATTTTTAATCATTTTTACTTTACAAACTCTTTCATATTACTAAATGCATGCCTTTTGTTTGTCTTTTTATTTATTTCTTTTCTTTTATCGTTTCTATTTTACCACTTATTAATCTTTCTAAAATCACTTTTTTTTCTAATATTTTTTCACTTTACAAACTCATGCATCCCCCCTTTTTTCTTCTTAAATTATCAATTTTTTAGATCAATTATATGACCATATTTTTTTCATTAAAAATAATTGATAACATTAAAAAAATTTAACAATGAATCATAATATTGTAGAAAGTCACATAATTTTTTTTCTATGTTAATATATATCAAATTATAAGGAATACATATAAAATAAATGGATATTAATTGCTTCATAAATTTTGTACATAAAAAAAAAAATATGTATTTTATGACAATATTTCACTAAAAATTATAAAAGATAAAAATTAATATTCTAATAAACTTATAAATTGTAGAGTTTTGTTAAAAAAGATAATAATATTTTATTTTAAATAATTATAAAACCATTCATTTTTTAAATGTGTAATTAACCAACTTTTTTATTAAATATATAAATTAAGTTTTCAATTACTATTGTGATATTTTAGGCTGGTTTGGTTTGAATTCTCTTAATAATTGGTATAATTTTTTCCTTTAAAATTATTTTAAAAATCTATTAGAATCATTAACAACTAAAACTTTTAAATCTCACATGATTTAAAGTTTGTTTATCTGGTTAAAATATATATATATATATATATATATTATCTCATGTAGAGGAGAAATTGATATAATCATTTTGGACTAGTTTTGATTTGAGAAATTTTGATATTAATTAGTCCAATTTTTGAGTTACAAATTATTTTTTAAAAATTACTTGATTCATTAGCAAATTCAATGTTCCTGTTTGATTAGAGTTTTTTTGCCTAATGTGAAAATTGAGAATCCATTGAATAAGTCATAATTTTTTGCTCAACAAGCATATGAGTCGGTATAGGCTTAAATAAAGGATAATAAATGCATAAGTAAAAAGTAGTGCATACTTATATTTTTACATTTATACTCAATTTCCAACTAGTTTTCCTTAGCTTTCTCAAATTTTTCACATTTGGCAAACAAACTTTAAATAAAACAAAGTTTAATGCATATGATTATTTCATGAATCTATTAATTTTCAAAATAATTTGAAATGCAAAAATTAAATCAATTAATATTATAATTTTCTTATGTCAGAATTAGTCTAGAGAAAGTTGCATGGTTCTGAATAGTTTTGTTGCAAGAAATTCTAATATTAATTGGCTTAATTTATGCATTCCAAATTATTTTTAAAAATTATTAGATTTGTTAAATAATGCAATTTACTAAGTTCCATTTTATTCGAAGTTTGTTTGCATAGTGAGAAAATTAAAAAAAAATAGAAAATCAATTAGAAATTGAATATGAATAAACACATGTAAGTGTGTACTACTCTTTCTTGTATTAGTTATTTAAACATTTACTATTTCGTATAAGAGCTTGATTTTATAAAAATATGTTTTCAATCATTAAACTTGTAAATAAAATAAAAGCTAGTAATCATTTTTAAATAAAATTTTAAAAATAACTTTTTTTTAATAAAATCGGAAATGATACCTTTTTTTATTTATAAAATTTTAATAAAAGTTGTTAAATTATATCTTGTTGATAAAATTGGATTTGAATTATATTTTATAAAAATTATTTTTCTAAATAAAAACTATGAAAGCCTTTCTTTTGTAAATAAAATGAAATTGAGATATTTTCATCATAAAAATTATTTTGTTTAAATAAAAATTGCAAACATTATTTTCTTGTGAATAAAAATTGGAACATTTTCCTCAAATGGAATTGCATCAAACCATTCTTTTTCTAACAAAAGTAAATAAAAACTATTTTTTTGTAAATGAAATGCTTTGAAATGTTTTTTGCAAATAAGAAATAAATCAAATGGTTTTTTTTTAAATAAATTAGAACTTTATTTATAAATAAAATAAATTGGAATCAACTTTTTATTTTAATGAACTCTTTAATTCTTTTAAGGATATGTTGGACCTTTTTTTTTTTTTAGAAATAATCAAACCATTTTTCTAATTAGCTTAATGAATCAATTTGTGTCATAATCTTATTCATTATCTTGTATATTTTGTAATATCCCTTTATCACGACCCTATTCTTTTACATTATGTCTAATTCATTTGGTAAATATCCATTAATAATTAGTTAGACACTAAATAAAGAGTGACTTTTAAGGGGTTTTTTTTCTTATTTTTATTTTCCTTTAAAAAAAATAAAATAAATAGCAGCTCTAACTTTTCAATAATCAATTTTTTATAAATAAAAATGAATTTCGTCATCGAGTAAGAACTTGTATAAAAAATAGGAGTTCACAACTGGTTAGGGGGTTGCACTAAATGATTAATATTTGTGTTTAATGTGAATGAGTTGCTAAATAGTAAGTGGAGGTATTGAAGTTGAAGGTGTAATGACATCAGATTGCAAAACAAACATAGGGCTTATTGGAAGCAGCTCTATGAGAATGAAGAATAACAAACTGTTACAATTGTGAAAGAAGGGTGATTATAAGACAATGAAAGTCAATTGTCAATCTATAGTCTACTTCACTTACGAGGGCTACCCAAATGGTTATGGTTTCTTTGAATGAGTGAATGCAAGACATAATAAGAGAGAAAGAGATGATGCAAATGGTTTATGCAAATGATTGTGCTTTATATATATATTTTTGAGAATTTGTTTTGAAAACAAATTGTTTTTTACAAGGCTGTTATTTTATGCGAAACTAGTTCATATATATTTTGGTAAAAACCTAGTCAATTTTTGTTTTTTATTCTAAAGAAGAAAAACCTATTTTAAAAATAGTTTCTCAACGAGGTTTTGATAATTATTTTTAAAATTGTTTTGAGAATTGTTTTAGAAAAATACATATTTTACTAAAACATGATGGTGAAATATCAATATGAAAGAGGTATTTTGGAAAAGACAATTTTAATTTAAGTATTAAATTTAAAAATTGTGTTTTAATGACAAAACTTTAAATTTGAAAATTTATATTAAAAATATTTTTTTGAAAAAGCAAATTTATTATAACATAAATAAACTCTTAAAAAAATTAATATAAATTTTAAAATTTAAAGTTGTTTATTGAAAGACAATTTCAAATTTTAGTATTTAAAATGAAGTTTTTTTTTTTAAAAAAAAAAACAATTTCCTATTTGATTTTTTTTTTCCAATTATCATAAATTGTAAAATATTTTTAAAATTATTATATTTTAAAAATTACCTTTTGTTTTTTTCGGGGTGATGGGCGGGGTGGGGTGTGGGGCTGTGAAATCCGGATGGGGAATGGAGAAGTTTCCAGTGGTCTAGTTGAACACTATAAAACTCGATGAATAAATAAGCGGCGACAAAAGCGGATAGAGTTGGGTGTTGGAATTGGGTGGACAAACTTGGATATGGTGTCGTCAAGTCTTCTTCCCTTCAATGGTGCCCTCTTTCAATCCATACCACAACCTCCAACCGTCTTCTTCCAGTAAATCTTCATACCCATTTCTTTAATTTTATCCTTCCTTCAATTCTCACTTTCTTAGTTGTGTTTGATATTAGGAAAAGATAGATTCAGAATTTGATTCTTTTGGTTTTTGCAGCACTTTCTGTTATTAATATTGAATAGTAGTTTATTATTCCCAAAATAGAAAGCTATTTTTCTAGGGTTCCAGTTTCCAGTGAACTATGCTAGCTATTTTGGTTGTCTTAACCTCATGTTGTGAAATTGTTAAATTATTTGTATATATTGCATATCAGCCTTGCAATATCAAATATATATGATTAAAGAAATAGAAAAGATGTGAATTGATGACAAAACGAATGAAAAATGGAACCCCAGTCGTCCTTCTCCTTGAGGTTTGTCTGAACTTGAGAAACTTTTGGTGTGTGGAAGTGAGTCTGGGGAAAAATTACTTCTGTTCGAATAGTTTTGTTATTATTTTGAGGGGAGAAATGTTAAAGTGAGTATAGTGAAGTGGCTGCCTTAAAACTTGGTGGCATCAGCTTCTGGGACTGAAATTAGCCTTAAGTTGGTTCAAGTTATGAGACTGGAAATACTATAGGAATATTTTAAATGTTTATTGGAAGGTATTGAAGTTGTTTCAAACCATATTCGTAATATTGACATCAAACAGCTAACCTGTGTATCACTTAACTAAATTGGGTACCTTAAGAGTTCTTTAGCAAAATAAAAATTGATTGATATTCAAAGTTTGGATCATAAATGCTATTTAGATATGTTTTCTTTTTCCTTTTTCTTTTTTAGACCACCCATTGTTCTTTTTATGTTTATTTGTTATATACTATTATAATTTGTATGGAATTGTGTTTTTTTATGTGTCAATATATATGCACTTCACAGCTGCAGTTAGCCTTTTCAACACATTTTTCTTTTTGGTAGCACCCAACATGTAGAAAAAGGGTTATAAAGAAAAAATTGAAACATAATAAAATTAATTCTTTTCTTCCAGGTTTTAAAATGTGCAGAAGAAAGAAAGCTAAGCATTAGGAACAATTCTTTGATGGATGAAAGCATATGTGTGGTTCAACTTTGTTGGGAAGCAACATCGCTGCTCTCCCTGGTCTTGGGTTAAATGCCACGACGATTTTGGAAAGAGTTTTAAAATCATAGTAATGTTGAATGTCATAAAAGGTCCGGCCTTCCTTGATGGATATCAATGAGTTTTTAGATGAGAGGATTAAAACCTGACCCAAGAATTGGTTTTAGAGCCAAAGACCTTGGATTTGAATCATGGAACATCATGGTCAAGGAGGGATTGTTTGGGAGCAAAAATGTTGCTCCACCCAAGCTTTTGGATTGGTGCCATTATGGCTCTAAAAATAGGTTCAGGTTGGGTGTGAAGTCGAATGTCATTAAATGCTTGGCCTCCCTCACTAGACACCACTTGGTTTTCAAATGAGATAGTTTTTTTTTATAGGATCAAATGAGATAGTTAAAGTCCAATGCAAAGAACTTATATTGGTTTTGTGTTTACCCAATTCAATTAGCAAATGTGTGATGTAATTTTCTTCTAATATCTTGTGACATGTGCAATTTGAGGGAACCACCTACACCCTTGTTGATATAACTAAGAAGTCCCAAGGGAAAGAAGATGAAAAACACTAGTTACTGCTTGTAAGATAAATGATAAATCTGATCTGCATTGCAGTTTGAGGGAATCACTCACACCCTTGAATAAGTAAAACACCAAGGGAAAGAAGATAGATATGCTTCCTCTTCCCTCAGCCCCCCAACTAACAATTAAGTACAAAGTTATCAATTCACCAAAAAAACATGTCTCAAACTGGACTAAGTATCACATAGGCAAACCCAAGTGAGCTCCTGAGCTTTGTTAATTATTTCATATCTAACAATTTTCTTTCCTTTTCAGGAGGGGATTGAGAAGAGGCCAAGATGCAAGCCTTGTTATACCTAGAACTGCCCATAGCACGAGGGGTCAAGCATTTCAAATCTTGGCCAATCCTAATGTATGAATCAACCCAAGGCTTCCACATGTATAATGCCAATATATTTGGTTTGAGTATGGTCAAAGATGTTTTAGGTATGTGATTGATGATTTATAAATGAGTGCCTTGCAGTAGTAAGAATCTGATTGTCTAGATGTATTTAGACCATTAGTTGCTCTAGTTTTGGTTGAATGATTGATGCTACATTACTGAAGCATTTAATAAACATTGATAAAGAAAAATTATATTTTTTGGTCTGATAAAAAAAAAATTACATTTTTCGGACTTTGAACTGCAATTTTCCTAAATGATTCACTGTTCACTGTAGTAGTAACAAATTGACATGGTTTTTTTCTTATGGTTGTATGGATTCTGCTGTTCCTCCTCCTATTGACCATTGGAATCATAGTTTTCTTAATGGGTATGCTTTTTTCTGGAAAATATAAATCCTCAAAATGGAAAAAGAATAATGCTTTTGAAGTTAAGATGAAGCTTTTCCTTTAGACTCCAAGAGGAACGGTACAGTAAGAGAAATCTGTCATATGTTGGGATGAAGGCTTTGTAGAGTCAAATTTAATTATATGATCATATGCTTCTATCCAAATATTAGATTTGGTTAGTTTATATTTATGCTCCTTAGCATCTCTTCTGACTATGAAATGATATGTGAGAAATCATATATTTGTATTATAATTCCCTCCTTTGTCCTCTGAAGAACTTAAACTTTGTGTTTCCTTTACCCTAATTATCACAAGTATGCCAAAAAGTTCCAAGAAAACAAACCTCATGGCCATATAAACATACAAAGACGAAAATCACATGAGAGAACATCCTACTTCTGTCCAACAACATAAACAATTATCTTCAGAAAACCTATCTCTTTTCATAATCCTCTTCCACAACCCTACCCCTTATAGATCCCTAACTTCCTTGGAGGACCAATATTTACTTTATTTCCCATACTTCTGGGGGTTCCTTCAGACTGTCCTGTCCAAAAAATACCTCTAAAGCCAATTACCTGCCGAGGTAGTACTTAAAAATCTCCTCCTGAACTACCCGATATGTTTTTTTAGCATTTACTTTTGTCTATGCCATTGAGCAATGGATAGGTTATGATCCAATTTGAAACTGTGATTTGTCCTGGTCTGGTAAAATCCTAAAGGACTTACAAGAACACCTGATGTTTTCATGTCATACATGGGTGTAGGTCCTTTTATATATATATACATCAAGGGATAGGTTATTCTTTCCTTGATTGTCTTGTTTTTGTTCACATCAATCTTTTGAGGATGATACTATATTCATTTTTGTATATATGCACTGATATATGATCTATAGAATTTATTTTTGTTTCCAACTCTGAATGTATTATGGTCTACCTTCAACTGCTACTCATAGTTAAGATCAGTGGAAGCAGTGTGGCTGTGAGAGATTCTGATGGTGTGGCACAGTGATGATGGTGGTTATGGCAGTAGAAATAGGAATGGCATGCCTCTTTCTCTTAACTGCTTAGTGATGTGGATTTGACAGTGATGTCTCCTCAGTATTTTGAAAACCCCAATTATGAGGTTTCCTTCTGGATTTTATACTTGCTCCATAAAAAATATTCTAAACAAGATACTTTTCTTAAAAAGGAATTCTAAATCTCTTTTACTTCAAAGCCCTCAAGTTCCTCATCCAAACACATTAATTGGTCTGTGGTCAATATAAAGAAAATCAATTCTTGTTATTTCATAATTGTTTCTATTTACAGATTTGCAAATATTTTCCCATTATATAGGTATCTGCTGGAAAAGGAAATTCTGATAAGGAAGTAGTAATGGTAGATCCTTTGGAGGCGAAGCGTTTAGCTGCCAAACAGATGCAAGAATTTAAAGCAAAAGAGAAACTCAAGGTGAATGAACTTCCATTTCCATCAATAAACTTGATGCTCTATGTGGTGGGTGCAATGGATGGATTCAAGCCTACTTTATCAAGATAATGAATCTTAATGACTTGTTTGGCATCCTCCCAATAGCAAAATCTATAGGTTGTGAACCCATTGTTGCTGAACAAAACATGGAGTGAAATTTTCTGACCAAGTCATGGTAAAGGTTTGGAACTCCCATAGCATTTGAAATTGTACCTTTGATTAAATCGATTTTCATATTTTAATAATTCCATGAGAAGGAAACACAATTCCTTATAAATGAGGGTGATTTTTCTATAAGTCTGGTTCCTCCCTTTATGGCTTCAAACAAACACAAAGAGGGATTGAACCCACCAATTACTCGAAGTCTTAGTTGTAGGGTACATATTATGCTTAGAAACTTAGAAAACATGAACAATCAATGTGAGTAGCTTAATGGATAACCTAATCCAAAACAACTGTTCAATGTAGCTGATGATGGCATAATGCATGTAAAGTTATACCATAGCCCAAGGCTTATTGTTACACTGGGATACAGTATCTGAGCTGTGATTTGCTTGATAGTTGGTTTTACTTGTTTTGGTGTCATACAAAATTTATTCATATTGGGTAAAGCCAGATGCATATAAGAAATAATGCTAGAAAAAAGTGTTGTGGCTACAGAGAAGACGTAGAATTGAGGCGATTAATGGCGCATGGGCAATGCTTGGTCTAACAGCTGGATTAGTCATTGAAGGTCACACTGGAAATGGCATTCTTGCTCAGGTAAGTTGTTTTGGTGTTTAAATTCTGATAATGGTTAAGTTGTTGAAGGTCACACTGGATTGAAAACCTATTGAGTTATACGGTTAAATTGTTGGCATTTAACAGCTGGCTGGATACTGGGGCGCCATTGTCAGGTTTTTTGTGCGATAGGCATTATGGATGAAAGGCTTGAGTTGCTGGATCACTCTTTCAAATTGACTTTGTGATTTGTAAGATACTTCATATTCATTGTTGCTTCTCTCATTCACCTAATGTTGCTTGTACCATTTTTACTATCTCACCCCTTCCTATTATCCCGTTAACGTTTTATGACATTCTTTTTGATAAGGAATTCAGTGGTTCTTACTTATTATTAGTGCTTTTTCACTTTCTGATGATATGGTTATTCAATTGAATTTAATAATTATTTTTATATACTATTTCAAATTCATTTTACTTATTTTAACTTTGATTTTTATATAAATATTATTTAATAGTAAAAATAAAAAAGTTTAGAAAATTAATTTTGTATTAACTTTTGATTTTTTTTTTCATATTTTTTATAGTAAAATGGATACTTGAACCAAACATAATTTTTGTAAGTTTTGTGGTTGATGAATTTGTCTTCTGTATAGGGGATCATGTAACGGTACACTAATAAATAAATAAATAAAAAAAGAAGGTTTTTTAAGGAATTTTTTACTTTTGACTTTCAAAATCCATGTTTGGTAGGAAAAATAATTCTTCGAGCATGCCCTCTAATAGTAAAAATAATTGAAAGTCCAAATTTACCCACCAACCATCGTTCTCTTCTACGATCCAACTAATTCAATATTTTTTCTTGTTTTTAATCTTGACGAGACATGTCAAGAGGACTTATCAGACTTCTTAAACTTTGTTTAAGCTTAACATGTGGTGATATACCACATTATTTTTTCATTTCTTCCTTTTCTTTCAAAGAAAAAAAATTAATTAGTGGGTTGTATGAGAGAATGGTTGAAGGATGATTTTAGACTTTCAATCATTATTACTATTAGAGTGCATACTTTAAGAGTTATTTCTTCCAAAACATAGATTTTGAAAGTCAAAAGTAAAAGTTCCTAAAAAGTCTATTATTTTTCAATGGTGTATTATATGATTTTTTCCTAAGCAAAAAGTTAAAACTACAATCAATTATAATTTTTATATGAAAATTTAAAAGTTTAAAATATATAAATAATAAAATAATGTGAAAATGATATTTTTTATTTAATATAAGATTTATTAAATAAATAAATATTTTATTTAGCATGAATATATAAAATCTTATATCACAAACTTCTAAATGTGTCCATTATGTTTATTTTTATATATATTTTTTTTGTGTTCATAAATAATTAATAAATATGAAAAGATAAAAGAGTGAAAAAAAAATTATAAAGATTTCAAGAGAAAATATGTAATTAGAATATATATATTTTTAAAAAAAAGGTAAAAAGTGGTGTCACATTACATATAAAATGGAGAAAAAAAAAGGAAAATGAAAAAAACAATGTGGTATATCAGCACATGAAGCTTAAACCAAGTTTAAAGAGCATGATGAGTCCTCTTGACTTGTCTTGCCAAGATTAAAAAAAGAAAAGAAATTGAATTAGTTGGGTTGAGAGAGTGGTGGTTGGGGGAAATTTTGGTCTTTTAATTATTCTTACTATTAGAGTGCATGATTTAAAAATTATTTTCCTACAAAACATGGATTTGGAAAGTCAAAAATAAAAGTTCCTAAAAAAATCTATTATTTTTGGAAAGTGTATTGTTACATGACTTTCCCTTTGTGTATGATTCTAAGTTTACTATAATTCTAACTTTTTATTTGGTTAAAAAATTTAATTTTTTATTTATATAAAATAAAAACTTAGTTGTGGTTCTATCTTTATGTTTGGTACTTTTTTGATATGCTTCACATCTTATTTAATGATGAAACAATGTGAAACAATTGGAGTTTTGTGGGAGTTTTTACATAATAACTCCAATTGACACAATCCTTGGAAATGAAGGTACTACTCTTTCAGGAAGAAAGTAATAATAATGTGTGTGGAAAGTAACACAAAGGTGGGAAAAATGTAATGCACGTTTAATTTATGGTAAAGTATATTGGTAAGTATCACTTTTTTATAAAGAAAGTAACACTTGTGTACTGAAAGTAACACTAATATATGTTGATAATACAATCAAAATGGAAAAAAATGTATTGCACTTTTAGTTTAGGAAAATATGTTGGCTAGTCCTTTTTTAAAGTATTGCACTTTTAGTTTAGTGTAAGGTTATGCTATAATGAAATAACGTGATATACATGAGAGTTTTCACGGAATAACACTAATAGACATAACCCTTAGAAAAGAGAGTATCACTACTTTATGAAAAAAAAGTACCACTTGAAGACGTGTTATTTTTTCTTGATGTACTTGAAAGGTGTGCAACTTCAATATACAAAATTTTAATTCTTAATAATATTAAGAAAAATTAATATAAAATATTAGATACAATTTTCATGAAAAATATATTTATTTTTTATTTTATATATATAAAAAATTCAAAATTTTAACTACACAATTAATTTTTTTAATTTATATAAATAAAATATTAAACATTTTAATAAGATAAAAAGCTAAAATCTAATTAGAGTCACAAGTAAAAAGTTAATACTGTGTTCATTGAATCATAAGCAAAAAGTTAAAATCATGATAATTAATTCCGATTTTCTCATTAAAATTTAAAAATTTTAAATAAAAAAATAATATAAAAAAGATATTTTTATTTAATATAAGATTTATTAAATAAATCAATATTTTTATTTAGGATGAATATATAAACTCTTATATCATAAACTTTTAAATTTATTCATTATGGATTTATTTTATATTAATTTTTAATAATTATTTATTATAAAGTGTCCATAAATAATTAATAAATATGAAAAGATAAAAGAGTGAGAAAAAATGAAAGTATAATGATTTCATGAGAAAATGTGTAATTAGCATACATTTTTTTAATAAAAAAATGGTCAAGAGTGGTGTCAAATTCCAAGTAATATGGAGAAAGAGGGGAAAAATAAAAAAAAAAAAAAATATGACATATCCCACGTGTCAAGCTTAATAAAAGTTTACAAAGAATGAAAAACCCTCTTGACTTTTGTTAAGATTAAAAAAATAAAAATAAAAATTAATTAGTTAGGTTGCATGAGAGAATGGTTGAATGACAATTACTATAGTGCATGCTTTAAGAATTATTTTTCTCACAAAACATAGATTTTGAAAGTGAAAAGTAAAATTCATTAAAAAAAAAAAATCTATTTTATTTTTACAATGTACTACTATATGATTTTTCTTAAATTAATTTAATCATTTAATTTAAGTTATTAAGTAAATTAGTGTGTGTGCCTCATAGTCATTAGACTTACTTTCCAGCAAGTAGTGAATAGAGGGTCTTTGATAAATTAATTTAATAGTATAATTTAAGTTATTAAGTATATTAGTGTGTGTACCTCGTAGCCATTAGACTTACTTTCCAACAAATAGGGAATAGAGGGTCTTTGATAAATTAATTTAATAGTACAATTTAAGTTATTAAATATATTATTATGTGCGTGGAGCAAGGGCAAGTAGGTAATAGAGGGCCTTTGATAAATTAATTTAATTGTTTAATTTAAGTTTACTTATAATTTCTAATATTAAAGAAAATGATATATTAAATATATTTAGTAAAGTAATTTAATATTACAAAAAATTAGAAATGAAGTTAATTGCAATAAAATAAAATCTAATCAAATTTCCAATCTATATATATATATATATATATATATATTTGGTAAAGTAATTTAATATTGTAAAGAATTAAAAATGAAGTTAATTACAATGAAACAAAATAGGATCGAATTTCAAGTGTGTGTAATTTCTAAGAATAAAGGAAATTCTATATTATATATATTTGGTAACATAATTTAATATTACAAAAAATTAGAAATGAAGTTAATTACAATAAAACAAAATAAGATCAAATTTCAATGTCTATATATAGACACACGCTTGTGTATTAAGGGAGTATTTTTTTTAGTTTTATTGGACTTTTTGTTTATTGAAAAGAAAAATGTTTGTTTATATCATAGGAAATCCTGTGTGATATTTCTTTTTATCATCGTTTTACATGTGAAGCCTAAAAGCTTGACATGAAAGTGACTCAACAAGCAACATGCTAATCCAAAACTTGTGTGAAGCAGTAATTAAATTAACAAAAAAAAATCTTAACTAGAAATTTATTTTTTCATACAAAAATGGGTAAATCAAAATTATGATAATTCCCTCAAATTAGCAGTAAAATAAACCACCAATATCTAAATTAACTAGTCTCATTAGTAAAAAAAAATAAAGGAACTTCTTGAGTCCTTCCTACCCATGTTACTCCTTCCCAATATCAGGTGTACCTACAAACATTTAATAAAATGAGTGTATTTGAATGCCCAATAAAAGGTAGAGATTAAGTGCATTTACTTTTCAAAAATGAAATGAGGGATATTTATAACATAAGTATAATCATATAAAACAAACTTGTATTACATGTCCTATTTTGAGAAAAGTATTAAATCAAAATTTTCAATAAATACATATTAAAAAATTTCTAGTTATTAATAGAATACTTACCATAGTGAGCCCACTACAAAATTGGCTAGCCTCAAATGTTCCTTAAATGTTGGTTACCAGAACCCTACCAATCTAATGATATACTATAGGTTAGTAATTATCCTACTAAATGAGTTTTCACATCATCATTAGCCTTATCAAGGATAACAAAACTCAATATTTTTTTTTTTATCTTTTTTATTAGGACTAGATAACCATAATGTACATATAAGATAAAATATAGTCAAATAAAAAATAATTCTCAATTTCAATACTTTAAACTTATCTAAACATTTTTGTTTAGAATTTACAAAAAAAATACTTAAATAATAATAATAATAATAATAATAATAATAATAACCATTATTTTCCGAATTATGAAATTTATTCCATGTTTATTAAAATTTGAGAAAATCGAGAAAATTGTTAAAAATAAAAAAAAATGGTAAAAGTGCATGCCAAAGGAAAAATGGTAGTAAGTGATTTATTAAAATCAAGATTTTATTGCCTAAAAGTGTTTACTAAAACTTCGACACTCCCCTCAAGTTGGCCCATAAATATCAATCATGCCCAAATTGTTGACAAGAAGTTTGAAGTTAGGGTTGAATAGTCTTTGGTGAGGATATCAATTATTTGTTATGTTGTTAGAACAAATGACATACAAATAGCTCCATTGTCGATCTTCTCTTTTATGAAGTGTTTATCAATTTCAACATGCTTTGTGCAATCATGTTGCATTGGGTTATGTGTAATGTTGATGGCGGTCTTATTGTCATAGTACAACTTCATTGGCATGTTAACTAGCATCTTCAACTCTTCTAATACCCTCTTCAACCATAACATCTCAAAGACTCCATGAGTCATAGCTCAATATTCTGCTTCGACACTGTTTTTTGCAACCATGTTTTGTTTCTTACTTCATCACGTGACCAAGGTACCCCAAACATATGTGCAATATATTGATGTAGATCTCCAATTGTTTTGTTGTGTAGTCTTCTAGAAGCGTAAACCTTTGCCTGGTGTACTTTTTAAATACCTCATAATTCGATATACTACCTCAAGGTGTTTCTCATTGGGCGAGTGCATGAATTGACTTACCATGCCCACGACCAATGTTTTTAGAACTGGACCAATCATTGAACCAGAAAAATTACCGGTTCACAGTTCACTGGTCGAACCAGTGATGTCATAAATATATAATTTAAATTTTATTAAAAATAAAATAATTAAAAAATTAAAAATATAAAATAATTTTAAAATTTTAAATATATTTCTTCATCTTATCTTTAATATTGATAGATTAAATCATGAAAAGAATAAAACTTATTATTATATTGATATTTCTAATTCTATTAAATAATGAAAATATAACTTTTAATGGTTAATATGAAATAAAATTTTATTATTTAAATATATTTACATTTTAATAATTATATAGTTTATTAATTCTTATTTTAAAAATGATTAATTATTTATTTATATTTCCTATCTTGAAATTAAGTATAGATAAATTTAAATATTTATTTTTTGATGGGCTAGATTTTAATTTTTCCCATAAAATTTACATACCCATTTAATAAGTTTATATTTTGAGAGATTTAATCCTATGCTCAATTAATAATGACTTAATTACCACCGTCCACCTCACATCTTTAAAAAAAAAAAAAAAACCTAGAGACCCACATCCACCCTTACTCTTCCTCTCTCTTTCTTATTTCCTCTTCTCTCGGCCTTCACCTCTTGGTTTTCCTCCAAATCTTCTCTTCTTCACAATGCCTTTACCAACATAGTTGTGCCCCAACAAAATCGCCTCCATTACCTTTTTGTTGTCATCCTCCTCGCCAGTTTCTTTGTCACCATCCTCCTTGCCGGTAAACGCTTCCAGGTCGTCATCCTCCACACCTCCATCTCTTAATTTTTTGGTTAAAAAAGACAGACTGGTTCTTATAAGACCGACAGGGTGGTCCGATTTAGCGGTTGAATCGTCGAGTTGCAAGATTCGATGCTGGTTTAACACCTTACCCTGTCCAAGTGGTGAACCGAACCGGACCAAGGACTGGTCGATGGTCCAATCGGTTCAACCGACCGGTTCGATTCAGCTTTTAAAACATTGCTCACGACAAATGCAATATCTAGTCGTGTATGTAACAAGTAAATCAGCTTCCCTACCAGTCTTTGATATTTAGATGTATCCACCATATTACCTTCTTTGTCACTCCAAGTTTTTGGTTGGGATCAATTGAGATGTCTACTAGCCTATAACCACTCATTTTAGTTTCTTTAAGGAGATCAAGAATATACTTTTGTTGTGAGACAATTATTCTTTTCCTTGATCGAGCAACCTCCATTCCAAGAAAGCATCATAAGGACCCCAAATCCTTGATCTTAAACTTTGATGAGAGAGACTATTTCAATCGGTTCATCTCAAGCAAGTCATTCCCGGTGAGAATTATGTCATTTACATATATAATTAACACAACTATCTTCCCATCTTGTGAGTGTCTTACAAACATGGTATGATTAGTTTGCCCCCGAGTGTACCCTTGACTTTTAACAAACTAAGTGAACTTCTCGAACCAAGCCCTTAGTGATTGTTTCAATCTATATAAAGATTTCTTCAACTTACACACCTTCCAACCAAACCTTCCATCAAAGCTCGGGGTGCATCCATATATACCTCTTCCTCCAAGTCTCCATTAAGGAAAGCATTTTTCACATCTAATTGTTGTAGAGGCCAATCGAGATTTGCTGCAAGTGATAAGAGAACTCTCACAGTATTTAGCTTTGCTACAGGTGTAAAGGTCTTTGGGTAGTCAATGTCGTAGGTTTGAGTAAATCATTTGGCAACCAACCTAACTTTATATCTTTCAAGTGATCCATTTGACCTATATTTAATTGTAAATTCCCATTTTCACCCCACAGTTGTCTTCCCTTTAGGAAAATCCACCATCTCCTATATCTTGTTTTTTTCAAGAGCCTTCATCTCCTCAAAAATAGTCTCCTTCCATTTAGGAATCATTGGAGCATCTTGTACACTTTTTGGAATCTCCATGCAAAACACTTGTGAAGTAAAAACACGAAAATTAAATGAGATATTTTTATGACATGTAGTTAGACAATGGGTGTTTGGTACATGACCTTACACTTTTGCGGGCAACAATGGGAATATTAGAATCGGTAGACTCACTAGACATGGACCTAGGACTTGTAGACTTGAAGTAGACTGAACATGTTGTGTAGGCTTAGAGAAAGTGTTACTTGGAGGATATGTGGACTTGTGGTAATGCAAGAGATTAGTCGACTATTTCCTTTAAGTTGTATTCCTTCGTGAGTAGACAATGTTGGGTATTAACCTTGTGTTCTTGGTGCTTGTTTCTTTTTCATTTGTCATGTTAGAGTCATGATCTTTATGAGACAAAATTAAGGATGGATCTACATTTTCATTATTTAAAGAGCTTGATTCGTTCAACTTTGGTACAATAATATCTGGACTCTCAAATTGAACTAAGGGTGTGGGAGAGTGAGAGTAAACAACTGGCGATTCCTCAAGTTGAAAATATTTTAATTAATCTGAATCTTCATTTTTTCTCCCCTCTCCCCAACTAGTGTTCGAAAAATGTTACATCCATGGTGACAAACATTTTTTTTAGAAATCGGGTCAAAACATTTGTATCATTTTTTATTGGAAGCATAACCACAAAACACACATTTTTCGAGCTTGGGGTTCAAGTTTTCCTCAATTGTGATCATGAATGTGAACAAAAGCGATATACCCAAATATTTTTAGAGGCAAAGTTGATGGAAACTTATTCATAGGATAAAACTTATGAAAAATATTTAAAGGAGTTTCAAAGTTTAAAATCTTACTGGACATTCGATTTATAAGGTATGTTGTTGTAAGGAAGGCTTCGCCCCAAAGATATTTAGGTACCTTAGTTGTAAAAAGTAACGCTTGAGCTACTTCTAATACGTATTTTTTTTTTTTTCAACTAACCCATTTTGTTGAGAAATATCATTACAAGAGCTTTGATGAACAATTCCTATTTCCAAGAAAAAACTTTCCAAAATTTTGTTAAAATATTCTTTGCCATTATCACTTCTAAAAATATGATTTTTCTCATGAAACTATGTTTGCACCATGGTGTAAAAATTTTTAAAAATTGTTTCCACCTCAGATTTTTCTTTCATCAAATAAACCCCAGTTAATTGAGTATAATCATATATGTAACAAACCATTTTTTTTTTCAAAACTTGTAGAAACTCCGACAAGGTCCCCAAACATCACTATGAATCATAGTGAATGTTTAGAGGTTTTGTAAGGTTATAGAAAAAAAGATGCACGATGATGTTTAGCTAATTGACAAATCTCGCACTGAAAGAAATATGGACATATATTCTTAAAAAAATAAAAATAAATTGGAAACAAGTACTTCAAATACTATAACTTGGATGGCCTAACCTATAATGTCATACCATTATTTCACTATCCTTAGAAATAGAAACAAAATTGAAATAGGTATGTTGGTTTTGTATACTTGAGTTGACTCCATCTTAAAAAAAAATAGAGCCTGACTCTCTAGCATTGTCAATCATCTTCCCCGAACTCAATTCCAAAAACTAGGATACAATTGTCATAACTAGGATACAATGCATTACTTTGTTTTAGTTCTTTTAATTTTGTTTATATATATATATATATATATATATATATACCCTTTATTTTATGTTTGGTTGGGAAAGAGATCTTTTAGGTAGACTTCAAAGAACAACTCATGAATTTTAGCCAAATATGGAGGACATTGAAGAGTCCAACAACAACAATAAGAAACCGCGACCACCTATCCAGGACCAAAGAACTATGAAGGAGTTTATAAATCCTTCGAGGTTGAGCACACCATTGTGTTTTATCCTACCTCCAAATTAGGATCATGTTACCATTCAATTTTTCGAGAACCCCTTGTCATTGAAGGATAGAGCTATGACTTGGTTAAACAGTCTTAGACCCTATAGTATAAAGAATTGTACATATATTTTAAATAATAATTATACAAGTATGGAGAATTATTAGAAATAAAACACTATATATATTAATTACTTTTAAAACATAAAAAATAAGTTAAAAACATTTCAAGTTTCTTAACAATTTTTGTTTGATAAAATATTAGAGAATAGTTCAAAAAACTATTCTAAAAAAACTATTTTCCAAACTATTTTAGAAATAATGTTTTAAATAGGGTCTTAGTTTTTTTGAAGTTGAGTTTTGAGGATTATAACATGTTTTACTTCTACGGAATATGAATTTGGTGGTTGGTAATTTTTCAGTTACATAATATTTTTTAACAATTTACACTTTGATTCTTTGTGCTTTAGATGCGAAATGACCATCATACCCCTTAGAGTAGGTCTTGATACGTGACATAAAATCACCATAAACAAATGATTTAAATGTTATTTTGATACATCTTTTTTTTCTACTATATTTTATATTATAAATATGAAATGACCATCATGCCTTTAGAGTAGGTCTTGAGATGTGACATAAAATCACCATAAACAAGTGATTTAAATGTTATTTTGATACATTTTTTTCTACTATATTTTCTATTATATTTTTAATTTCTATAAAATTAAACGTATTTAGTATATTAAGGTGTTTTTTTTTTCTTATTCTAAAACCAAGACAAAAACAAATAAATGTTTTCTAAGTATATGCCAATAAAGAGAAGAAAAAGAAAATATTTTTCATTTTCCAACAATTTTCTAGTCTTTTTTAATGAAAGTGCACAACTCAAATGTAGTAGGTGTTATTCACTTGGAGGTAAAAATAAGAGTGAGTGTGTTTTGTGTGTTAATTTTATATTTTCAATTTTGTTCCAATTAAAAATACATGTTTGGTATATTTGTTAGTATTTATTTTTTGTAATAATGGTAATTTTTATATAAAATATAGTAACTTTTTATGATTTATATCTATATTTTTTAAAATTATTTTTAAAATTTGAGATGGTTAAATTTTTTTTATTCCTAAAATATTTTAAACATTTTTAAAAGATATTATATTTTTGAGATAAATCTTAAAAAATTCATATATATATATATATATATATATTATAAAATTTATTATTGTCTTTTTATTTTTAAAAATAAAAAATAAAAAATGCATCAAACTACACCCTAATTTTTAAATTTTGACTATCAAATTATAGAAATAAAAAGTAAAATAGGTTATAAATATAATTTTTAAAATTCTTTTAAAAATTTGTAATTTTGAAAATAAAAATTCAAAAGGAAAAGTGAAGATAGCTAAAAGTAGAAGAAAGAATAAGATGGATGAAGCATTTAATCCAAGGTGTGAATTGATGCATCCCTCCAAAATCAGAGGTTGATTAATCATTTCAATTGGAATAAGATGGAACGGTGGCTAGTTCCAACATTCAACATTGTCTCGGAATCTTGGAGACAATTACAGGAGTACCCAAGGGCCTGGGCACAAAAGCTCAATTGTGGGGCCCAACTCCAGCAAACCGGCGCATGTGGAGTGGGGGTTCTTTTCTTTCTAATACTGTAATACATTTAATTGGTTTTATTATTTTCTCCTTTAATTTGCTTTACTTTTTAGTAGCTTGGTTTTAACTTTTTAAGTTTTAAAGCAGGGTCACCCCCTCCCCCAGCGCATCCAATCTCCATGACTACACCATTCAGTCTCTCACCCACCCTCAGGCCCTGACCCCAAACCCTCACTACCCTTTTGCATCTGCTCTTTACCACTAAGTTTATGCATCCAATGCGCTCTATATGGAGTTGAAGAAGGAGAAGATAGTGAGGTATGTCTTTTATTTCATGTTTGCTTCCCGGGAATATTTCCGTCTATCTTGTGCAGGGAACTATTTCTTTTTTCTCCCCTTTTTTGGGGATTCCAAGCAAACCGAAAGTTTTTCATTCCACTCAGCTTACTGCTACTATTGGCTTACTTCAGACTCAGGTTTTCGAAAGTGAAGTCCCCGTGATGTTCGAATTTTCGGTTTCTTTTATTTTCTTTTGTTTTCTCAGCTGCCAAACAGAGATCGATTCGCTTTGGTTCCTGCGAAAGTGTTGGAGAAGAAAATAAATTGAAATTGTCCTTTTATTTTTTATTTTTTGCTGTTTAGGACACCGCTCAACTCTCCACTTAACTCTGTCTGATTCGGCTGTTTGGCTTTGTTGAGTTCAGTTTTCCACCTTTCATAGGCGAAATAGCATAAAAAAATATTTATAATTTCATTTATCCTCTTCTCCTAATTTTTTTTCTTTAACCAAAAGAATTTCAAAGCTTCATCAATTTCGAAAAGGTCGGGAAAAACTTATGGTGTCTCTTCCCTTCATTTCCCAAAAATAAGATACAATCTCTTCACGCATATATTCTTTTTCCCTCTCACACGGTGAATATTCTTGGAAATATTTTCTCTCCAAGCAGAATGGAAATTTTGGAATTTTGTTATAATTTGTTGAAAACACACTTTGCAGGTTTTATTCTGATGAAAATCAACATCAAGAATGGGGGAAAAATGATCCATTACTCCTAGGAAAGTCATCTTCTATAGACAAGGTTTCATCTTCCTTCTTGAAACCACATAATGCGGTCAGGAGCAGAAATAAGATACCTGAGACCCTTAAATTTGGGAGGTCCAAGGTGTTTCCAGAAGACCATGAGCCATGGCGCAAGCAAATACTTGACCCAGGTAGTGAGCTAGTCTTACAATGGAATCGAGTCTTCATTGTCTCGTGCTTGGTGGCACTTTTTGTTGATCCATTGTATTTTTATTTGCCTGCTGTGGGAGGGAATGAGGGCTCTTGGTGTATCAAGACAGACTTGAATTTGCGAATTGTGGTTACATGTTTTCGGACTATTGCCGATTTTTTCTATCTGTTGCACATGATTATAAAGTTCAGGACAGCTTATGTTGCCCCAAGCTCTCGGGTGTTTGGGAGGGGTGAACTTGTGATGGATCCCAAGAAAATCGCCCAGAGGTATATTAGGTCTGATTTCTTCATTGATTTGGTTGCAACATTGCCTCTCCCTCAGGTAATCATTTTGAAGTATCAAATTTCCATTTGGAAGTATCATTTTTCAACTGTTTACACATTGCTCTGTGTATGTGTGTGTGTTATAATTGAAAATACAGTCATGCCACATATAAGTCTGTTAAATTTGGTCACTACAGAAACTAAATTTGAGGCTAAATTAACTTATATTTGAAGGATAGAAATGGATCTCTTGAATGATAATAGCTATATATATATATATATATCTGCTGGAGTATTGATGGGCCGCATTAAGACTCCGAGATATCTATTTTCAGTTTAGGGTAGTCATGATCTAACTATGGGATCAAATGATTATGGTATAGCAAACATGTCCTAGTTTTTTTTTTCTTCTGAAAATATATGTGAGGAAATCCTCAATATGATTAGATATTTTAAAATTTAAAAATAATAAAATGTAGAATTCATTAAAAGATTCATAGAATGATATGTAGGTGGAAGTGGAACTAGAAAATTGTTAGAGTTTAAGCCTATGCAGATTCCCTTACGAAAATTAGAGTAGTGTTGAGTCATATTTATACATGACTGTTCAAGTTAAGCTGTGAGGACAGAGCCTTGAATGTGCATCATTTGAAGCATTTTTTGATTACTGCTGACACACACTTTTAGGGATGGTGACTAGCCTGGAGATTTTATGACTTAGATCAACTTTACTTTGTACCCATAGGCTCCATAGAAATGGTCCTTCATTCAAAATTGGTCCTTCACATTAAAACTTGGAGAAAGTAGAGAAACTTCCATTGTTTCAATAGTAAGAGCTTTGCATGGGTTAATAATGGTCAATTTATCTGTCAACAATAGACACATTTTCACTATAGGCCAAGATTTCAGTGCCCAATAAATCATCAAGCCTTAGCTTGATTGCTCAAAACTGTTTTCTTTGTGTTAGATTACATGGTTGACTGCAAATCTAATGATATTTTTCATTTTATTTTCTCTGATCTGTCTAGAATGTATATCGTATTATGTATTTTAGGCAAGTCTTAGATTTTGTAGTAATTTTAGGTATTGTATATATTTCTAGGGTTAGACTGATTTAGTTTCCTATTTTATTTTCTATATAGCTTGCGTATATATTACCTTGTAATCCCTCGAAATCAATGAGAACAAATTATTTAGAAACTTTATTTTTGTTTTCATGATATCAAAGCTGGAAAAGAATTGATGGCAATTTCCTCTCCTCTGAAAAAAATCTTTCTCTTAGCCTTCATTGTGGGCCAATAGGTAAAGTTCCCACATTTAACCACAAAATTGCCTTCTTTAGGGAGGTGGGTAGTGGATAGTTGCAGATTGGAGGGGAACATCCATTTGGTTTGGTTAGAAGGTGCTCTCATTTTGTTTGAATTTAAGTTACCATCAGAAGCAGAGAAAGGCTCTTTGAAGTAGGCAAAGGTTGTTCAAGGGAGCAACATGGTTCTGACTAGAGGGAGGTGGTGCTGTCGTTGGTAAAAAAGGAGGCCTTTTTGGTTGAAGTGACTAGGTTTTCAGGTTTATTTCCTTATCCTGCTTCTTTGGAAAGACTTAATGTTGTAAGGTGTTTAGGGAGGTCGTATGGTGGGGAGAACATTGTGGAAGGACCTTTAGAGATGAACCATATCATTGATGGGGGACTATTGATGTTTTTCTAGATATAAGTTTGGTGGAGTTTCTGAAGAATGTTGTGAGAAGTGTAAGGGAGTCAAAGGTGGCACAAGTAGTTGGTTAATCTGATAAAGGTCTAGTAAGGGTGGATTTAGAGGCTGAGTGGTACGAAAGCAAGTTGGTGAAATTCAACAAGTTCTTAAGTATGCTTATTGAGTTTTTTGAAAATGAAAATTTGAAGTTGTTTAAAAAAAGGAGGAGGCTCGATGTAGATTAGAGGTACAAACCTAAGAAGTAAGAGGAAGTATGATCCTCCGTTGAGAGGGGACAAAGAGTTAAGTAAGTTGATGTGCATAGTTAACTATAATGTGGCATCAGATAGGGAGAGGAGAAGAGGTAAAAATGGGTGAGAGTTAGTTTCTATTAGTCAATGAAGTTGAAGGTTCTTTTTAGAATGTAAAAAAGGAAAATGATGGAGAGAAACATAAAATTATAAAATCCTTAATTAAGTTTTAAAGAGCTGATTTGGTTTGCCTACAAGAAACCTAAAGTGCAGCAGATGACAATTTAGTTGTTGAGGGGCCTTAGAGTGGGCAAATTCTTAGAGTGTGGAGTGGTGAAACCTAGGGGAGTAGTTGGTGCAGTAGTTGTTTGCTAGGATAGTAAGGTTCTAGAGCTCATTGAGATGGAGGTGTGTGTTTACTCCATTTTTTTGTTGTTTTAAGAGTTGCAAGAATGATTTTATTTTGCTTTTTACAAGGTTGTATGGTCCTGTTCTTAGGGAAGAGAACAAGGTGTGGACCCTCACCCGATTCACCGACCGACGCGACTTGCTATTTTAAAAAGTAAAAGGGAAAGCTGATTTTCGAGTTTTGAAAAATTTGTCCCAGTGAGGAACGATTTTGTTTGGAGTCGCCACTTACTTTTTATTTTAATTTTTAAATGGGGAGAATTTAAGTAAGAACAAAAACCCCAGCATGACTCCAGTCAGGAAAAAGCGGTTTACGAAAACTAGATTTTGGGTCCGGGGATCAGGTTACATATCGGGAAGGTACTTCACGCGAGGTAGCACCCCTCTAGGCCCGGAACTCGGTCTTTACTAACGAACTGGGTATATGGGAGCATATGGGTCAAAGATCAAACAAGCCTTGGACTAAACAAATGACATGAATCACATAGACCGGCCTAGTATTTAGCATGCACATACACTCAACAAGCCAAAATCAGAGTGCATACCTGAGGTCCCCAGCCAAGCGTTGCATAAGAGGTCAGTCAACATAACAATTTGTGGCCCTTTTCATCTACACAAATCAATAAAGCATTAAGCATTCTGGAACGACCTAGAAAGAGGAACCGAATGCAAGCAAGAATTCTGTGAGGAACCAGAAACATACTTGAAGAACCAGCCTTTGAGAGGTGCTCCTTAGCTTCAAGTGAGATTGATTCTTCTTCTGCCTAATCCGCTCAAGACCGGTGATCACGATTTCCTTTCCTTCTTTTCAAAGCAGACAAAAATTCCTCTCTTCTCTTTTTTTCTCAAGATTTTTTTTTCTTTCCTTTCTTGTTATCTCTGTTTTTCTTTAAAAACCTTTCCCAATTTTTCCCTCAGACCTCTCTTTTTTCCTTCTTCCTCTTTTCCTCCAAGTCACCCAAACCCTTAGAGACTCTTAGGAATTTTCCCCCCTATGTTTTTTTTAGTTCCCCTTCTGCAGTGTCTTTTCTTAGGATTTTTTTTTTCTTCCCCCTCTTCCTTTTTCTTTTTTGTCAACGAGATTATATTAATAAAAAACAAATAGAAAAACAAAGAAAAAACCAAGGAAGGATAGAGATCCTTCCTACACGCCAAGAAAACACCCAACAATAGAACTCTAAAAACAAAAAAACCAACAATCTTCAAACTCTTGAAAGCAAACCCCAATCCAATTGAGTTGTAGAATGCTTGGGAACTCCTTTAAAAGCTTACAAGAAGCCCATAGAGAAGAGTAAAACCGTATCAAATCCCAAACCATCTCTTCGTTCTCCCTTTATCCTCAAAGATTCTATTATTCCTTTCTTGCCACACCATCCAAATCAAAGTAAGGCAAGCAATTTGCAAAGTGACTTGCCTCTTCGAGTTCCTAAGCCTTTAAAAGAAATAACCAACATGTCCTCAATGCTCCTTGAGGCCCAAATCACACCTACTGTTGAACAACTGTGCAAAGTCAATGGTGACGGGACAATGAAGAAAAGGTGGTCAATCGCTCTCCTTTCCTTTGCAAGTGCCCTTGGGCGGGCTTTGTGGGTCTTCTCATTGCAACTTGTCATTAGTGTTTACCTTCCCATGTGCTACTAACGGGGGCCTTAACTTTTGAAGGGACTTTGGCTCCATAAAAACTTGGCAAGGACATTAAAGTTTGAATCTTTTGACAAGGCATAGAAAAGTTTCCGGCCGAGACAAAGCCACGCTCTTGGTCGATGAGGAAGGAAAGAGCCGTGAAGGGGACTTAATCTCAAGGGTCATTTAATCGTTGTTGCAGTTAAAATTCAAGACAATGGTAAGGTTGCCGGCATTTGAGCGGGTTTTCAAATAACTCTGGTCGAATTGGCACAGTTTGGTTTCCCACCAAGATCTTCCCAAATTCTTCCCATTGCCCACCACTAGGCGAACAAGGGACTCTTGGAACTTGCTAGCCTTCAAGGCATCTGGCCATCTAACCACCATGTTAGCGTCCCTCCTTAGTGGTCCCATTCTTAACCTTTGCGCCGCTCCTTTCTCTGGCTCAGCCTTTCCCTAGGGGCATTTTTCTCTGTCTTCCAGCCCAAACCTCCCATCTCCTTGGCTGCACCTCCCATCGTTGGTGTCTCTCTTCCTTCCCCCCCATCGATCCCTTTGCATCTTCTCAATCTTTGAAGCTATAGATAGGTTTTGAGGGAAAGTAGCTGGTGTGGCAGACAAGCATTAGTAATCCTCCCTCCCAAAGACAAATAGGCCTTTTTCCACCCATCAACCTCCTCAAATTCTCTCAACCCTGGTCCCAAATCCTTTGTCTTTGTTCCCTCCAGAAGGCCTAAATAAGACAAAGGCCACTCCTCCCTCCAACCAAAGCCAAACTAGACAACATTTCCGCCTAGTGTTAATACAAATGGTGCTTTTTCTAAGTTGATTTTTAAACCTACTTGCCAAAACCAAAGGTAATCTTAGGTTTGAAGATCAAGGGCTTTAGAAAATATGGTATCATCAAACACGGCCTCTGTCTATCCCTCCCCACCCTCTTCTTTCCTCCTCAATCATCAACCTCTTGAACATTCACTGGTAAAAAGGGGTCTCTGTCTCAAACCTCTGGGCCTTAACCTTTGCTTCCTTAACTGGTAGCAAACTAGAGAAGATAACCCTCATCCAAGTCTCATTTCCCTTCCTTTAACTGTCTAAAAGCCCCTCCACTGTCTGGCCTTCTCAAATCATTTTAAACTCCCTTCCTCTGCCTTCTTTTCTCATCCACCACTTCTTCTATCTCTCATATTTGTCTCCTTCCACAAAGGCTCCTTGGGCCAAGTTGTTTCATGTAGAACTTTACCGTAAGACCTTGCATTATCTTATATAAACTTGTAACCAAACTATGGTCTATAATCGGTTTTAAAGTTTGGCTTTTCTTAGGCACCATAGCAATGATGTCATTTGTACTTTGTTTTTACCCTTTTGTGTGACTCAAAAACACCCTCTAATATCCTCTTTATCATCCCACCTCTTGTAAACCTATGTAAAGCCTCGCCTTTTCCTTTTTTACGCCTTAACCTCCTCTTAACGTCTTCCTTGCACTCTCTTTACCTCAATCCTTCAATCTTCCAAGAATCACCTTGTTTGGTTAGGTTCCCAAAGTTTACAATCTCCTAAATAACCTCAATGTTATTTAAGTCTCCCCTCTTGCTTTTGAACTTCTTCTTCTTCACTCTTAAAAACTTAGGTTGCAATCCTTCTTTAATCCTTAACCCTAGTTTTTGTCTCCTTGTCCTCTTCCTTCATACAATCCTCAACTCCTTCCTTCTTAGGTCCTTTAAACTCAATTTATTCCTTCTTGTTCATTGTCATTCTAAGTCGTGTATGCTTTTCCTCTCTCTTAAATCTCAAAGCCCTTGTATTCCCTCTTTCCTTTGTTTAATAAACTTTGTTTCCTATAATTTGTGCCTTCCCACCTTCACTACCTCTTGCCACCAATTCTAAACTTCTCTTTAAACTCTGGGCACCCATATTCTCAAACCTAAAGTCATATAATTAGTTTCCAAACAATTGTTGGTGGGTCCATCTGCCTCTTTTTTTGAAAAAATCCCCTGGCAACCTATCTAACCTCTTCAAATGGTCGCTTGCATGTTTGACCTGTAACGTTCTGTCAACAAACCACTTTCCCTTATAAACTCGTCAAACACCTCATGTTTGTTAACCTGTCACCCTCTTCTTATCCTCTTGTCCATTAAATCCCTCCCACCACCTTGGAAAGTCCCATGTGGTCTTGCTCCATCAAGTCCTTCCTCCCTCCTTTTGCCCGGTTAACCAAAACCCTTCTCTGGTTCTTTTAAAGTCTACACCTTCTCACAATTGCTTATCCCGTCCTCCGCCCCGAAGGCCCCTCAAACTTTTACCTTTCCAAACACTACTCGCCTCCTTCCCATTTCCTTTGTTTCACATCACCACATCGTTTTGTCAAAACCTTCTCGTCCTCCTTTTCTTCCTAGTCCTAAACCTCTTGTTTCCAACTTAAAATCTTCATGAAACATAACACCCCCTGCCCGCTAATCCTCTCCTCGTCCTCCTTTTTCTTCTTTCTTAATAAACCTTGTCGGGTTCTTTCTCTCCTTCCACCTTTCCCATTATCCACATTCTAACCTCAACTCTCCCCCTTGCCATCTTGGCGAAGCCCTCAACCTTCCGGGGTGGTTCTTCGCCTCACGGCCCACGCCCTCGGTTTGGGTTTCCTAGAGTCGGTCTTTATTTTTGGTTGGGTTTCTGGGCCACACACCTTGCGCGCACCACCCGTGGTTATCATTCCCTACGGCTTCTCCGGGTGACAACAAAGTGACCAAACGGTTGGTAAGTTTGGCTCAAAGCGAGTCTCCTCGCGGCGCACCTCTTGTCATTCATTTCCCTCTTCTCCTCTGTCTCGGTGAAACTTTGGTGTTTTCAAACCGGAGATCGCTCTTTGGTGGTTTGCCGGTCTCGTTTGTCTCGTGGCCACCTCCTTCAAGCTTCGCCGGGGCCTCCTCAAACCTCCCCCCTTCTTGCTCTCGCCTTGTCCCTTCGTCTTTCCCTTAAGCCTTCCCTTTTCTTTGCTGCCGTCTTTGGGCTTTGAGCGTCGCCTTAGTCCTTTATGGTGGCCGCTTGCCAAATCCTTCGCCCATGCCGGGCAGGTGTTGGCTTGTTGCACACCCCTTCTTTCTTTCTCCCCTTATTTTATCAAGAACAATGACGTGAGCTCACTTGGCAATGGTCTGCTGCCTACATCCCGCCTGCTTGTCCCTGCTGCTGGGGTCTCTCGTCATCTTCCATCTTCTCCTGTTTGCAACCATGATGTTCTCCATCTTCTACCTCTATGACCACATTTGGCTTTATTTACTTTCAAATCACAAACTTGTTTCACCTTTTACCTCCCCCTCAATGTGTCTGCCTATCGGCTCTTGTTCAACCCGTCTTTTCATTGGTTCTCTTTTCCCATCTCCTGCAAAACCTCTCCTCTCTGAACTACCTCGTTCTTGAACCGGCTTTCTTCGTTTCAAAAACACCTTTTGGGTGTTTTCCCATTCCTTTCATCCCCACCCTTCTGCTTGCTTTTCCAACCTACACGCTCGTTTTTCCTTTGCCTTACAAACCACCTCTTGCCCATTTTCGCATCTCACCATTCTAGTTCCTTTCTCCAACACTGATAGGTCCTCTCACCTCTGAATTCCTTTGCTCTCTTAGCTTGTTTTGCTTCTCCTTAATCTCTCCCAACTACATAGTCTCTTGTAAACAATCACCTTCCTAAGGTTTTCCCACCCATGCATTAACACCTCTTGGAACAACTAAGACCAAGGTTTCCTCTTTAATGTATTCGTGTTTTCATATATCTCCCTCTGCTATTAAACATATCTCATCGATGAGTCCTAGTCTTGCCCTCATTTTTGAATGAAACCCCGAATCCTCCAACTCCCCTTTCTCTAGCTCCACTAGCCATCCCGTCTCCTCCTCTCCAAAACCTAAAGAAACCACAAAACCTCTCCTCTTGAAATCCACTTTCCTCCATTGTAATCTTGACTTCACGAAAATCTTTCTCTCCACTACACGATTTAATCATCTTAATATGAGTTCCTCAATCTCACTCTTCATGCAGTTCCTCGATGTGATCTATAGTAAGTCTCCATCCCCCCTCTTCCTTTTTCTTCCTCTTCTAAAACCTCTCAGACTTTCTTTCTCCCTCTTTTTCTCCTCCTTTAGCTCTGGAAATCCACCTCTTCAGCTTTGGAACCCCCCAACACATTTAGTTCTCCTTTTCCCAAGGCGGGCAGCTGCCCCTCATAACTTTAACATGCCTTACTCACCAAGAATCCACATGGATTCAACGTGGGTTACAATCTCTCCACAAAATGGCCCAAATCGGACCTAAAACTATTCCTCAAACCTATTTGGAGCACCCGGGCTCAAACCAGCTAGAAACAGGGCATCAAAAGAGCAAAAAATAGTGCCATTTACCAGCAGCCCTGACGAACCGGTCGACCGGTTGCCAACCGGTTGACCACCTCAAAAAAACTTGATGAACGACAACCAGTCGACCACCTCAAAAAAACTTGACGAACCGGTTGAGAAAAATTCTTAAATTTTGATACAATATTCCTTGAAGAATAAGGAATCCCACAAAAAAAAAAAACGGTGCGCGATTCCGAGTTCGGATGAGGGAGATATGATCGAAACAAGCCCAAGTGTTCCGTATTGGAACCTGCTCCTATGAACTCCAACTGAACTGAAGTTTTGGCGAGACCTCACTTCCTTTCTTTAGCATGATGTGAACAACTAGGGAATTGGCCATGACAACACTCTAAAATGAACTACACACTCGCACTACATTGGACCGTAGATGAACCTACACAAGACTCGAAAACCGATCAAGCCCATAAAGGGGCCATGGCAGTGCCATACGAAAAAAAAAATGAGTGCATGTGACGCCCCTAAGATAAATGCAAGTGTCGAAGGACAAAATTGAGGGTCTATACAAGGACTTTTGGGTTGCATTGGTTGATACTAAAGGTTGTGGAATGATCCTTGGTTTGTTAGTGGGGATTCAACATTGTTAGATTCCTTGGGGAAAATAGGAATTGTTCTAGGCAATCTTCTACTCTTAGGTGATTCTTAAAGTTGATTCAGGAGGTGAATTTGTTTGATTTGCCTCTAATATGAGAGCCTTATAATTGGTTTGGGGGCATAAATAATCAATTCACATTGAGGTTAGATTGGTTCCTTACTTTAGAAAATTGGGAGACTCATTTTGGTGTTATTCTTCGACGTGTTCTGCTCAAGTTTGTCTCTCATCATGCCCTAATTTGGTTAGATGGAGATGGGATGATGAGGGGCAAAACCCTCTTCAAGTTAGAAACACGTGGCTAAGAGTAAAGAGCTGTAGAGAGCAAGTTGAAGTGTGGTGGACGGGCTATAGTGTCATAGGCTCTTTTAGGTATGTGTTGGCTTGGAAATTGAAAGCGTTGGAGAAGGACCTAAAAGCTCATAACAAAGAGATGATTGGATTGAGAATGGTGCCAATTTCAATAATGCAACAGTGTTCTTGTTGATAAACACCTCTGGAAAAACTCCTCCCTTCCTTACTCCCCATATCATCAAAGTTCATGCTGATGAGGATGATGCTTCTGCCTTGATTTTTTGGTTGTTTCAAGGTTAGGTTTTAGTGCAATATGCTGAGAGGAGAAAAAATGAAGGTAGGAGGAAGGGCTTGGTTTGGGATTGAGTCCAAGTCCTTCAAGATTTCGGTGGAATTGTCCAAAGGAAAGTTATCTGGGGTAATTACAAAGAGGGGTCGAAATTTTTCTACCTGGATTAGATTTGGAGAGAGGGGTTTGTCCTTACTCTTAGAAGGAGTGGAAGAACGTTGCCAGAAGGAGAGTTTGAAGGAGTTCAAAAACTCTTGGGTAGAAGGAGGAAGGAGCTATAAGCTCCAATTGCGCAACAATGAGGCGGGAAGATACCTGTTGTGTTTGGTATTCTCCGTGGAGGCGTAGCGGTTTGTGTTGATGTTGATTTTTTAGGAGGGAAGGGATTGCCGAGGGGGGGAAGGTATGTTCTTGCTCAAAAGTTGAGGGTCTGTGGAGTAGAATGTCGAGAAAGAAGGATTGAGGCATCTAAGGTGAAAGATGGGTAGAGTCAAGGGCCTATGGGGGCTTATCCCTTACTTGAATAGTGTGATTACAGTTTGGGGGAGTTAACTCATTTAACAAATTGCAGTATCTTAATCGTTGTTTGGTAGGAAAATGGGGGGAAGACATGGAGGAGGGTCCATTGATATCCTCTTTAAAGGATTGGGCTAGGTATCATTGGAGGTTGAAAGGGAATTTGTTGTTATTTCCTTTGGGAGTCATGGATTTTGTTTGAATTCGAGTTGGGAAGGGAGGCTGAGAGGGCGTTACAAGAAGGCTTGAGTGTCTTCAGGCAGAGACCACTTAAGCTGTAAAGATGGCGTCCAACGATAGGTTGTCTCAGTGAGAGAGCTCAAACAAATGCCTCCTGTGTGAGGATTGTAGGGCTCCCACTTTGCCCGTGGCATAGGGATTTCTTTAAGCGAGTGGGCAATGCGTGAGAGGGTTATGTGGGGGTAGATGAGGAGACCGCGAGGGGCATAAATTTACAATGGGCACGAGTTTTGATCAAAACAAATGGAAGAAAGGTACTAGGGAGGTTATAGGTTGTTGTAGGAAAACTCTGTTTTTCGGTGAATTTGCGATAGGAGATACCTCCTTGGGTAGCTCCGGTGGCTCCCATACTGAGAGGTAGAAGGAGAAGGAGAAGAAGAGTAGTGATACACGCGAGGCAAGTTGCATGGGGCTTGCGAGGTTAAACATAGCAGAAGAGGTGTTGTTTCTTGGTTGGACGAGGCAATACCTTTAGTATCTTTTGTGGGAAGGTTGCAGCAGGAGGTGCAAGAGCAAGAGTTTGTAGGTGTTGTGTGGGAAGAGGGTCAGTCATTTGTAGCTGGAGTAGCTTTATAGGGGCCTGTGGAAGTAAAAGCAAGCCCATCTTGGGGTTTAAGGAGTCCATAAGTGAGGTTGTTGGGCCTTTTGTTGAGGGGGTTCGACCCGTTTATGGGAGGACAGGCCAGCCTGTTGATAGTAGAGCCTTAGCGTTTAAAAGGGCTTAAGATGATCTCCTTAGTAGTTTGGCCCATGAGAGGCCTTTTGGGCCTGATCCAAGTAGATGCAGAGGAGAAAGAAGGGTGTAAGGCCCAACCCTCTTTTCTTCTTAATAGTGGGGATCTTCTTTGCCCTAAGTGGGGGTGTCCCCTGTTGATGTGCTTGGCGAGAGGCAGTTGAGAGAGGTTTTCTCACCTGTGGATGAGGTTTTGATGTCGGAGGCGACGCATTTTCAAGATACGACGTCTTATCTCTTTTTCCAAAGTGGGGTGGGGGGGCTACTCCTTTCTGTGGAGCTATCATGGAGGCTTGTCGTGAGGTAGGGTTCATTTGCTTGGGTGATCTGTCGTCGATGGATAGGGAGGACTCGCCGATGGTGGAAGATGTGAGAAATGGAAGGATGGGTTGAGGTTAAATCTTCATTCAAACTGCGTAGCTATAGAATCGAGTCTTTCGGTTGGGGAGGAGGAAGAGGCTTACGTTATGGGGGAGGGAAGTGCCCCCTAGAGGTGCAGAGGTGGGATATCCTTTGTTTCCAAGGAAGTTTTAGTAGATTAATGGCTTTTAGCAAAGTTTTGGGGCTTCTAGTGGATGGTTATGAAGGGGAAATTTTTGGCCTCTTGGAAAAATTGGAACTAAGAATAAAAGGGAAGATAGTAAGGCAAGGGACCAAAAAGGCTAAGGTGTGCGGTTCAAAGTTGGAGAGGGAGCTTTGGAAATTGGAATGCTCAATCAGTTACAAGACCGATTTGAGGTGTGGGAGAGGAGGGGGGATAATTTTTTGGGATTTAGTTAGGGTGAGTCAATGAAGCTTTAGATTATTTCGTGGAATGTTAAAGGGATTAATGAGGGAAATAAGCGTAGCGTGGTTAAATCTTTGATTCGCTTGTTCTTGGCCGATCTTGTATGTCTTCAAGAAACGAAGGTTCAACAGATAACATCCAGAATGGTGAGGAGCCTAGGTGTGGGCAGATGTTTGGAGTGGGGAGTAGTGGATGCTAGAGGTCAAGCAGGGGGAATTGTAGTGTTTTGGATTAAGCGGGTGTTGGAGCTTCTTGAGATGGAGGTAGGTGCCTTCTCAATGTCGTGCTGATTTAGAAATTGTGAGGGTGGTTTTGTGTGGATATTTTCGGGTGTTTACGGACTTGTTCTCTCTGAGGAGAGGGAAGATTTTTGGGAAAGAAAGGAGGGGCTATTTGAGAATGTCAGTTACAATGAGATGTTTTTCAAAGGTTATCGATGAGCTGGGCATTAAGGACCTTACCCTCTTTGGTGGCGAGTATACATGGTGTGGTGGTATAAACAACAATTCAACTTCTTAGTTGGATCATTTCCTAGCATTTGATGATTGGGAAGACCAGTTCAGTGGATTGGTTCAGAAAATCCTGCCAAACCCAGCCTCTGATCATGCATCATGCACCAATATTGTTGGACAGGGGAGGGATTAGAAATGGAAAGATCCCATTCAGATTTGAAAATATGTAGTTAAAGGAGGAAGGCTTCAAGAATTTTATAAGGTGTTGGTGGGAGGGATATAGTGTCTAGGGGTCTCACAATCATATTAAGGCGGGTAAGCTCAAAATTTTGAAGCAGGATCTTAAAGTGTGGAACAAGAAGGTTTTTGGGAATGTGTCCACCAAAAAACTTGAGGCTTTGGAGCAGTTAGGTCAGTGGGATGCAAAGGAAAGAGAATGAGCCCTCATAGTGGAGGAGTTTATAAAGAAAAGGAGAGCGGTAGATGAGTTTAAAAAATAGGCAAAGTTGGAGAAGATTTTCTGGAGGTAGAAATCAAGAGAGCTATGGCTAAAAGAAGGGGATAAAAATACTAGATTTTTCCACAAAATGGCAAACGCTCATAGGAGGAATTTTTTGGAGAAGTTAAGGGCTAATGGTGTTTGTCTTAAGGGGGAGAATAGTATTAAAGAGGGGGTGGGAGGAGCTTTTCAATTGTTTTCTAAGACAGGGGAGTGGAGGTCGAGCATAGAGGGATTGGCGTTTAATTCTTTGTCGCATGCAGATTCAGCAACCTTGGAGGTTCCTTTTTCTGAAGAGGAGGTTTTCTCTACCTTGTCTAGCTTGAATGGAGATAAAGCTTCGGGTTCGGATGGTTTTACTTTGGCATTTTGGTAGGACTGTTGGGATGTTGTAAACAATGAGGTCTTGGGTTTTTTTGGTGATTTCTATGAGTTGAGTTGTTTTGAGAGAAGTTTAAATGCTACTTTTGTTGTTTTGGTGCCTAAGAAAGGGGGGACTAAAAAGTTAAAGGATTTTAGGCCTATCAACTTGGTTGGGGGTTTGTACAAACCGTTAGCCAAAGTTCTAGTTAATAAACTCAAGAAGGTGGTGGGCTCTTTGGTCTCGAATTTTCAGCATGCTTTTGTGGGGGGAAGACAAATCTTAGATGCAGTTTTGATAGCTAATGAGGCCATAGATTCTAGACTTAAAGCTAACTTGAGAGGCTTGATATGCAAACTAGATATAGAAAAGGCGTATGACCATGTTAACTAGAACTGTATTATAACGGTGATGGATAAAATGGGTTTCGACTCCAAGTGATTGGTTTGGATTAGATGGTGTATTTCTACGGTCCATTTCTCTGTTTTGGTCAATGACTCTCCTTCTGGTTTCTTCCTTTAGAGGGTTGAGACAAGGAGATCCTTTGTCTCCTTATTTGTTTATTTTGGTGATGGAGATCCTTTCCTGTTTGATCTTAAAGGCAAAGGATGGTGGTTTTATTGAGGGTTTCTGGGTTAAAGGGAGGAATGATGCGGGGGGTCGAGGTATCCCATTTGTTCTTTGCAAATGATATTCTCATTTTTTGTGAGGTAAGCAAGGAAAACTTGGAGTACTTGAGTTGGGTTTTTATGTGGTTCGAGGCATGCTCAGATCTTAAGATTAATTTGGAGAAAAGTGAATTGATTCCCATTAGGGAGGTTCCAACTTTGGAGGAGTTTGCTAAGGTTTTAGGTTGCAAGGTGGGTTCTTTTCCATCCACTTAGGCTTCCCCTTGGGTGCTCCTTACAAGTCTAGTAAGGTATGGGAAGGTGTGGAGAAATGGTTCTAAAAAAGGCTTGCTTTGTGGAAGAGACAATATCTGTCAAAAGGTGGAAGACAGATGTTGATTAAGAGCACTTTATCTAGTTTGTTCATTTACTTTATGTCCCTATTTGTTATCCCTAAAAGAGTGGCGGCCAGATTGGAAAAAATTCAAAGAGATTTCCAATGGGGAGGAGGAGAGTTGGAGAAAAAGCCTCATTTGGTTAATTGGTTGATTGTGTGTTTGGAGAAGCACAATGGGGGTTTGGGTTTTAAAAGCCTTCCTCTCTTTAATAAGGCACTTTTGGGTAAATGGTCTTGGAGATTTGTGATGGAAAAGAACCCCCTTTGGAAACGGGTAGTTGTTGGTAAGTATGGGATTCAGGAAGGGGAGTGGTGCACAAAGGAGGTGAGAGAGAGGTATGGTGTAGGAGTATGAAAGGCAATTAGAGATGGTTGGGAGGACTTCAAAGATAAAACAAGGCTTCAAGTTGGTTCAGGGAATCATGTTTACTTTTGGAAAGATAGATGGTGTGGTGATATGTCATTAAGGGATGAGTTCTCGGGTCTTTATGCTATAACTTCCTTTAAGGATGCTTGGGTGGTAGTTGTTTGGGATGGGGGTAGTTGGGGACTGAGGTTTATTAGACAATTCAAGGATTGGGAGTTTGAAGAGGTAGATGCCTTATTCAGGAGGTTGCATAACTATTCCATCGTTCCGGGTACTTTTGATGCCATGGTTTGGTTGAAGACTAAGAATGGTGATTTTCAGTTCGGTCCTTTTACTCCTCTTTGGCAAGTAGAAGAGTGGAGCCTTTCCCTCATGGTACAATGTGGAACTCTTGGGCCCTTGTTAGAGCTAGCTTCTTCGCTTGGGAGGCAACTTGGTCTAAGATTTTGACATAGGATCAACTTAGAAGGAAGGGTTGGAGGATGCCAAACAGGTGCTACATGTGCAAGGCTGAAGTGGAAATGGGAGATCGTTTACTTTTGCATTGTTCGAAAGCAAGTACATTGTGGCAGCTGGTTTGTGCTCTTTTTCCTATTCAGTGGGTGATGCATTCTTCCGTGAGGGGGGTGCTTCTAAGTTGGAATGGTGTCTCGGTTGCCAAGAAAAGGAAAATGGTTTTGAGGATAAGGAATGCTTAGATCAAACTTTAAAAAATTCTTTTTTGTACTTATTTTGGGATTGGGTTAGAGTGTACATGAGGGATAACATTACTTATTCGATAGATTTTGTGGATTAGTTAGGTTCCCCATAGGGTGCGGTTGTGTTATCACCCTTATTGGTTTTTGCATATGTATACGTCATGTATACCTTTTCTTTAATACAACACCCATTTTACTTAAAAAAAAAAAAAAAAAAAAAAAAAAAGACGATTGGGAATCTCTTAGCTAGTCAAGAAAAGGCCTTGAAATAGATTGGTTTATGGGATTTAAAGGAGAGAGAGGTGTTAGGATAGAGGTCTTAAAAGCATGAAATTATGTAATAATAAATGAAATTCATTGTTATTTATATTATGATTTCGGTTATCCTTTCTATATCCTGTTTATGCATTATCTATGTTGAGCATTTAGACCTGCATTACTTGCATTATATATGACTTAGGTGTATTAGGAATTGTATAGAAGATCCAAGTCATGAGTTTTTTGCAAAATTGATGAGTTGTTTTGTCACAACCCAAATTTTGGGCGACCAAAAAACTTGACCCATGATCCTAGGTCAAAGGTTTGACCCTAAGGGTTACCCTTAATCTAAGTTGGTGGTCAACCTGAGCACCCAAAATTTTTTTTTCTTTGAAATAAATCACAGTTTAAATTAAATAAAAATTCTCTAAACTGAAGATTCATTTCACTAACTTATTAATACATTAAAGTCTAACTTGAGAAAAATTAACAGTCTCTACCCCATGTCTAGAACAAAAGTTTCAATAGTTCTTTCACAACTATTCGAAGTATAATCAGATTTCAAATATTTAAATCAATTGATCAACTGGTACAATTCCAAAAATTAGACAAAGCAAATGCTAAAAATCTCTAAGCTGCTCCTGAACTTCCTGGGTCATTCTTGGTCCACTTGTGAGTCCTTAGGAACGACATTTGCATTTAAAAAGTTTGAGAAGAGGTGAGCGTTTCCACATTGCTCCTATTCTGCTAGGTTTAGTGTAAGAACACTAGTTGCCGCTTGTCTCCCTATGCCTTTAGCACTTGACCCTTGAGATTATCTAGTTTGGCTACTACTAGTAGTTGTCCTAGTTCCTTGCATTGTTGGGGGTAACGAGGTGCCTAATAGTAAAGGCAACCGAACTTAAGGAGGTTGAAATGGTAGGGTTGGTTGTTGCTGAGGGTCTTCTTAAGGTTGAAACTGGGTTTGAGATGCACCCCTTAATGGTCAGACCCTCCACAAATGGTCTTCTGCTCCATAACCATAACACGCTCTATTAGTAGTTGCCCTCTAAACACCTTGTTCACTTCCAATACAAAATGGTAGATGTTCATCATACTATTGGTCTCGTTGCCTCTGCTGTTGATTTTGAGGTCTCCTATAGGAGCTTTCTCCCGCTCCTTGCTTCCTCTTTGTATCTCCTCTCTACTCTCGAATTTGGTTGGTATCATCTATGTCTTGTTCAACCAATCAGGCTCTTTTGACTAGCTTAGAGTAGTACCTTATAACTAATGGAACCACCTTATTTCTGATAGCAGGCCCAATCCCTGTTAGAACTTCCTTGCCTTCTCTCCTTCCTCACCGATCATGCCCAAAGTAAATCTGGACAATTCACAAAAATGAGACTTATACTCCAACACTATCATGGTCCCTTGGATGAGATGCTCAAACTCCATCCTCTTGGCATGCTTAGCCACTTCCCCAAAATATTTATCCAAAAAGATCCTCTCAAATTGCTCCTAAGTCATTGCATCTCTGCCATGTATATTCCCTTCATTGTCTCCCACCAAAAGTCTGCTTTATCCACCAACATCTACGCCGCCAAACTGACCCTTCTCTCTTCTGGGATATCTAAACCCTCTAGTATTTTCTTTATGCGCTTCAACTAGTTTTCTACCACCTTAGCATTTGGTTCCCCAACAAATGATGAGGGTTGCATCACTATGAATCTCTTCATCGCCTCCATTTGACTCATAATACCCTAGTTGGGCGAGAATGGTCAGAATCTTCTTGGGCCTAGGTACCTCCTAATCTCCTTGAACCCTGACCTCTTAGCAGTTGTGTAGTTTCTCATAATTCACTTCTTATTTACCTTAGCTCCTCTCTAACTAAACCAATTTTCTCATCCCTCTCAATTCTCCCTCTTTTTGATCTTCCTATCATTTCAGATACCAAACCAGATCAAATCCAATCACACTTTAAGGTGAGCAAAATAGATTCAAATGAAACAATTTAGTAAATTTAATATTTATTCCATTTTTTTTTTCCGTATAACTATAGAGGACATATATTCCATCATAGTTAGTACGGTATCATGTCTTACTACAACAATCATCATACCAAGGTTTTCAAACACAAGTAAAGAGCAATAAATAAATGAACTTATAAATAATTGATTAAATAAATAATCACATAAATAAAAGTATGAACATAATAATACACACATAAATACTGCCCCCAAGGTATTATTGCAACCTTGGCTCTAATACCACACAGTCACAACTTAAATTCTAGGTGACCCAGAACTCGACGTGTGACCACAAGTCAAAAGTTTGACCTTAAGGTTTACTCCTAATCCATGTTGGTAGTCAACCTGAGCTCCTTGAATTTTTTTTCTTTGAAATAAATCATAATTTAAATTAAATAAATATTCTTTGAACTAAGGATTCATTTCACTAACTTATAAATATTATTAAAGTCCAACTTGAGAAAAATCAACAAAGTCTCTATCCTAAGTTTGGAACAAAAGTTTCAATAGTTCATTCACAACTATTTGAAGTATATTTAAATTTCAAATAGTTAAATTAATTAACCAACTGGTACAAGTCCAAGAATTAGACAAAGTAAATACTAAAAATCTCTAAGCTGCTCTTGAACTTCTTAGGGCATTTTGGAACCCTCCTTGATCCACTTGCGGGTTCTTAGGAGCAACATTTGCATCTAAAAGTTTTAAGAAGGAACCATGTTGCTTAGTAAGGTGTCTTACACCCAAAGGGGTAAATAGGTAGGCACCAACGGTCAAGAACATTAAAATAAACACCTAGACATTCAAACATTGAAATAAACATTCAACCTTAAACCAAACATTTTATTTTATATGACTATACAACTTATACACCCCTTGATAATTAAATAAAAAATCCAAATGGAAATGTAACATATAATCATACAATGCACTGTTACTCTTAGGCTTTCATCGTAGGATACGCTTTCGTACTCAAACCTATGTACAACCATTTTAATTATTATGTTAGAATGACTTGACACAAATATGACTTGTTTAATACATGGATGGCATGATATGACCCATTTAATCTGTTTGATAAATAGTTTAAGTTGGATTATATATGAATTGACGTAGATAACCGGTTAAGATGATTTCAACCTGTTAACACAATTCCAACCCATTAAACCCTTAAGATGATTCTAATCCATTAAATCTGTTAATACGATTAAAACCTATTAAACCTGTTAACCAATTTTAAATTTCTAAATGCATTATTTTAAATACTTTTTAGTTGCTTTAATGTTCAAGTTTAATTTTAGTTATAATATGTTTATGATTTAAAGGTAAATTAAACTTTCAATTTTACACTTGCTTATTGTTTTATTTTATGCTTTATTTAATCTTTATAATGAAATATATAAAATTTTATTTAGTTATTTAATTTTTTTAACTATATGATATTTAAAATTAATAAATTGAAATGAATTAAATGAGTAAAAAATAGGTTGCGTCTTAAATGAGTCAATTTGACATGATTGAGTAAAAAAGTTTAACAGGTCATAAACAAGTTGGGTCATAAACAAGTTATTTTGACATGATTAAGCAAATAGGTTAAACAAGTTGAGAAGTCAAACACGATCGCAATTCGTTTATTAAACATGTCATATGGATTGACATGATTATGATATGAACATGATTACACTTAGCCCAAACCCTCTAAAATTTGTGTTGTTTTTGAGTTGTGTTGTCATATCATGTCAGAATTGCCATTTCTTGGGATACAAAGAATAGGATGACCTAGATAGATTTGAGGAGTGGAAAGTTGTAACAACCCTAGAGAATAATATTTTTGAAGTTTTCCTTTTTTAATTTCCATATTGCTTGTCCTTTACCATGCAATCAAGTATGAGGTGTTGAAATGCATGCAACCAAGCATGAGGTGTCGAAATGCATGCAACCAAGCATGAGGTGTCAAAATGCACGCAACCAAGTATGAAGTGTTGAAATGCATGCAACTACGCATAAGGTGTCTGAATGCATGCAACCAAGCATGAAGTCTTGGAATATATAGAACCAAGCAAGAGGTTTCAAAATGCATGCAACCTAAGGGATGCTATGCTTGGTTGAGATCGGTACAGCTCGGCCAAGTTGTATCCGCCTTGGCCATGCTCGATACTAGATTGATAATTGAGTCAAAATCGATGGAAAAAATAAAAAACCACAAATGAAGAAATTTGGAAGGAAAGTTCTGAGTCTTGGTCTCAATTTGCATTTGCATCCTTTAAACCCAAGCTTTTGTATCCTCGTATGGCTGATTTATCTTCGGTTTGGGAGAGAAAGGCTTTTGATTAGGTATTTGGGATCATATGAAATGATTATAAATAGTTAAATTTAAAGAAATTTGAGGAAGGAAAAAAAAACTTTTTTTTTATTCTTTCTCACATCTATCAAATTGATTTTTGCACAAATATTTATACATGAATGATTGAGATCATCTACCTTAGAAAAAGAAAAATCTTATCCTTGATTTTAGGAGAAAATCTCTCATAAAATCAGGAAATAAAAGAAATAAAATTAGAATAGGCAATAACTACATCATAGTGGCTCTAACATAGCTATAGTTATAACACAGCTATGGCACAACTGTAGTTCTAACACAATTGTGGCACAACTATACCTTCTGGATTTCCACACTTCCCCTCAAGCTGGGTTGCAAATGTTGATCATTTCTAGCTTGGATCTCAAATCTTCAAAATTGGTTCTAGAAAGTGCCTTGATAAGAATGTTTGTTGTTTGGAGAGTTGTTAGAGTGTAAACCAATGAAATCGTCCCTTCTTCTATCTTTTTGTTAATAAACTGATGATCTATTTCCACATGGTTTGTTTGATCATGATGAACCGGTTCCTTAGCGATACTTATGACAGCTTGATTGTCACAAAACATATTCATAGAATCTTTTATTGAAATTTTCAGTTGTTTGGGAGTCTCTTTAAGTACATTCCTTTAGAGATTCCATATGCCATAACTCTAAATTCGGCTTCTACACTGCTTTGAGTTACAACATATTGTTTCTTGCTCCGCCAAACAATCAAATTCTCTCATACATAGGTGCAATATCCTGAAGTTGATTTTCGAATAGTTATAGAGCTAGCCTAGTCTGTATCTAAAAAAATTTCAATGTTTCTCTTTTGTGTTCTTTTGAAATAGAGTTCCTTCCTTTCTTGTAGTCATTTTGAGATATCTTAGAATACGATACACAACTTTCATACGTTCCTTAGTTGGATTGTTCATAAATTGGCTAACCATGTTGACTGAAAAAGCTATGTCTGGTCTTGTATGAGAGAGATAAATGAGTTTTCCCACAAGCCTTTGATTTCTCCCTTTATCCACTAAAGCACTTCCTTTGACTGTTCCTAGTTTAGTAGTGTAGTCCATAGGTGTGTCTACAGGTTTACACCTAAGAATTCTAATCTCCTTTAGCAAGTTTAGGACATACTTACATTGGGAGATTGCAATACCCATTTTTGATCTAGCAATTTCCATCCTAAGAAAATATTTGCGATTCCCCAAGTCTTTAATTTCAAACTCATGGGCAAGAAAATTGTTGAGCTTGCCTATTTCTTCTTTGTGATCTCCAGTTAGGATTATATCATCTACATAAACAATGATAATGATAGTTCTTCCCACAGCAGTGTATTTTACAAATAGAGTGTGGTCAGGCTATACTGGGAGTAATCAAACCTCTTTACGACCTTGGTGAAATGATCAAACAATATAGGGATTTTTTTATTTTGTAGACTTTGTTAATGTTTGTCTTAGTCTCAAGACCTTAAGGAATTTCCATGTACACTTATTCTTCTAAAACACCATTGAGGAAGACATTCTTGATGTACAATTGATGAAGAGACCAATCTCGGTTAACAACTAATGACAAAATAACACAAATTGTGTTTAATTTGGCAACTAGAACAAAGGTTTCTTGGTAGTCAATTTTGTAGGACTGTGTATATCCCTTAGTAACTAGTTGAGCTTTGCACCTATCAACATTCCCATTTGCTTTATACGTGATTGTGAAGATCTACTTACTGTTGACTAGATTCTTTCCCTTTGGAAGTTCAGCAAGCTCCTATGTCCCATTCTTTTTAAGAGCTCGGATATCTTCCTTCAATGGTTGTCTTCCATTTAGGTATTTGTAGGGCTTCTTGGATATTGTTGGGAATCTGAATATCTGTAAGACTAGTAACAAAAACTCGATAACCTAGTGATAAACTCTTATAGGAGGTGAAGTTATAAATTAGATGATTTGTGCAAGATCTTACTCTTTTCTTGTTGGCATTTAGCAAATTGAGCTCATCATCTTCTGACTCATTAAGATTAGAATCAATATTACTTGTGTGTCTCTTTTGGGATTGAATTCAGTTCAATTTCATGTACTAGTTTGGGATGTTTTCACTGCTCTATATCTTCTTGAGACTTCTTCTTTTTCCTTGAGTAGACAATGAACTCATTGCTATTGACAATTTGAGATTGGTTTGGGCGAAAAGGAGTACTTGGTTTGGTGTCTACGAATTCAATAGTTTGGAGTGGGAGACTTGGAGCAGGAGAGATAGGGTTAGAATTGTGTACAATAATAGACTCGAGTGTTTTAAGGTTCGATCATGATTTCTATTTCCCAAAATTGGTATACCTGAATTATATTCTCCCTCTAAATATCAATTTTGGAGTAATAGGACCGATTTTCAAAAAATGTCATTCATTGAGGTGTAAAACTTTTTTGTGATGGGAGAGTAACACTTATAGCCCTTTTGGTTTGGAGAGTATCATAGGAAATTACACTTAGTGGCCTTGGGATCAAGCTTACTTCAATGTTGTTGGGGAATGTGAACAAAGGTTGAGCAACCAAATACCTTCGGTGGAAAGGAGGAAATGAGTCAAGTCCTAAGGTATGATTTGAGAAAGACTTTGCATGATGTTTGGAAACTCAAGACACAAGAAGACTTTCTATTGATGAGATAGGTTGCAGTGAGTACAACTTCTCTCCAAAAATTCTGTGGGACATGGGAGGATAACATGAGGGCCCTTGCAACTTCTAACAAGTGTCTATTCTTTCTTTCAGCCATCTCATTTTGTTGAGGAGTATCAATGCAAGAACTTTGATGAATTATACCTTCTTTTAATAAGAATTCCCCTAGGATAGAATTGAAATAATTTCTTGCATTGTCAGTTTTCAACACTTATATTTTGACATGGAACTGAGTTTGGATCATGTTATAAAATTTTTTGAAAATTTGACCCACTTTTGATTTTTCTTTCATCAGGAATATCCAAGAAATTCTAGTATGATCAACTATAAAGGACACAAGCCATCTAATCCTTGTTATGTTCTTTATCTTAGATGGCCCCCAAACATCACTATGCATTATGAAAAAAGGATGAGATGGTTTGTATGGTTGAATTGGTTAGGGCTTGCAAACATGCTTGGATAATTGACAAATTTAACATTGAAAACCATCTGAACTTTTAGTGAATAATGATGGAAAGAGTTTTTTGAGATACAAGAAACTAGGATGTTTTAGACGAGTGCCATAATGTAACATCACTATCTTTATTAGAATTAAAAACAAAAAGAGACATTTTTTCACCAACTATTGGTTGAGGTTGTCTTTCAATATAATTAGTTACTTTGAAAATATAGTCCCGAACACACCTCATCATTGTCAATCGTCTTCTTCGAATTCAAATCTTGAAAAACACAATGGTTTGGGAAAAATTTAGTAACACAATTCTTTTCTTGAGTGAGTTTACTAATGGACAACAAATTGCAATCCAAGTTTGGAACCCAAAGGACAGAGTCGAGAGTTAGGTCCTTAGAGATGGGAACAAAACCTGTACCAACCACCTTGGAGAGAGAACCATCAGCTATATGAACTGTATAATCCTTAGAACAAGGTGTATAATTTTGAAAAATTGTGGCATCTCCAGTCATGTGATCAAAAGCTCTTGAGTCAACAATCCAAGGACTCAAATTTTCCTTTTTTTTACTTTCAAGGCAATAAGAAAATTACCTTTTTGAACTAAGGATCTGGACCTGATGATAGAATTGGAGGAATTTGCCACTTGTTGGGGCTGGTTGAACATTTTTTGCAACAGTTCCAATTGCCCTTTGCTGAACAAACTGGAATTAGTTCGTGCTGGGTTGCCCTCAATAGTGACATGGTGTCCTCGACTTTCTCTATCATTTTGAGGACATGATGGCTTCTAATCCATTGGTTTTCCAAGGATTTTCCAGCACATTTCCTTGGTATGACTTGGTTTTTCGGCAGTGATTACACCAAGGTCTCCCTTTTCATGGTTGATTCTCTTTAGAATGATTGGGAGGACCCCAAGCTGCTGGGGCTGAACCCTCGGGACAGGTTGGTTGGTTTGTGACCTCAACATGACTTTCTTTCTACTTTCTTCTTGGCGCACTTCTAAGGCAACTTCTCAAATGTTGGGTAAAGGTTTTGTTCCCAATATTTTGCCTTAAACTTTATCCAGATTTTTGTTCAATCTTAATAAAAATTTGTAGATCTGTTTTTTCTCAATGATCTTCTTGTATTTGATTGCATTTGTTGGGCAGTCCCATTTGGTGGTTTCAAACATATCCAATTGATGCCAATAATGAGTTAAAAGACAAAAATATTGAGTGCAGACAATTCACCTTGGTGTAAATCATGGAGGATCCCTTCTATTTCAAATGCCTCTGTTGTGTTTTTTGTATCAGAATAAATCTCCCTTGCTGCTTCCCAGATTTCTTACGCTATTTCATAGAGTATAAAATTTTTTGTTATGTCATTGTTTATTGAGTTAATTAACCAAGACATAACCATATTATTCTTAGCCTTCCATCCTTTTGAATTTCGGATCTTCTTTCATAGGTCGAGGCACTACACTGGTGAGGCAGTCATCCTTCCCTCTACCACATATGAACATCATGACTGCATGAGACCATTGAAGATAGTGCCCATTCAGTTTGTGTCTAGTAATGAGAAGAGCAACACCATCTGATCCTCCATTGTTGCTTGGAATAAGAGCTTTGTGAATGGAGGTGACTTTTGAGGTTGAGGAGTCCTTGGTGGTCATTCTGTATTTGGTCATGGACGGATTGAATGGTTTAGAATTAGCTTTAATACCAAGAAGAAATTTAAGGAAGGAAAAAAAAAAAAAACTTCTTTTTATTTTTCTAATCAAATTGATTCTTGCATTGATAATTTATACATGAATAGCTGAAATCATCTGCCTTAGAAAAAGGAAAAAACTAATCCTTTATTTTAGGAGAAAATCTCTCATAAAATAAGGAAATAAAAGAAATAAAATTAGAATAGGCAACAACTTGTGACAAAGCTCTAACACAATTGTAACACAGTTGTGCATACATTTGTACCTTCTGAATTTCCACAAAATTGAATATAAAAATCTAAAATTAATGGATAAAAGCACTACCATTAAATGAATAATGTTCTCCCTCTATATATTTAAATTTTTTTAGTCTATGTGATTGTATTTATTTTTGTGATAATTTTAATACTTCTTAAATTAACATATTGTGTGTATTGTTTGATATCTATTCCAAATATTGAAAACAATATGCCTTAGGACCTCTCGAGTCAATGACCGATACTTTGACTTTAAACCATGACTTTCATTACATGACACCTAATAGGGCATGGTGACTCATGAAGTTGCTTACCTACTCATATAGATACAAGGATCAAACATGTTGTACATGTTGTCTCCATGCAATAAGAAAGACACTAATCCTTTCCCTTTGATCGATACCTAGGTAAGTCATGTAATGAGTCACTTGTAAACTCATCTTCTTTAAGTTCTCTTCCACCCCTATATATAGGAATCTTCACCTACCAAGAAAGGAAAAAAAAGGGGTGAAAAAGCTCTAATAGTACTGCTATTCCAAATCTTGGATCTTGAAGTCATTGTAATGAAAGTACTATGACTATTCCAATTTGTAATGGTGAATGATCATACAATGCATGATTTTATTTGGTTTTAGAATTATATATCTCATGCTTATTATGTTATAGGTATGTATTATTTTTCAAATATCATGAAATATGATTTGAAAATGTTTTGGTCAAATGCTATTTTGATAATGGTTATGTGCTCCATGTATCCTTGATATATGTGTATGTTTATTGTTAAGATGATTTAGTGATCATGAATGGTTGTTAAGATATGTGTGTGTGTGTGTGTGTGTGTGTGTGTGTGTACATATATGTATATATGTTGCTTGTTGCATGCTTATAAAAAAAAAATTATTATTGTTATTGTTGTTCTTGTTTTGATGTTAAATAGTTTACTAAAAATGCCAAATGAACTATACCAAGGTACATCTTGAGTCAAGTCTTATATTCAGTTGTTTTGGAGTAGGATTTTGCCATGCAATAAAGATGAAACATAATAATAGTTATTGTTTTTGATAGGCAAAAATTAACTGAAAATGTTTTTGACAGATTGTCATCTGGTTCATTATACCAGCTACGAGAAGCCCACAAACTGATCATAACAACAATGCCCTTGCGCTGATTGTTCTGCTCCAATATGTTCCCAGATTATATCTGATTTTTCCATTAAGTTCTCAAATTATTAAAGCAACTGGAGTGGTCACCAAGACTGCTTGGGCAGGGGCTGCATATAATCTGCTATTATACATGTTGGCAAGCCATGTATGGTGCTCCTGTTCAATTCTTTTTTTCAACTGCAATTACATGTTTTTTTGTTTTTTTTTTTTTTTTTTTGTGTTACTTTTGTGTAGAGCTGCTTAGGTGGTTCTACTACATGATGGGATTATCAGTGATTCCACATCCTCTCTCTCTTTGATTGTCATGATAAGGTTGTGAATTCATGAATTTGCTTTGTTCTTGTAGGTATTAGGGGCAGCATGGTATTTGCTGTCAATTGACCGGTATATGGCATGCTGGAAATCAGTCTGCAGAAAGGAAACTGGGCCTACAAAATGTTTTCTTAATTATTTAGATTGTGATGCTCTCAACCATGATAATCGCAAATCTTGGGCAAATAGTACAAATGTATTTAAGAGCTGTTATCCTGAAAATGATATCACTTTTAAGTATGGCATATTTGAAAATGCAGTGACAAAGAGTGTTGTCTCCTCGAACTTCCTAGAGAAGTACTTCTATTGTTTGTGGTGGGGCTTACAAAACCTAAGGTATGATTTCATTAAGATGCTCTATTTCATTGGATTGGAATCATAACTGCTTTTTTGATTCACATGTTCCTTAAGTTCTAGTTATGGACAGTGATGGCTATAAAATTAGTCTCATACATTCTTTCTAGTTAATTGTTCTTTGTATTCACCAAGAATGTGGTAGAGAAAGTGTCTAAGCTATAGAATGGGTGGAGAATAGCATGCATATTTTAGGTGGCATAGTTGCTTTCATTCACTTATTCTATGTATGGATCGTGACTTTGGTTCTTTGTTAGATTTTGTCTACCATTCATGAAGAGTTCAAGGTAGTGTGCAGTTTTTCCCCAGGCCTTGTGCTCTAAGCGTACTTTCTCTATATTTGGATGTGTCCTACTTTTGTTAGGAACTTTCTAATAAGTTTATTGTTTTCCCATAAAAGAAACAAACACAAATCTAGGGTTGTGTCTTAGTTCAGGTTGATTCTTATGTCTCCTCCACCATTCTAACTCACATTAGGGTCAGCCATTTTTCTAACCAAGAATCAGTTCATTGTGTGTAAGAACCAAACCAGATGCAAAGGTCAGGTTAGTCTAGATTGGTTCAAGTTAGTAAAGGTTTTCTTAGCAATGAAAAAGGGAGAATGCTGCCAAACGAGATGTAAGGGGCAGGATTGTCTAGATTGGTTCTAGTTAGGAAGGCTTTTCTTAACAATGAAGAAAGGGTTTTGTTAACAAGCATTAGTTTTGGGTATGAAATAAAACAATTTATTAATGTAAAAACAAAAATGATATAAGGGATCCCTTAAGCCAAGTAGTTAGATAACCAGTTTTCCTAAAAACTTAAGCTTGTAAGATTTGGACCCATAATGTATATCATGCACTCTAACACCCTCCCTCACATGTAGCATCCTTTGATCGTACACGTGGGCTTAATAAATTGGAGAAATAAAAATAGCCCTTTTTAGGCTTAATGAATTGAAGAAATAAACATGTGGTGAGGTTCAAACACATGACCTCTTACCAAACAAAGTTCTGATACTATGTTAAACAATCAATTTTCCTAAAAGGTTAAACTTGTAGGGTGTGGGCCTACATTGTAAATCATGTACTCTAACAAAAGTCAAAAGAAGGAGATACAATTTAAGGAACAAGAAAAAGATGTGAAAAGCAACAAACACTTGAACAAGAAGATGATGTACCCTAAAGTTTTTCCCTACAATCAAATAAAGGTGGGCTTCACTATCTTAGGATTTAAGGAGGACAATGAAGAATTAAGATTATGATGGTGCAGAAAAAAATTTAAAACTAGAAAAAGGAAAGAAAAGATATAGAAAGGAGTGACAAAATAAAATTTTAGGGTGTCGCTAAGGCCTTTATGAGTCTTATCCAGAAGTGCCACTAATGTATTCTGACCTTTAAAGGATGCAAAAAGGAAAAACTAGCATTATTCACTCAACATTCCTTGGTTTCCATCAAGTACCCTTATTTTTCTGCTTTAGAGAAAAAAAAAAAAACATACCATGAAGTAAACTCAACCTATGCATTAATCCATTCAAGTCAATTTTGAAATCAAAGATGAAAAATGCAACTCTCTACTCTATTTTATTGAGAATGCAAGCCTTAAATATATAGGCAATCTATTTAAGAAGATAATTATGAAAAACAAATTATTCCTAAGAACTAGGAACCTAAGAAACATAAAGCTAAAAACTAGGGGATTATATCTTTAGTTGAAAATTAAAAAATAAATAAATACTCTAGTAAAATAATTGGATAATTATCTCCAACTACCAACACTCCCCCTCCCCCTCAAGCTGGGGAATATATGTCCAGTAGTCCCATCTTGCTTGTGAGCTCATCAAAATTCCGACGAGGCAATCCCTATGTTAGTATGTTTGCTATTTGTTTCCTTGTAGGTACATACTCCATGTTAAGCATCCCTCCTTTTTTTTTTTTTTTTTTGATAAATAAGAGCAAAATGTATTAACAAGAGGCAAAAAAGCCATAAAGCATACAGGGAGTATACAAGGCAACTAAGGCCTCGCAACCATAAGAAGAAGAAACAAAAAACTCACCAACCCTTAACTGGAAGCTAACCACTCCAAAAAGCCTATAAGGGAGAGCGACTCCTCTCCAATATACAATTTAGCCCAACCCCATAAATTACAAATAAAAGAATTTTTAAGCTTCTGAATTGCTAACACCCCCCCTTCCCTAAAAGCTAGTCTATTTCTCTCCTTCCAAACCGTCCAAAAAATGTACAACGGAATGGATTTCCAAATCTTTTTTCTTTTTTTCCCCACAAAAGAGCCCCTCCAGCTAAATAAAACCTCCTTTACATTTTCTAGAAAAACCCACTGAGCGCCAAACAAACCAAGAACAATATCCCATAACACTCTGGCCACTGTATAGTGTATTAGAATATGATTTACAATTTCCTCTTCGCAACCACACAAGAAACGACAATTAGGAAGCTGCCACCCTCTTTTCTAGAGTCTATCAAGAGTAAGCACCTTCCCCCAAGCGGCTTCCCATGCAAAAAACTCAATTTTGGTTGGAACTCTATCCATCCAAATGTTACTTTTTGGGAAAACGAAAGCAATGGGGCTTACCAACAAGCTGTACGCTTTCTTGACTCTAAACTACCCGTTTCTTTCTTCCTTCCAAAAAAACCAAGTCTTCCTCCAAAGTAATCTTGTGACCCCTCAAAACAAGAAGCAAATTGCCTACCATATCCAATTCCCAATCATTAAAGTCCCTAAGAAACCTTAAATTCCAGCCGCCTTGATCTTCTCTTTTATGAAATGACGATCCACCTCCTCCTGTTTTGTTTTATCATGGTGAACTGGATTGTGTGCTATGCTTATGGTTGCTTTATTGTCACTATATAACACCATTGGATTAGTTGTAGTCACACATAGTTATCCTAGAAGCCTTTTTAATTAAATCAATTTGCAAATCCCTAGAGCTATCACTCTAAACTCAACTTCAACACTACTTCTAGCTACCACTGACTGCTTCTTACTTTTCCATGTTACAATATTTCCCCAAACAAAGGTGAAGTAACCTGAGTTGATCACCTATTTTCTATTGATCCTAGCTAATTGTGTTAGTAAAGGCTTCTAATGTTCTCTCTTATGATTTCCTTAAGAAAAGTCCCTTTCTAGGTGTTATTTTGAGATATCTCAGGATTTGAAACACCGCTTCTAGATGTTCTTCACAAGAGGCTTGCATGTATTGACCTACCATACTTATTGCAAAGTCAATATCTAGTCGAGTGGGTGAGAGATAAATAAGCTTACCTACTAGTCTTTGATATTCGCCTTTATCCACAGGAGTCCCGGTTTTATTTTTCTTATTTTGATCCATTGGTGTATCAACAGGTTTGCAACCGAGCATTCTTGTTTCCTTCAATAAATCAAGAGTATACTTTTTTTGAGAGACCACAATACCCTTTCTAGTCCTTGCCACTTCCATGCCAAGAAAGTACCTTAAGGGTTTGAGATCCTTAATTTCAAATTCTCTAGCCATGACGCCTTGGAGCCTTTCCATTTTCTCAAGATCATTCCATGTGAGAATTATATCATCAACATACGCTATAAGGATGCTAATCTTACCATTTGACGAGTGCCTAAACAATAGGGTATGATCAATTTGCCCTTGTGTAAAATCGTGACCTTTTACAGTTCTAGTGAATCTTTTGAACCATACCCTGGGAGATTGTTTCAAGCCATAGAGGGACCGTTTCAACTTACAAACAAGATTATTTCTTCCATTGTCTTCAAATCCTGGTGGCAAGTCCATATAAACTTCCTCATCTAGTTCTCCGTTTAGGAATGCATTCTTGACATCCAACTATTGAAGAGGCCAATCTAGGTTGGCTGCTAATGGCAAGAGGACTCGTATGGTGTTTAATTTAGCAATAGGTGTAAATGCCTCTTGATAATCTAGCTCATTCCTCTAAATGAAACCTTTAGCAACCAAACATGCTTTATACCTCTCAACTATCCCATTTGATTTATATTTGATAGTGAACACCCATTTACAATCCACTGTAGTTTTCTCCTTTGGCAATTGAACAAGTTCCCAGGTATTATTTTTTTTTAACGCCTTCATTTCCTCCAACATTGAATTTTTCCACTTTGGGATAGTTAGAGCCCCCCGTATAGACCTCAGAATCTCAATACAAGAAATGTTAGTAGTAAAGATTCAGGAAGAAGACAAACCTTTATACGACACAAAGTGGGATATGGGGTTCATGGGGTAGGATCTTACACCTTTCCTAAGGGTTATAGGCAAATCTAGATTTTCAAAGACAACTTGACTTGGATTTTTCTGGGTAGAATTTAAAAGTACTTGGATCATTTTGCAAAGCTATCACATTCAATTTAGGCTCTTTACAATGTGGTTCCACAATAGGCAGTTTCCTTTGAGGTTTAATCCTTCTACTATAGACATGGAGTTCTTGTCTCTCCAAAGCTTCCCCTGTTTTTGAAATGTGTTGAGCTGGTGACATAACAAGCTCAACTAGATTGAGATGAGTGGAATTGGGTAGGTCTATGGATTTGGATTTAGGCAAATTTCTATACTCAGGTTGCTCAAGGAGGGATGGGACACTAATAGATTGTGTGTTTGTTTCCCAGAAACACTCTTCACTCTTAAGATTCCCCTCCCCCCCCCCCTTCTTGAAGAGTGTTCGTAGAAAAGTGGGGCCCAACACCTTTTAGGTTCGAGAATATGTGGTTGCAACATCATAGTTTCAAAGAGTGCTTTAGCAGTTGGTGGAGAGAATTTGTAGGAAATGGTTGGGAAGGTCACAAGTTCATGAGGAAGATACAATTTGTTAAGGCAAAATTGAAAGATTGGAATAAGAATACTTTTGGAATGCTTAAGGAAAGGAAAAAAACCATCTTGGATGAAATAGCTAATATTGATGCCATTGAACAGGAAGGGGCTCTCTCTTCTGATCTTGCAGCTCAAAGAGTTGTAAGAAAAGGGGAGCTAGAGGAATTAATTTTGAGGGAAGAAATTCATTGGAGACAAAAAGCTAAGGTAAAATGGGTTAAGGACGAGGATTGTAAGTCAAAGCTGTTTCACAAAGTGGCTAATGGGATACGAAACATGAATTTCATCAAATTCTTGGAGAATGAAAGAGGTTTGGTGTTGGATAATTCCGAGAGCATCACAGAGGAGATATTACTTTATTTGAAAAAGCTCTACTCGAGTCCTTCTAGTGAGTCATGGAGAGTAGAAGGTATTGATTGGTCCCCTATATCAGAAGAGAGTGCTTCTAGGCTGGATTCCCCTTTCGCTGAAGAAGAGATCTTTAATGCTATATTTCAGTTAGATAGGGATAAGGCGCTGGGGCCTGATGGTTTCACCATAGCAGTGTTGCAGGATTGTTGGGATGTGATCAAGGAAGACTTAGTGAGGGTGTTTGTAGAGTTTCACAATAGTGGGATTATTAATCAAAACACCAATGCCTCCTTCATAGTCCTTTTGCCCAAAAAGAGTCGGTCAAAGAAGATTTCGGATTTTAGACCTATCAGTCTAATCACTTGTCTATATAAGGTAATAGCAAAAGTCTTGTCAGGGCATCTAAGAGGAGTACTACACGAGACCATCCACTCCACTCAAGGTGCTTTTGCTCAAGGGAGACAAATTCTGGATGTAGTTCTTATAGCCAATGAGATTGTGGACGAGAAAAGGCGATTAGGGGAGGAGGGAGTTGTATTCAAGATAGACTTTGAAAAGGCTTATGACCATGTGAAATGAGACTTTTTGGATTACGTGTTGGAGAAGAAGGGATTTAGTTCTAAATGGAGGAGTTGGATGAGAGGTTGTCTGTTGTCGGTCTCTTATGCTATTCTAGTGAACGGTAATGCTAAAGGGTGGGTCAAGGCATCTAGAGGTTTAAGACAAGGTGACCCTTTATCCCCTTTCCTGTTCACTATTGTTGCAGATGTATTGAGTAGAATGTTGTTGAAAGCTGAGGAAAGAAGTTTGCTGGAGGGCTTCAGGGTAGGTAGAAATAGATGTAGGGTGTCCCATCTGCAATTTGCAGATGATATCATCCTCTTTGCTAACTCTAGTGAGGAAGAACTGCAAACTCTTAAGAGTTTATTGTTAGTGTTTGGTCAAATCTCTGGGCTTAAGGTCAATCTTGACAAGAGTAATCTTTTTGGCATCAACCTTGATCTGAATCATCTCTCTAGGTTAGCCTTGATGCTTGACTGCAAGGCTTCAGATTGGCTTATACTTTATTTGGGTCTTCCTTTGGGAGGGAATCCAACTGCTTGTGGATTTTGGGATCCAGTGATTGAGAGAATCTTTAGGAGATTAGACGGATGGCAAAAGGCTTACTTATCTTTAGGTGGTAGGATAACTCTCCTACACTCTTGCCTTTCCCATATCCCTAGCTACTTCCTTTCTCTGTTTAAGATTCCAGCTTCAGTGGCTGCAAAAGTCAAGAGGATGCAAAGGGACTTTCTTTGGTCAGGGGTTGGGGAAGGCAAAAGAGATCATCTTGTTAGGTGGGATGCAGTGTGCAAGCCGAGGGTAAAAGGGGGTTTGGGGTTGGGAAGATACCTTTAAGGAATCGCGCTCTTTTAGGGAAATGGTTGTGGAGGTTTCCTAGGGAGAGTACAACTCTATGGCATCAGGTCATTCTTAGCATATACGGGACACATTCAAATGGTTGGGATGCCAATACTGTAGTCAGATGGTCACACTGCTGTCCTTGGAAGGCCATTGCACAAGTCTTTCAAGATTTTTCCAAGTATACTCAGTTTATCGTAGGAGATGGGGAAAAAATTCGCTTTTGGGAAGATTTGTGGTGAGGGGACCAAATCTTTAAAGACCAATATCCAAGACTATATCGAGTAGTAATGGATAAAAATATTCCTATATCTTCAATTCTCAGTTCGACTCACCCTTTCTCATGGAACTTTAATTTCCATCGTAATCTAACCGATTTTGAGATAGAAGATCTAGAACACCTCATGCACTCTCTAGATTGTATGAACTTATCCACTTCCGCTTCAGACGCGAGATCTTGGTCCTTATTGTCTTCAGGATTGTTTACAGTCAAGTCTTTCTTTACAGCCTTGTCCCAAATGCCTGATTCATCTCCATTTTCCCCCACTAAGTTTGTATGGAAATCTCAAGTCCCTTTCAAAGTTAAGGCCTTTGTCTGGCTTGTGGCACACAAGAAGGTAAATACCAATGACTTGCTACAATTGAGGAGACCCCACAAAGCTCTTAGCCCTGACATATGTAAGTTGTGTATGGAGCAAGGAGAATCAGCAGATCATCTTTTCCTCCATTGTTCAGTGATGTTGGGGTTGTGGCACAAACTTTTTCAGCAAGCCAAGATGGATTGGGTACCTCCGAAAAGCATTTCAGACATGATGTTCATCAATTATAAAGGTTTTGACAAGTCCAAGAGAGGGGTAATTTTGTGGCAAAATGCGTGTATAGCGTTAATCTGGGTTGTGTGGCGGGAAAGAAATGCTAGGATATTTGAGGACAAAGCTAGGAATTCAGAGAATCTTTGGGATTCCATTATTTCCTTGCGTCCTTTTGGGCTTTTTGTTCAGCGGGTTTTAAGGGCATCCCCCTTAATGTATTACAACTTGATTGACTAGCAGTGTGTAGATCCAATAGTTCTAATGGGACGACCTAGTGTATTGTTATTTTTTTGTGTTGTTTAGTTTTACTTTTGGCGGAAGGATTCCTCATCCTCCTTTTGTACTTTTTTTTCTATCAATATATTCACGCATAGTTTCTTATCAAAAAAAAAAAAAAAAAGTGTTCGTAGAAAAGTATGGTTGTGACTTGAAAAAAGTGACATTTTTGGAGAGAAAATTTCTTTATGGTTGAAGAAAAACACTTGTATCCATTTTGGGTTGGAGAGTTGTAACAACCTGCATCTAACCATGTAAATATTATCTGCTCTAGACCCTAAGGAACCCTCACCGCTTTAAAACGCATCACAACTTTAAAACTCATCTACATAGTTAAGAGAGACTCATACTTATATAGTGTCAAAAACTTTCTCCCCTACTCGATGTGGGACATCACAAACATATCCCCCCCATACAAACCCAACGTCCTCGTGTCCCACAAGATTGTGGAGTCAAATAGACAAACACCCCCCATTGTATGAAACAAACACACACCCTCACGGACCCAAACAAACTCTCACATCGGGATTAGGGATCGTTTTTAATACCATTTGTAATGACTAGTACCCAATCATGTAAATATTGTTTGCTCTGGGCCCAAAGGAGCTCTCATGGCTTTAAAACGCGTCTACATGGTTAAGAAGAACCCAACAACCCATACTTATATAGTGTCAGAAACTTTCTCCCTTATCCGATGTGGGATATCACAAACACCCCACCTTCTCCCCCTCCCCCCCAAATGCAAACATAACATCCTCGTTATGTCCCATGGGATTGTGAGGTCAAACACACAAACACCCAGACACAATGAGGATATTGTGTTTGCATGGGAGGGGGTTGGGGATGTTTGTGATGTCCTACATCGGATAAGAGAGAAAGTTCTTAATGCTATACAAGTATGAGCTCCTCTTAACCAAGTAGATGTGTTTTAAAGTCGTGAGGGCCCTTTGGGTCCAGAGCGGACAATATCTACACGGTTGGGTGCGGATTATTACAAATGGCATCAAAGCCAATCTTTGACCTCGGTGTGGGGGTTTGTTTGGCCTTATAGGGGATGTTTGTTTGTTTGATCTCACAATCCTGTGGGGCATAACAAAGACGTTGCGTCTACATGAGTGGGTGTTTATGATATCTCACATTGGATGAAGGAGAAAGTTTATGATATTATATAAGTATCACCGGACACAACAAAGTTTCTGATATCTCACATTGGTTGTGTCTACTCCTTTTAACCATGTAGAGACGTTTTAAAGCCGTGAGGGCCCCTTTAGTCCAGAGCGAACAATATCTATACGATTGAGTGCAAGTTGTTACAAGAGTATCCTAAGAACATGCACTTGATGGCTTATGGATTGAGTTTGCTTCTGTTTTGGTATTGGACATGAACGAAGGCCAAACAACCAAACGTTTTTAAGGGTAAGGAATTGAGTGATCAAAACATGGGATAAGACTTAATGAAGATAGACATAGATGTATGATATTGAAGGACACGACTCGAGAGTCGGTTAATTAGATAGCATGTCGTGAGGATAGCTTCTTCCTATAGGTATTTGGGTACACTCATGGTAAACATAAGGGCTCGACAACTTCTAAGAGGTGGCGGTTTTTTCTCTTGGCAAGGCCATTTTGTTGAGGTGTATTTTTTTTTTTTTTTTTTTTTATCAGAAACGAAGAAGATTATATTAATATAAGAACAAATACAAGGAGAGATAAAAGAGACAAGAGAAAGAGAAAAAACCAAGGGAAGGATGAGAGGTCCTTCCTACACAAATAGAACAAAGGATAAAACTCCCAACAGTAGAACTCTAAAAACAAAGAGAAACCCCATCAATCTTCAAACTTTTGAAACGCAAACCCCAATCCAATTGAGTTGTAGAATGTTTAGAGGAACTCCTCTAAAAGCTTCAGTACAAGAAGCCCATAGAGAAGAATAAAACCTAATCAAATCCCATACCATCTCTTCCGTTCTCCCTTTATCCTCAAAGATCCTATTGTTTCTCTCTTGCCACACCATCCAAATCAAAGTAAGGCAAGCAATTTGCCAAAGTGTCTTGCCTCTTAATGAGTTTCCCAAGCCTTTAAAAGTAATAACCAACATGTCCTCAAGGCTCCTTGGAGGGACCCAAACCAACCCTACTAGATTGAACAACCTGTGCCAAAGTCCAATGGTAACGGGACAATGAAGAAAAAGGTGGTCAATCGACTCTCCATTTCTTTTGCAAAGAAAACACCATTGAGGACAGAAGGCTTTGTAGGGTCTTTTCAATTGCAACTTGTCATTAGTGTTTACCTTCCCATGTGGTACTAACCAAGCAAGGGCCTTAACCTTTGAAGGGACTTTTGAGCTCCATAAAAATTTGGCTGGAAGGAACATTAAAGGATTTGAGACTTTTGACAAGGCCAAGAAAAAAGATTTCACTGAAAACAAACCTGACGAAGACAAAGACCACGCTCTTGAATCTGATGAAGAAGGAGAGAAAAGCATAGAACTAAGGGAGGACATTAATCTCTGAAGGAGATCAATTTCTGAATCCGTTAGATTGCAGCGAAAGTTAAAATTCCAAGACAGTGGTGAGGAATTGCCAAGGACATTTGAGACAATGAGGCTTTTCACTGAAATAACTCTGTAAAGATCAGCAAATTGAGAACACAAAGTTTGGTTACCTCATCAAAGATCTTCCCAGAACTGAATTCTCTCCCCATTGTCCACCACTAGGTGGACAAAAGGGGAAAATTCCTGGAAAAACTTGAGCAATAGCCTTCCATTTTGTTGAGGTGTATTGACACAAGAACTCTAGTGAATCATGCCATTTTGTTCTAGGTAACCTCCCAAAATAGAATGGAAATATTCTTGACCATTGTCAATCCTAAGGATTTGGTTTTGTGCTTGAAATTGGGTTTTAATCATTGAATGAAAGGTTTGAAATATTTTTCAAGTTTTAGATTTTTCTTTTAGAAGGTATATTCAACACAAACCTTATGTGGTCATCAATAAAAGTTATGAACCATTTACTACCTAAAATATTAGTTACCCTAGACGGTCCCTAAATATCACTATGGATAATGGAAAAAGGCCTCAATGATTTATATGGTTGTGGGAGGAAAGGAACTCAAGTATGTTTGGCAATTTGATAAATTTTTAAAAGTTGCGAGGATGGAGGTTTGTGGATTTTTATTGGGGTGTATGGCCCAATGTGTAGGAGGAATAGAGAATGTTTCTGGGAGGAGCTTGGGGCAATTAGGGGGTTATGAACTGATCCTTGGTGTATCAGAGGTGATTTCAATGTGATAAGGTTTCCTAGGGAGCGCAGTTGGGGAGGTGGTCTTTCATCAATCATGAGGAGATTTTTGGAGGTTATTGAGGATCTAAAGTTGAAAGATATCTCCTTGTAAGGGGGGGCCTTCACCTAGAGTGGTGGGTTAAATAACCAATCTCAGTCTAGACTTGATTAATTTTTGTTGTTTGAAGATTAGAATAAGCTTTCTTTTTTTTTTTTTTAATAGGAAACGACAAAGGGATATATTGATAAAAAGGAAGTATAAGAGAAGGATGAGGAATCCTCCCACCAAAGAAAAACAAAACTACAAGGAATCAAATACAAGAAAATACAAAGTAAAAACAAGCAAACTCTCTAGGTTAGACCAACCCATTGGAATTACACACCACTAACCAATCAAGTTGTAACACGTTAAGGGGAATCCTCCTAAAAACCTTGGAACAAAAAGCCCAAAGAGAAGCAAGGAAATGAATAGAATCCCAAAGGTTCTCTGAATTCCTTACTTTATCCTAAAAAATCCTTGCATTTCTTTCCCGCAGCTTGCCATAAAACAATCCCTCTCTTAGAAAATCTAAAACCGTTAAAATTGGTAGACGCATGTCAGAGATGGGACCCAATCCGTCTTGGCTAACTGAAATAATCTGTGCCACAATTCCATTGTCAAAGAGCAATGGAGAAAAAGATGATCTACTGATTCTCCATGCTTCATGCACAACTTACAAATGTCAGGACTAAGTGCTTTGTAAGGTCTTCTCAACTGTAGCAAGTCATTAGTATTTACTTTCTTGTGTGCCACTAACCAGACAAAGGACTTGACTTTGAAAGGGACTTAAGAATTCCAAACAAACTTAGTAAGGAAAACTAGAGGAAAAGCAGAAAATTGGGATAAGGCAAGAAAGAAAGATTTGACTGTAAAAAGTCCTGAAGGAGATAAAGACCAGGATCTCATATCTGAAACCGAAGGTGATAAATGTAGACAATCAAGAGACCGCATGAGGCCTTTTAAATCTTTTATCTCAAAATCGGAAAGGTTACGGCGAAAGTTAGAGTTCTAAGAGAAGGGGCGAGTAGAGCCGAAAATTGAAGAAATATGAATATTTTTATCCATGACTACTCTAAATAGTTTTGGATATTGGACTCCCAAAGGTTGGTCCCCCCACCACGAGTCTTCCCAAAACCAAATTCTTTCCCCATCTCCTACCACAAACCGAGTAAACTTGGAAAACTCTTGGGAGACTTGTGCAATAGCCTTCCAAGGACAACGATGTGACCATCTGACTGTAGTGTTGGCATCCCAACCATTGGAGTGTGATCCATAAATGCTTAAAATAACCTGATGCCACAGAGCTGAACCCTCCTTAGGGTACCTCCACAACCATTTCCCTAAGAGACCGAAATTCCTTATAGAAATTTTCCCAAATCCCAATCCCTCTTTTGCCTTCGGATTACACACTACATTCCAGCTAACAAGATGATCTCTTTTGCCTTCCCCAACCCTTGACCATAAAAAATCTCTTTGCAATCTCTCAATTTTTGCTGCCACTAAGGTGGGAATCTTAAACAAGGAGAGGAAGTAACAAGGCATATGGGTGAGGCAAGATTGAATGAGAGTTATCTTGCCTCCAAAAGATAAATACGTCTTTTGCCACCCATCTAATCTTCTCAAGATCCTCTCAATCACTAGATCCCAAAAGCCACGAGCCTTGGGATTCCCTCCCAGAGGAAGACCCAGGTAAAGTATAGGCCAACCAGAAGCCTTGCAATCAAGCAACTTGGCCAATCTAGAAAGATGATTTTGTTCAAGATTAATGTCATAAATATTACTTTTGTCAAGGTTAACCTTTAGCCCAGAAATATGCCCAAACACTAGCAAAACACTCTTGAGGGTCAGCATATCCTCCTCTCGAGTATTAGAAAAGAAAATGGTATCATCTACAAATTGCAAATGGGACACCCTTGTTCTGTTCCTACCCACCCTGAAACCCTCCAAGGCATTTCTTTCTTCTGCTCTCAATAACATCTTCCTCAGTACATTTGCGACTAAAGTGAACAAAAAATGGGATAAAAGGTCTCCTTATCTTAAACCTCTAGATGCCTTGACCCACCCTTTAGCGTTTCCATTCACTAAGACTACAAAAGATACCGTGGACAAACAGCCTCTCATTCGTTTCCTCCATCTAGGACTAAACCCCTTCTTCTCCAACACATAATCCAAAAAATCCCAACTCACATGGTCGTAAGCCTTTTCAAAGTGAATTTTGAAGACAACTCCTTCCTCCCTTGATCATCTTTTCTCATCCACTATCTCATTGGCTATGAGAACTGCATTCAAAATTTGTCTCCCTTGAACAAAAGCGCCTTGCGTAGAATGGATAGTTTCGTGAAGTACCCCTCTTAAACGCCCTGATAGCACTTTGGCTATTATCTTGTAAAGACTAGTGATCAAGCTAATAGGTCTATAGTCTGAGATTTTCTTTGACATGCTTTTTTTGGGTAATAGAACTATGAAGGAAGCATTAGTGCTTTGATTGATAATCCCGTTCCTGTGAAACTCTGCAAACATTCTCACTAGATCCTCCTTGATCACATCCCAACAATCTTGAAACATTGCAATGGTAAAGCCATTAGGCCCGGTGCCTTATCCCTATCCAATTGAAAAATGGCCTTAGAAATCTCTTCTTCAGTAAAAGGGGAGTCCAACCTAGACGCACTCTCTCCAGATATAGGGGATCAATCTAAGCCTTCAACTCTCCAAGACTCTCCAAAAGGGCTCGAGTAGAGCTTTTCAAAATACCTTAAGATCTCCTCTTTGATGCTCTCTGAATTATTCAACACTAGGCCCTCTTTCATTCTCCAACACCTTGATATATTTCCTATTTCGCCTACCATTAGCCACTTTATGATAAAACTTTGAGTTACAATCCCCTTAACTCATTTCACCCTAGCTTTTTGTCTCCAATGATTTCTTCCCTCAATATCAATTCCTCTAACTCCCCTTTTCTTAAAGCTCTTTGAACTTAAAGTTTAGAGGTGAGACCCCTTTCTTGCTCCATGGTATCAAAGTTAGCTAATTCGAACATGATACTTTTTTCCTTTTCGTTTAGCTCTCCAAAAGAAGCCTTATTGCACTCTTTCAATTTGGCCTTAACAAATTGTAATTTCCTCATGAACTTGTGACCTTCCCACCCATTTCCTTGAAAATCTCTCCACCAACTTCTAAAGCTCTCCTTAAAACTAGGATGTTGCAACCATATATTCTCAAACCTAAAAAGTGTTGGGCCCTACTGGAACGGATTGGTTTCCAAGACTATCGGCCAATGATCCGATGTCCATCTAGGAAGAACTTCTTGAAGGCTTTGAGGAAATAATTGTTCCCACTCATTTGAGTAAAGAAATCGATCTAATCTCTTGCATACGGGAGACTCTTGCATGTTTGACCAAGTGAATGGTGAGCTCCGCAAAGGTGGATCTATCAATTCACATTCTCCTATAAAATCATCAAAGTCCTTCATGCTTGGGGTTAAACTAGAACCTCCCAATTTTTTTGAACTTCTCCTTATGACATTGAAGTCGCCGCCTACACACCAAAACGGGAAAGAAAGTCCAAAAATGTCTAAAAGCTCCACCCAAAAATCCTTCCTAAGTACTGTGTTGTTTGGGCCATAAACTGTAGATAACCATAACAGTCCACATCCATCCAATACGAACTTGACTGAGACCGAAAAGGAACCTATTACCACCTCCTCATTGTGCAGTTTTTTAGAGTCCCAAATAATCAAAATCCCGCTCAAAGCCCCGCACGCCGGAAGGGTTGCCTAATCCTTATTTCTGACTGTCCAAACACTACCCACCAACCTTCTGTCACACTCCGCCTTTTTTGTTTCCTGAATCATCACAACATCCGACTTTTCTGACCTCAGAAAATCTTTGACCATCCTTTGCTTTTTCCTTGAACCCAAACCCCTGGTATTCCAACTAATTATCTTCATGGAAAAAACTCACAAACCCTAATCCTCCAATCTAGTTCCAACAAGTCTCACAAACCTGTGGAGCATTTGCTCTTCCTCTTGGAATATACCTTAATATCTAGAGATTTTAAAACCTCACGCACTTTAGCCATTTTCTTGGGGGACAGGCCTTCTATTTGGAACTCATCCGATGGGAAGCCCGCAGTAACACCCTGGCTAACTGTAACTAGGTTGGAGACCTTATTAGGCAAAATGGGTTTAGACAAAATTGGGTTAACACTCTCGGTTAACTAGTATGGATAAGCAGGTTGGATCTCCTCCACTACAAGATTAGGGATGCCAACAGAAATTTGACCTATAGTACCAACGTCGTCTTTTTTGGAAAAAAATTCAAAGGTTACTCGATTTTTCATAGGAAACTAAGACTAAAAAGCTGAACTGGGAAGATTGGGAACAGAAGGACTCAGAAAAGAAGAAGCCAAATCACAAGAAGGGGGTAGAGAAGATGAGGGTGATTGAGTAGGTGAAGATGAGATTACCTCCAAATTTTCCGCTACCAACAATCCACAGTTCCCCTTAAAGTTAAGCCCTTTACCTCTGATTTCTAGCATAGAGGGCAAAACCGTGACTGCTGAGCCACAAAGATCGGACCCCACTCAGCTCAAAAATCCTTCTTTGTCTTCGTCAAAGGAAAGTTTGCTCATAGCCACTTCATCTCTTGACAACGAAGCCCCTTCCCCCAAACATCTCTTATGAAACCTTGGTGATTGATGAGAAATGAGAGGACTCGCACTAGATCCTCGTTCCGCCTGAGATCCGGCCCTGAAAGCCTCTTCCTTTGGAAACTCTTCGCTGTTTGCCAGATTTTTCCTGTGCAATAGAGGCTCATTGCGACACCGAAGACCTTGTCGGCGATCAGAGCTTGGAGGTAAAAGGGTAGTCCACAACTTCTTTGAACCAAACTTCACTTCCTTCTTTGCGGAGCTACTCGACTGAACCTCAGGAAATACAGATGTTGCTTTCCCCTTTCCCACTGCAGAAGAATCTTCTTCCCTTCGTAACGAAACCTCTGTCTCATCTAGCTTCTTTCCTCCTAAGCTTAGGCCCAACCCTATGGGCCTTTTATGTTGCAGCCCACTTTTGCAATTATTGGACCAGGCTTAGACAAAGACTCGGCCTTCCTCTCATAGGCCCAACAACCCTCATCAGCGTAGACCTCATCCCCACCGGCCCTAACTCCTCCCACCTCCTTAGTCCCAACTGGCCCATCGTCCATTTTTTTTTAATTCAAACTGGGCATCGATGGGGGTAGGAACAACTGTCCCCACATCTTGACCTCTCTTACCACGTGTCCCCATTGGAAAAACAACATCCATACCCCTTTCTCCTACCTTTCTCATTCTGCCATCTTCCCCAACACGGCATCTTCCCCCAGTCGTTGATCTGACTCTCTCCCCCCGCCTTCCTCCACTTATCCCCGAGTGAGATGCAAAAGCCTCCCAAGTCGACTCACCCATTACGCTGCCTCTCCGAACGTCTTCATCTCCGACCACTACGACAAAAATTGTTAACACCCAATCCCTGTTTGTCACCTCGATCAAAGATGGAAGGACTGACCTATCCTTCATTGCAATTCTTACCCTCGCCTTGCTAAGATCGAACAATTTCAACGTTCACCAATCTATTTTAGTCACCGTCCCCACTGCTCCACAATTTTCTTCAGGTGTACCTTAGACCATAGATGAAATGGCAACCCCCGTAATTCGATCCAGCCTCCTCTGAGCTTCCCCTCTATTTCCGAATTTTCCTTCGGCGACCACCTTCTCAACTGGACTATATTCCTTCCCTTAACCCTAAGATTCCTTAAATCCTAAAGAAAGAGAGCTTCCTCTATTGTTTCAACAAAAAATACTCCTTTTCCACCTGAGATTGGTACAACTGTTGCTACTTCTTTCTTCCCTAAGCTTCTCGCTACCGCTCGGCCAACCTCAACCCATTTAACGCTATCAGCATTGCATTCACACACCACGGCTCGTGCCCACCTCCCGACAGGAACAAGACCACCTTCTCTTGGTCCTTCACCACTGACTATATTCGTGAAAGACCGGTACAAAGGACCCATGTGATTGTGGATAAACCTTTCCCCTCTGTATTGTCTTCATTTTTCAACTACATTCGAAGGGGGGACCACCAGCAATGAAGACAACGCGCTTTTAGGATTCTCCCATCCTCTGCCCTTCTTGCCCACAAGAATAACCAGAAAAGAAGATTTTCTGTTGGTAGCGAACTCCGAGATCCTTATGAACCTTCCGTGGTTGTTGAAGCCAACTTCCATCAAATGAACACAGAATTTTCCCCTGAACTTTCTGTTGAACCCCAAGCGACTCTTCATTCCGATGGCTTTCGTCAAATGTTCGATCATCCACCCGACTGCATCCTTTTCAAAACCTAAGACAAAAACAAAGCCTCTATTGTGCTCTGTAATTGAGCACCAATTTCCTCCGTGCTCACCTTCCAACCTAACCAAAAAGGTCTTCCTCTCCACAAAGACCTTCAACGTCCTTACCATATTCTCTCTTAAAGCTAAAAGCCTTATCCTTTTGTTGGAGATTTTAACAGTGGGAAGAACTTGATGTTCAAAAAAGGATCATTAGATAGTCCCTGAGGCCTGGCTAAGTGGCAAGGGGTTGGGTAGGGATTTGGGAGGTTTTCTCTTCAATGGAGCCTTTCAGTGTGTTTTACCTAGACCCATATTTGACCACTTTCCCATTCTTCTAGATGGGGGAGGCTTGAGGAGGGGACCTTCTTTGTTCAGATTCGAGAATATGTGGCTAGAGGAGGAGGGCTTTGATGTTATTGGCTTTATAGTTTTGTTTTGGCTACTAAACTAAAAGCTTGAAAAGCAATGCTGAAAGTCTAGAATAAAGAAGTGTTTTGTGTTATTGAAGCTAGAAAGGGAGTGACCATCAACCAAGTGGCTTTTTGGGATGTGACAGAGAGGTTTACTGCCCTATCTCTGGAAGAAGTTAAAGCCAGAAATGTGGCAAGGGAGGAGTATAAAAAATGGGTTCTTAGGGAGGAAATTTCTTGGTGGTAGAAATTAAGAGAAGTGTGGTTGAAGGAGGGAGACAGTAACACGGGTTTTTTCCATAAGATGGGGAATGCCCATAGAAGGAGAAACTGGTTAGCCAAGGTTAAATTGAATGGAAGATGGCTCATGGAGGAGAATGAAATTAGAGACAGTGTAGTTGGGGCTTTCCAGAATCTTTTGATCAAAGAAGGGGATTGGAGACCCAACATCGGAGGCTTGTCTTTTGAGATACTAGGAGGTTGTGAGGCTACATGTCACACTCCAATTTTTTTTTTTTATTATTATTTATTCTTCAACTAAACAATTAATACTCAAATACAGTATAAGTGCTCTCAAAATTGAAATGTTGAGTTCCTACTTGAATTTGTTCAAAAAGAGGATATGAAACCTGTTATAAAGAGTACATCCTGTATTAAACATTGTGACTATTAAGTTAACAAAATATGTTTTGTTTCACAAAAGAAACTTGTACAACATTAATTTACATATACCAAACCCCATTGTTTACTACGGTAGCCCATACTACAAGTGTATCGACAAATATATACATTACATCATTCCAACAAAAGGTTTAGTCTTGATACAAAAGGCATGGCCTCAAAGACTTTCAATATGAGCAAAATCCAATCACAATAAAGCATTGCTCAAGCATTCTTTCTTGCATAGGTCTTCGACCCGCATCTAGAGGTGGAAGGGATAGGGTGAGTTCACAACTCGGAAAATTTATAACCATCCTAAGTATACCCTTAAAAACCTTGAATCAAACGTTTAATAACATGCATGATAAACTTTTCATAACCATTATCAAATGTGTAATCATGTCAAACATGTATGCATGTGTTTGTTGGTTTCATCATGGCTTTTCCCCATCCATCCTTTCGATAAATTTCACTCCCAACAATGTACGATATCAATGCTCACAAGATACTCGATCAATATAATAATGACTATTCGGGACATCACCCAAGGGCAAGTCATACCCGTGTCTTTGGGACTCCCCAGCCGACCGTGTCTTTTGGGACTCATACAGGGGACCAACCCCGTGTCTTTAGGGACTAAAACCGGGCGGGACCAACCCTATACACCCATATCGGAGTGTCTTCCTCGAGGGCTTTAGGGACTTTCACCCAGGACCACGGTCCCACATAAACAATATACAAATGATAAGGCCGTAGCATCACATAAGCACCTCGGACCAATAAATTCTCGAATATCTGATAATTCCATATCCTTCTTGCAATGCAATCACACCATAAACCATTTCGACAACACAAAACCACGAATCTTCATACCAATATACGTTCCAACATCATGGTAACATTTCAATGCAATAAACCGAGATGCAATGACACTTTAAAGATTTTATGAAATCATAGAAATAACATAAAATTCCAACAAATAATTCAAAGAAAAAATCGATACACCATAGAATAGCATAAAATTCCCTACCTTACACGACTTCCTTTTTGTGTTTCTTCTAAGTAGGCGATCTTTGCCTATTACGAAATGAAACAACATAATTTAGGTTTTAGTTTATTGTTGCAAATTTTTAATTCTACATTCTCTAATCTATATCCTACATGTTTTCAAATCAAATATGAATTAATTAAACAATATTTACAATGCATATTAATTTCCTAATTAATTACCAAACACTAATTCTTTTGATTTTCTTAAAGCCTAACCTATTAACAAATCCCATGTCCAAATAACCCAATTCATCACATGTTTACTAATCTATTTTTCAATCAAACCAAATTAAACAAAGATTTATCTGATCTTACCCTTAATAAAATACTTAACTTAAAATACTTTAATCTTTAATAAATTGTGATTTTTAACTAAAACGGATTTATAGCTAATTATACTCAACTTTTACACAATTTTTACCATTAATTCTTCTCAACATACCATTAAGAACCAAAATAAACGAAATTACAAAATTAAACAACTTGCTTACCTCAAATCTACACTTTCTCTCTCTAGATTCTCTCTCTAACCCAAGTTGCTGCAGGTGAATGGTGCAAACGGCTGCAGCCCCTTATGGGTCTCCAAGCACCCAGCATGAGGTGGCAGCCCCATGGCTGCCACCAATCCACCAAGTAGGAGGTGGCATTCCACTAACCCCAATTTCCAAATTTGCACTTTAGTCCTTCAAGTTATCAAAAATAAAACCCATAATTGCCCATTAGTCCTTTAGGTTTTCATAACCCTAATTAGTCCCTAAGAACCTAATAAGCATGCTTAGATCATTAACTAATCTCACTTAACCTTAATCAAAGTTTAATTCATAATTAAACATGATTAGCACTAAACTAGTTTTAACATCTAATTAAGCAAGCTTAAGTTAAGTACTAAAATAATCATTATTGCCTATTTAATTCATTAGTACTAGGTGTTACATTACAAGGCTGGAGCTACCATTTTCAGAAGAGGAGGTGTTTGCTGCTCTCTTAGACCTAGGAAAGGAGAAAGCACCAAGTCCAGATGGGTACACTGACATTTTGGCTTTTTAGTTGGAAGTTTGTGAAAAAAGAGGTGATGGGTTTTTTCAGTGATTTCCATGAGGTGACATATTTGTCAAGGCCTTGAATGCTACTTTTTTGGTTCTAATTCCAAAGAAAGGTGGTGCCAAAGACTTTAGGGATTTTAGGTCAATTAGCCTAGTGGACAACCTCTATAAGCTTTTGGCTAAAGTTTTAGCCAATAGATTTAAGAAGGTATTGGGCAAAGTGACCTCTGAGTCCCAAAATGGCTTTATAGGAGGTAGACAAATTTTGGATGCAGCTTTGATTGCCTAATGAGGCTGTTGATTTAAGCCTAAAATGTGGTGTTCTTTGTAAGCTTGACATCGAGAAGGCATAAGATTATCTAAATTGGAAGTTCTTGTTGGTGGTGTTAAGGAAAATGGGCTTTGAGGAGAAGTGGGTTGAGTGGATTTTTTGGTGCATCTCAACAACAAATTTTTTGTTTTTGTTAATGAAACTCCATTTGGTTTTTTCCATAGTACTAGGGGGTTGAGACAGGGGGATCCTTTCTTCCCTTATTTATTTGTGATTGCTATGGAGGTTTTCTTTTGAAGAGGGCGATGAATGGTGGCTACCTTTCCGAGTGGTGGGTGAAGGGTAGGAGAGGGAATGAGATTCAGATCTCCCACTTATTGTTTGTTGATGACAATGTAGTTGCATATGTGAGGCATCCCACTTATGGAATGGGATTCAGATCTCCCTCTCATGTTCTATGAGGTATCATAGGACCAAATGGCTTACCTGAGTTGGTTGCTTATGTGGTTCAAGGCAATTTCTGGGTTGAGAATTAACTTAGACAAAAGTGAGTTAATCCTTGTGGGGAAGGTGAACAATGTAGAAGACTTAGTTTTGGAGTTGGCTTGCAAGATGGGCGGTCTTCCCTCTTTTTACTTAGGTCTTCCTTTAGGGGCCACTTTTAAATCTATGGAAGTTTGGGATGGAGTGGAAGAGAGGTTTTGCAAAAGGTTAGCCATGAGGAAAAGATAATACATCTCGAAAGGAGGGAGACTCACTTTGATTCAAAGTACTCTCTCTAGCATGCTTATTTATTTTTTGTCTCTTTTTTGCATGCTAAGGCAGGTTAGATTGAGACTGCAGAAGATTCAGAGGGATTTTCTTTGGGGTGGTGGGGCTCTTGTGCAGAAACCCCATTTAGTTAGATGGAAATCAGTCTGCTCGGAGAGAAGGAAGGGGGGTTTGGGTGTGTCATTCAACAATGAACAAAGCTTTTCTGTGCAAGTGGAGTTAGCGCTTTACCAATGAAAGTAGGGCTCTTTGGAAGCAAGTCATCATCCAGAAGTTTAGTGAGGATGATGGGGGGTGGTGTTCCTAGGAGGTGGGAGATAGGTATGGTGTTGGCCTTTGGAAAATCATAAGAAAGAAGTGGGATCTTTTGAGTAGCAGAATATTCTTCTCTATGGGAAATGGTTAGAGGGTAAAATTCTAGGAGGACAAGTGGTGTGAAGATGAGCCACTTTGTGTTTACTTTCCCTTCCTTAGTTGCCTTAGCCATTTCTAAGGATGTGTGGGTAGTAGATGTTTGGAACTTTGAAGGCGAAAGGGGTGGGTGGGCTATTTGCTTCTCTAGGTCGTTTAACGATTGGGAGGTGGAAAGAGTGGAATGCTTTTTGTTGAAGATTCAAGCAAAGAGGGTTTATAGGGATGAGGAAGATAGGATGCTTTGGATGCCTTTGAGATGTGGGAAATTTTCGGTTAAATCCCTATACTCTATTTTGGAGCCTGAAGATCCTACTTTGTTCTTGCGGAGTATCATTTGGAGATCTTGTGCACCACCTAAGGTGGCTTTTTTCGCGTGGGAAACAACTTGGGGGAAAGCCCTGACTTTGGATTAGGTTAAGAGAGGGGGTTCTCTTTAGCAAATAGATGTTTCCTTTGCCACATTGAAGAAGAAATTGTTGATCACATTCTTCTTCACTGTTACAAGACATGGGTTCTTTGGCAGCAGCTTTTTTCTCTCTTTGGTGTTTCTTCGTTCCTCTTCTCTTCGGTTAAGCAGACACTCCTTGGGTGGCATGGGTCCTTTGTGGGTAAAACTCGTAAAAAGTCTTGAATGGCAGCCTTGTTATGTATTTTTTTGACAATTTGAAAATAAAGGAATATGATAGTGTTTGATAATGTGGAACTGTCGGTCCAAAGGATGAAAAATTCTTTTGTTTATAATTTGTGGTCTTAGTCTAGGGTGTATGTGGATATGAACCCTATTTCTCTTGTTAGCTTTATTGATTGGCTTGGTTCTAAGTGAGGGCAAGTGATGTTTTATGTTTCTCTCCCTCTCCCTTTTGGGTGAGCCTTTAGGAGGCCGGTGTATACTTCTTGTATACTTTGGGAATTTGTTTTGACGTTTCCTTTTTTTTAATATATACACTCTCTTACTTATCAAATAAAATAAAATAAATAAAACAATACTTCAGCAAACACTTCATCAAGAGGCGACACTAGTTCCTTTCCAAGAATCCTTCCTCACACCTCATCTAGATCCTCGTTGAGACTTGCGTAAAAATCAAACATCCTTTCCTTCTCTATTAACCTTCTCTATTTTTCAATACACTCAAGGCAGCAATTGGCCTCTAAATAAATCTTACTCTTACCATAAAGCTTGAAGATCAGTGTAATATTGAGCCCCACAATGATTATCTTGTTTGGTCTCCTTCAATTTGCACCTGATTTCAAAAACCTAGGCTGAGTTTCTGAGGTTTGAATAAGTCCTCTTTACTGCATCCCACACTTTCTTTGTTGTAGGTAGAAAGTACATTTGACCGATCTTGAGCTCCTCCATTGAATTAATCAACCATGCAATAACAATGGAATCTTCTAAGTCCCAATTTTGAAAGGCTGGATCATCTTCAGATGAATTCTTTGTGGCTCCTATCAAGTGCCCTAATTTTCCTCTTCCTTTAATCACCAATTTCACAGCCTGGGGCCATTGCAATCAATTTTATCCATTCATTTTCCATCCAGGAAATTGTAAAGAGGTATTGTCTCCTCCATATAACAGGGAAGCAGACATAGTTTGAATCGTCTGTTATATAGGACCTGAAGTAGCTACTGAAGACTCGTTTCTGCGATGTCCTCTAGCCATGGCAGTCTTTTCCATGAGATTGAATCAGGCCCAGATGTGTTGCGGCTCTAATACCATGAAATCAAAGAGGAAAATGCAACTCTTTATTCTATTTTATGAAGAATGCAAGCCTTAAATATATAGACAATCTATTTAGGAAGATAATTATGAAAAATAAAATATTCCTAAGAACCAAGAACCTAAGAAACAGAAAGCTAAAAACTAGGGTGTTACTTCTTTATTTGAAAATTAAAAAACAGATCAATACTCTAAATATAATAACTGGATAATTAGCTAGAGTTTATCCAAAGTTATCTCCAATTGCGAACAAATTCTCTTTTGAAGACTCCTACATCTCTCAAATAATGAAGTTAAAGAAAATAGAAACTTTTACAAGATAAACTTTCATTTCATCAAAGGTCTTTTAAATTCTACTACTCAATTTGACTCCAAATAACTCAAAGTTGCAAAATTGTCCATGTACCCTTAATTAACGTCAACTTAGGTTTTCCTTGTTCCTTATTCCCTTTTTTCTTTTTTGCAAATGAGCTTTAAAGGCTAATCGCTATACAAAGGAATTTCCTAATAAAAACCTTTAATAGGGAGGATTATTACTTAGCCAACCAATCCACTACTTGGTTGGTTGGCCAAGGTATCTTGTAGAATGAATGACTCAATCACCCTAAGAAACTATGCTCCCTTAAAATTCAAGAAAGAGAATTGCTAAATTTTCTTTCACTAGAAAGCTATTGATCCCCAAGCTCTCAACTCAAAGAAGCTTTCCAATAAGGCTAGAATCTAGCCTCAATCTCAAACCTTAAGCCAACATGCTTAAGAAGGCACTATTTATGTAACCCATCTTGATTACTCCACTCTTCATCTATGTTGGGTCCCTAGGGAACACACCTATCAAAGTTAAGTTTTAGGCTCTATAAAGAAGGCTCCTATACCTTTGAAACCCCAACTTGGACCCTACTGTCTCCTCCAATCTAGCAAAATCATGCCAATTGGAATGCCCTAAACTCCATAGGTACCACCCTTCAAATAGATGTAAGGAAGTAAACAATTTCCAATAAGACTCTAGGGCCTCTACCCATTCTTGAATCTCGACATTCCTCCAACTAAATAAATTGCAGATTATGGACTCCCTTTAAAATCATTGAAGGCAAAGAGCATCAAATCACTAAGGTCTTTTGGGGAAGCCCAAGAAATGTCCACCATTTGAAAATGTTTGTTCCACAAAGGTAAACACCAAAGACAATGAAGGAATAAATGATCCATTGTATTCCATCAATTCTAAAAGCTAAGTAGGGGTGTTCTTATATGTAACAAGTCATTGGTATCAACCTTTTTACAAACCACCAATCAATTGAAGACTCTTAACTTTGGGAAGAACTTTAGGCTTTAAATTAAAATTAGCTTGAAGAAAGACAATAGAAGTACAATCTTAGAATGAGTAAAAACTGTTAGGACGTTGAGTCTTGTTTATATGTTGGCAATTTTATTCCAATTTATTTTTTGTCATAGAAGTCTTTTTAGATAGTGACTTACTATTCATTGAAGATCAAGGGTTGTTGTTCGTCCAATCGAGAAGTCATAGTTACGTCTAAAAAGGTTTTATTTGTTGCATATAAAGGCTTATTTGAGGTATAAAAGGTTTGATATTATTTTTGAGCTTAAAATGTTTTTAAAATATTTTTTCGAAAAGCAGGGACTACTTAAGCAGTTAGAGCACTCAAGCGGTCTAAGACCACTGATAAATAGGAATGTGAAGGGTGGTTGCCACTTCCACCCCTTGTCTTAAGGAAATAGAGTCCATTCTTTTCTTTAGCATGCCCATTCATCCTCTCTGTAACCCGATCTTGAAAAACACAGTAGGTTGGATAGAAATTCACTTTATAATTCAAATCTTTAGTAACTTGATGAATAGACAAAAGATTGATAGACAATTTAGGAACATGCAACACACTTTTTAGTGGAAGAGGGGGGGAATAAAGTAACGGTTCCTTGATCTGCAACAATAGTGAAAGAGCCTTCTGCGATTTTTTTTTTTTTTTCAATAGGTAAAGAGCCTTCTGCAATTTTGATTTTCTTATTGCTAGGACAAGGATTATTAGTGATAAATGACTAAGAAGAATATGTCATATGATTGGTTACTCCCGAGTCTATGACACAAGAATCATTGTGGAGTGTGTTTGAGGCACTAAGGGCATAAGTAGGAAACTTGTCTGATTGTACAAATGAACAGGATCCATTTGTTTTTTCAAGGGAATTAAGGAGATTTCCCAGCCTCTCTATCTCCTCTTTATTGAATCCTTCAGTCTCCGAGCTACTTAAATTGGAATTCTCATAAGGATGACCTTCTGCATGAGTTAAGTGAGCCTGTCCTCTCTGCTGTCCACCCTTAAAACCACCATTTCGGCCTACTCCTTGGGGTTTCCCATGGAGTTTCCAACAAGTTTCTTTAGTGTGATGAGGCTTCTTATAGTAGGTGCACCATACTCCATCATGGTTGGACGACCTTGTTGACTCATTCTTAATGATCGGTTGTGCTTCCTTGTCTTGCAACATCCCTCTTGATTCCTTTATCACTTGTTTTTGTGGAAATCATGGCAAACCTCCCTTCTAAGAGTTGTGATTCAAGCATGACACCTCTTCGGCTTTTTTCTGCTTAAATTATTGAGAAAACACCCTGCAATGAGGGTAGAGTTTCTTTCCCTAAAACTTGCACTCGAACTTGGTCAAACTCAACATTAAGTCTTGCAAGAAACTCAAAAATCCTTTCCCTTTCTACAAACTTTAATACCATAGCAACATCTTTACTACACTTCATTTGAAAATTTTGATAATAGTCCAATTCAAGCCAACATCCTTTCATGACATTATAGTATTCAGTGGTTGAAAGAGTACCTTGTTTGGTGGTTGTTATTTTTGTCTTGATTTCATAAATCAAGGTTGTATCTTGCATCTTGGAATCGGTTTGGCGAACTATTTCCCAAATCTCCCTTGTTGTTGTTAGAAACATACAAGTCCTGCTTACTTCAGGCAACATCGAATTCCATAACCAAGACATGATTATGGAATCTTCCTCGCCCCATTTGACAAATGTAGGATCAGTCTAAGTAGGTCCGATTCCCAATAAAGACTTAATTTCCCTTTTCCTTTAAAGTCTTCACCACTTGTGACCACTGTAAGTAGTTTTTGTCATTCAATCGATATGATGTTTGAATATTCTGCAACCCCTTTTTTGGAGAGTTTTGTTGCACCTCTCTAGATTGGTTTTCAGTAATCACAACAATAGGGTTAACTTTGGATGTTTCAGACATGACTGAATAATGGGTAGGACTGAATAATGGACAGCTAGAAGAGATTTCTCAGAGAATCAAATTTCTCAGAAAAAAAATTTCAGCAAAAAGAGTTGTAGGATTTTGCAGAAATTTTTTTCCAAAGAGCAAGAGCTCTAATAGCATGAAGAAAAAATTATTTTCTGCTATATTGAATAATCCTTTACAAAGGAAAAATATATATACAGATTACCTACAGCCTATTTAAGGAGAGTTTGACATCCTATCACAATCCTATCAATCCCTAAAAATCAGAGGACAACTTTACTAATTACATGCAAATTAGGAAAGTGTTACAATTGGGAAACTAATCTATTTTACCAAAATCCTTACAGCTGTATATTGATTTCTGCAAGTCAGATAATCACATAGATTCTCCAACAGGTTTATAGATACAATTAGTTTGAAAAGTTTCATGACTGGAATTAGGTTTGTAGATGCATTCTAGATGCCTGTAGCATCCAATTAGTTTTCATTGAATGACTGATGAAAGCAAATGTTAAAAAGAAACAGAAACCCTTTTTCTAATTTCTAAAGAGGAAAAAAAATGCTATTTAAAACAAATCCTTTGTTACAATTTTTAATAGGCTCCCGCTTTCATATTTCTCAGTTCATATGGGCAGAACTTGTCAACAAGCACATTTATCGGGGAGACATCATTCGCCATTCTCATTGCCATTTTGGGTCTCGTTTTATTTGCCCACCTGATTGGGAATATGCAGGTATTTCAAAGGCCTTATACTGGTTCCTGCCATATAAACTTTCTCAATGACTTCTGTTGAAGTTTAATTAAAGACATCTCTTTAGTGATCCTCTTGTGAAAGTTTCCAATGTACTTGTTTCCATATCTTCCTAAATATATGCCTTGATTCTTTTCTAGTCTAAGAACTCAAATCATATTTTATGAAATCACAATTTGCTTGTTAAAGGAGACTCTGATGTCCTGCCTATTTTATTATTATTTTTGTATGTGTTGTAACACTTCTGGACCTCCTTGGGTCATGCTGTGTTCTTGGACTGTTCCGAGTTTTATGCTCTACCATTGAGGCTGGCCTTTGGTTCAAGAGATGCTTATGGTTCTGATGAGGGGTAATCCTCGAGTGGTTGCATACAATTTAAATAAGATGGGCTAGGGCTTCACTAGTTTATGATGAGGAGCATGGGAAATTAAGGTTATGCTAATGAAAAAAATAAATAAATAAAACTGAGAAAATGAAATAGAAGAGAGAGAAAACCTTAGTCTCACATAGGCCTTCTAGGAGTTTCACCCAGAAAAATAAATATTAAAAATAATGGAGGCTCTCCATTAAAGGATGCAAAGATGAAAAAATTGTTATTATTTACCATTTTGTTCCTTCGGCCTCTTTTGTATTAAATAATCTTATTTAGAAGCTTTAGAACTAATTGAACTATCTAAAAATTATGGTGACCTATTAGGACTCTTAATTCTTTCATAAAATTTCATGCTTTTAGGAAATAGTGACTTTTTAGAAATCACAAACTCAATTCTTTCATAAATTTATGTTTTTAGGAAATAGAAACTATTTTGAAATTGTAAACTTAATTCTTTCATAGAACTTTGTAGAAATTATAAATTTTTTAAATAAAACTTTTTAGGAGATCAAAACTTTTAGAAAATAAAAACATATTTTAGAAAATAGAAACTTTTAGAAATGGATTTTTAAAAAGAAAAAAAGAAAAAGAAAATAGACACCTTAAAAAATTAGAAACTTTTAAAAAATAGATGTTTTAGAAAATGGAAATTTAAGACTATTAGAACTAATCACAAGAAGAAATTTCTAGCAAAGGAACATAGTAAATTCCAAATAGACATCTAATAATTATTGCTAACTTGTCTCCAAACAACCTGGATGAGTAAAAATTATCTAAATGCCATTTTAATCTTTTTCATGAATTTTTTATTCTTGGAAAATATAAGGAAAATATTCACCAAGGAATCTTTCCATTTTTTGCTTCACACACACACAGGTTCTTTGGCAGGGGTTGGTGGAGAGGTCCTCTGAGACTTGAGGTTGCCTATAGTTGCAAGATATCGCTTGTTCTTCCCTTTGTCAAAAAAAGGTAGGCAAAAGAGAAATGGGAGAGAAGAATAAAAAAACGCATTCTCACCCATCTTCTAAGAACAATCTCTCTATAGAAGGCAAGGAATACAATGGCTCCATGGTGAATACTATTCTCACACTTCCCATAAATATATGTAGTGTCTCACCATTTACTTTCTGAAGTTGGTGAAACTTGAAGAATAGAGTTTCACGAGAATAATTTTCTTTCATTGAGATTTTTCTTTTATAGAGTTTACAGCATATACAAATCCTTCAAATCAGGAAACTAAATCACTAATTAAAAGGAAAGAATAACTCCTAACAATTACTTTCCTAAAAATACAAAGATTGACAACTAATAGCTAATTTACAGCTTTACAAAGTTATTTCTTTCCATATCAGTTTCAGTTTTCCAACACTCCCCCTCAAGCTGGCTTAAAGATATCTTCCATAGCCAGCTTGCCAACTAGAAAATCGAATTGCCTCTTGTGTAGTCCTTTGGTGAAGACATTAGCCACTTGTTTCTCGTAGGGATATAGGTCATACAAACCAATCCGTTGTCTATCTTCTCTTTAATGAAATGCTTGTCCACTTCCACATGTTTGGTGCGGTCATGGAGAACCGGATTGTGAGCTACTGAAATTGCTGCCTTGTTGTCACAATACAACTTCATAGGAGATGAACCTGTCATCTTTAACTCTTCCAGTAATCTTCTTATCCACATAATCTCACAAATACCATGAGCTACAGCTCTAAACTTAGCCTCAGCACTGCTTCTAGCAACCATGTTATGTTTTTAACTTCGCCACATAACCAAGTTGCTACCTACAAATGAACAGTACCCAGAGGTGGACCTTTGATCCACTATGCTTCCAGCCCAGTCTGCATCGGTGTAGGTTTCAATTTGTAGGTGTCCTCGTGACTTAAATAGAAGACCTCTACCTGGTGTCCCCTTTAGATACCTTAGAATCCTGTAAACAGCTTCAAAATGCTCTGGTCCAAGCGCATGCATAAACTGACTAACCATACTCACTGAGAATGCTATGTTAGGGCGTGTATAGGATAGGTAAATCAATCTCCCAACAAGTCTCTGATAACGATCCCGGTCCTTCACATTCTTGGCTTTTGTAGGCTGCAGTTTTACATTCGGCTCAATAGGTGTTTCAGCAAGCTTACATCCTAACATACCTGTCTCATCAAGAACATACTTCTGTTGATTTACAAAGATACCTTCTTTGGACCTAGCAAACTCCATCCCAAGAAAGTATTTTAATGCCCCCAGGTCCTTAATCTCAAATTCCTCAGCAAGTTTCCCCTTCAGCTTCTCTAGTTCATTGCAATCATCCCCAATTAACACAATATCGTCAACATACACAATTAAGATGGTTACTTTACCTTCATTTGAATGTTTGTAGAACATCGTGTGATCAGCTTGACTTTGAGTATATCCATAATGCTTTATTACTTTGCCAAAGCGCTCAAACCAAGCTTTAGGCGATTGTTTAAGTCCATATAAGAACTTCTTCAATTTGCACATTTTCCTAAGTCCAAAACTTTCTTCAAAACCTGGTGGAGGACTCATGAACACTTCCTCCTATAGGTCTCCATTAAGAAAGACATTTTTAACATCCAATTGGTGTAAGGGCCAATTGGAATTTACTGCAAGGGACAACAAAACTCTAATCGAGTTTATTTTAGCTACGGGGCCGAAAGTCTCTTGGTAGTCTATCCCATAGGTTTGAGTAAAACCCTTTGCCACAATTTTGGCTTTGTATCTCTCAACACTTCCATCTACTTTACTCTTTATTGTAAACACCTTTTTGCACCCTACAACTTTTTTTTCCCTGTAAATATTGTGTGCGCTTTGTGGCTTGAGGAAAGACTGGTCTAGGGCGTGCCTAGACTCTGCACAGACTCAAAAACTTAACCCAGAAATTGCGTGTGTGACAGCTTCTATCCTCATAGCTTGAGCTTTTAGGAAAGTTGATAGCGAACTAACACAAATGTCATGTTGCCTCATCAATAATAAACTTTTGTTTCCACCACAATAAAATTTGCAAAGTTTTGTTGTTTCTCTAATCTTTTATCACTTCGGTGCAAAAATGATTCACCTTTCAGCCCATAAAAAAGATGGATCCTCCTCTAAATCTTAGAAGTCATCTGCTCTAAAATACATACTCACTTAGATATGAGACTTGGTCAGGCTGGGTCAGGTTAAAGGTCAACCAAAGCCCAATCCAACATCTTTTCAAGCTTAAGGATTTCGGTCCAAGTTTGCTTTTTGTTTAATGGGTTCCTTGGATTATAACTCTGCTTACAAACATATATAATTTGCTGGGTATCATCAATGTCCAAAATGATGAACTTGCTAATAGATTTCCTCCTCATAATAAAGGGTTGTTGCATTATGAGAGAGATGCAGTAACAGAACATTCTTCATAGTTATAGTAGTTTGGTAGGGGCTTGGAAGCAAAGTGGATCCCATAGCCCAGAGAAGTTTATTTTAGTACCATCTTATAATGATGATTAAGGAAGCTTGTCAGCACTTGGTTACGTATACCAATGATGAATGGTCCATGAATGGGAAAACTCACTTGAAATGGTTTTTCCGAGGGCAAAATGGACAAATAGGAGTGACAGATGCAAGTGTAAGAACAAGGGTAACGCTATGTAAATAACAAGTGATATGGTGCTGTTTGAAGAGCCACAAAGAAAAAGTGGAACTACAGGGGTGGTGATAATAGTGATTGGGGCATGGGGTTGGGGAGCCTGCTTGTTTTTTTCTGTTAGAAGTGAACTTAGATTTGACTTTTTGAGTTTAAAATAAATTAGGAAACACATTATCTATCATATGCTTTATTTTTTCCGATGCTTATCTTTTTATCTTTCCTTTATGATTTTTATAATTCATGATGCTGTAAAGCTGTTCTGATGTAGACATACCTGCAATCTATCACTGTGCGGCTTGAGGAATGGAGACTCAAGCGAAGAGACACTGAGGAATGGATGAGGCATCGCCAACTCCCTGAAGATTTGAGACAACGTGTTCGGCGTTTTGTTCAATATAAGTGGGTTGCAACTCGAGGAGTAGATGAAGAAGCTATTCTTCGTGGCTTACCTGCGGATCTTCGTCGTGACATTCAACGCCACCTATGCTTGGACCTTGTTCGACGTGTATGATTCTCCCAAGTCTTTAATCTTTTAGAGTTTAAAGAAAACTGCACTATCTATTGCTATATTTTGCCATGAGATTTAAGGGGGATTGTTCCAGTGGCATAGGCAGCTGTGAACAAGTTTTCTTGGAATCACACGTCTGGCTTCTCGGTATGCTCATGCTGCATCTCAGAAAAAACCCTCTGTTCTGATCTAGAAATGATCAGATCTGCCATAATATTAAATTATGTTATTCATTATCATAATACAAATGCAAATGATGTTGCAATGGCATTTATTATATTATAGAGTGGTAAAGAATGATGAAGGATGGTAAATATTTAACATGAGCTTCATCTTGCAAGTTATGTAATGGTTTGTGTGAAAGTTTAGATAAGCAAAATCAAAATAAATCTCATTTTTGTCTTGATGCCACATGCAAGTAAATGCTTACCCAGCTGAAGCGGTATTTCATTCATTGACATTCTACCTGTGTGGTCCCAGAATTCATGTGTTTGCGAAAACTTTCTTTCTCAAGATCTATGCATTTAATACTCCGTGAATGCTGTTAGACCAACATGGTTCATCTTTCAGTTCAGGATATCCTGATAGACCCATGGTGTTTGGCCCAAACCCCCTTGCATTCATACTATGAGTGTTACTCTTGAAGGGATTTGGCATTTCCCATATTAAGAAGAAATATGAGTAAAAATGGTAACACTTGAAGAAAGTTCATTTTATATTATCATATTAACCTGCTTCCTTTTTACATTTACAGGTTCCATTCTTCTCTCAGATGGATGATCAGCTACTTGATGCAATCTGTGAGCGTCTAACATCATCTTTAAGCACTGAAGGCACCTATATCGTCCGGGAGGGTGATCCAGTGACAGAGATGCTCTTTATAATTAGAGGAAGGCTGGAGAGTTCTACTACAAATGGAGGCCGTACGGGTTTCTTTAATTCAATTACATTGAGACCTGGAGATTTTTGCGGGGAAGAGCTGCTTGAATGGGCTTTGCTTCGAAAATCTACCCTCAACTTACCTTCTTCTACTAGAACAGTGAGAACCCTCGTTGAAGTGGAAGCCTTTGCACTGCGAGCTGAAGATCTCAAGTTTGTTGCCAACCAATTTAGACGACTGCACAGCAAGAAGCTGCAGCACACTTTCCGGTTCTATTCCCACCATTGGAGGACATGGGCAGCCTGCTTCATACAGGCTGCTTGGCGTAGGTACAAGAGGAGGCTGATGGCTAGAGATCTCACCATGATGGAATTCTTTTCTTGGGATGAAAAAGTGATCACTGAGACTGAACAAGAGAAAGAGGATCATGCCAGTTCAAATCTTTCTCAACCTAAAGTGAACCTTGGGGTGACAATGTTGGCTTCCAGGTTTGCTGCAAACACAAGGAGAGGGGCTCAGAAGATCAAAGGTGTTGGTATGTCTAAGTTACAGAAGCCTGAAGAACCTGACTTCACTGAGCCTGATGATGATTAGTTTTTGGCATCTGGCAAGAAATGCAACAGCTTCGGCTTTCTCCATGAAGTTGAAGCCCATTTCAGGTGCACATTAGAAGTGGGCACGGTACCCCCTGATAATACCTTAAATGCCTGCTTAATGCTCCAAATATGGGTGCCTATTTCCTGGGTTTACATCCTGCCAATAGGCGGTAGGGGAAGGGGAAATGTTATGCATCTTTTGATTTCTATAGTACTGGATTAAATTATCATGTGAAATTTGAGGATGAAGTTATCAGAATTGAGCAGAATGAAATCATTGATCTTAACTGTTGTGTGTAAGACCCTCCCAGTTGATCTATTAAGTAATTATCTCTCTCCCTCTCTCTAAAGCAGAAATTCTCAGTGGTCTCTTTGGACCCATCTCAGGGGTCTCATTAGACAAAAATGTGGGGAAAGAATTATCAAACCGCCCACCTAACCACGATCCAGATGGTTAATTTAGGTGATTCTTCATAAAATATTTTCTAAACCATGTTTCCAACTTTACCCATAATCTTCCTCTCCTTTCCTCCCTCTGGAAAGGGGAATAAATATTCCCAGTAGACCTGAAAACAAATTGTGGATGTACATTGTCACCATATACAAAGCTGGATGCCCCATTAAACCATTGTAAATTGTAAATAAATAAATAAAATAAAAACAAAAATGCCAAATACAGAGGCTTTGGAAGGCAATAGGAAATTATCCATCTACATGGAAAACTCCTCTACTTGGATCCTTTTATCGGCCTAACCTGTCAATGTCATAAAATTCTATGTTCTTATATTTCTGGGAAATTATCTCTGCTTGGACTTTCCTTGCTGTGTCTGTAGCACAACCAACAAGGATGAGAACAGACGTGCCTGCAAACCCCCGAAATGCTGTCAGGTGCGTGGTTTGTTCAACCAAGGAGGGACCAGCAGCCAGTATTGCCAAAAACCCAGATCCAAGAACTGATATCCGACTCAGTACCTATATTCCAACCATACCAAAGGGCATAGTCAACTCATAATCAATTTCAATCCATACAAATAATAGAGCTCAGGCAAGCACTTAAAAGATGCATGTCAATATCCAATCTATGAAGCAGAAAATGTACGCAGCTGCTTCTGTGAAATATTACAGTTTAAAATTTGGAATTTGGCCAACGGTCACAATTCTTTGCTAAGAAATACAAAATTTAAGGAAAAAATTGCATAATGCTCACACTAACATATGATAGACTGGGAGTAATTAGTTATCACCAAAAGAGATTCTCAGATGCTTGTCAGATTCCGCTGGGGGTGAGCACTATAAATGCTGCCTTCATGGTTCAGAGTCACTTTACCATGGTATTTTGGATTAGTATCAAGCAATACACACAATATCATAGTTAAAAAGCTCAAAATAAATAAATATTAAAAAATTAAAGGGTATGTAATTGTTTGAAAATAGTATATTGATAACAACTGATAATAGCATAAACAAAAGTCATTTAAAAAATTGTTTTTCAAGTGCTAAACATTGCAACCCTTTTAAAAAAAAATGATAAAGGAGCATATATACTACACATCTTTATTTTAAAGCAAAGAAATCAACTTTGGAAAAAATACAGCAGTGATAATTTATGAGTCTATATAAAAGCTTTTAGCCTTTTATGTTGCTGGCAATGGGAAAAGCTTTGACAACTTAGCAATTTTTCTCATGTTCATTGGATTTGAGTCCCAACGTTGCGAAGAGGTTAACCAATTACATGCCATTCATACCATTCTCTTGGATTGAAAATCAAATTAGAAGTTTTTGAAAAGGCAATCACAAGAAATGCAAAACCACCTCATGCATTACCACATCAAGATGAAATTAAAAACACCACACAAATAATGCAATGATAGACTACACATTTCATTAAGAAAAGAGAAAATTACCATTTTAATAAATGCAGCTGTACTTTTACCGGGTCGCACAAGTGGGATTGATGCACCTTGACGTTTCAACTGTTCACTCACATCATCAGGGTCCAATTGTAGGAAAGTGTAATAGTAGTTGAAGAAGGCTATCAGAAGTATGTTGGTTGGGAGATAAAGAGAACCTGCAACAAATAATTCTTTTAGTTAAGCATCATTTCAGATTTTGATCTACAGCTAAAGGAAATCATGTCCATAAAATAACAGTGAACTGATTCAAAGTTCTTTCTCTATCTCTCTCTCTTTAAAATAATTACACAGAGAAGATATTGTTGTTAAGCAGCCAGTTTGACCCAAAACTTTAAACTCTTGGTACAGCCAACGGCAAATTTCAAGCTAATTTTACTGAAGCCCTAACATGCCTCACAAACAACCTGATGTAGGACAACCTTAACATGGTTGCCTATAACCAATTAAGTGGGCTAGGATTTTATATTTTAGGGTTTAAGGAGAGGAAGAAGGTATAAAGTTTAAAAAATCAAAATAAAATAAAAAAATTTAGAAAAAGAAGATGAGGAGAAGGAAACCTTAGAATTGCACTAAGGCCTTCTAGGAGTCTCACTTAGAAGAAAATCAATGAAATCTCATCATCGAAAATTGCAAAGTTTGCAAGAAAACATGATATTATTAATCATTAATCCATGGCTTTGATTAACGTTAAGTAGCCTTATTTATAGGTTTTTCTAAGAAATCCAAAATCTACCAGGATTCTAATAACCTAATGACTCTAATTCTAATTCACCAATAATAATCATTAGCTACTCCCAGTTTAACTCCAACCAATACTAATCATAATTTAATTCCAAGTAATATCAATCCTACTTTAATTACAACTAATACTAATTCCCTTTCTTCATATATATCTTGGAGATTCATACTCATTAATTCCCCTTGACTTGAAAAAAAAATCGACCTCGAGTTTTAGTGATTTTCCACGATCAATTGAAATCTCGAGCAATGTCTTCCACCTTTTCTTTCTTCATTGACTCTTTACCATGGTAAGATAGGATCTCAAGATCTCTTGGACTTGTTTGATTTCATGCAAGACAAGTACCAAATTTCGAAAAACTTTTGAATATCGTAAAACAAGTTGATAGTTCTCTAAATAATTATGTTTCACCAACGAGCTTGTGGAGAGTTGCTTTCCACACTCTTCTTGTAAACCGTCTTGTAGAATAATAAGATTCTTGAATTCTCCATATTCAAAAGAAATTTCAGCGATTCTTTTATATCATAGATTTCTTCAAGTTTGTCACCAAGCATGATAATGTTTTGCCTTGGAAAGTCAAGAACTAGTTCTTTTGAAGCTTTTACAACTTCTTTGAGCTCTCCCACAGGTTGTTCTAGGATTGGTTCCATCATCCCTTGCATTCGAGATTCACCATTGAAGATTTCTTCCTCCTTACTAGTAACTTCGAATTGCTTCTTGATGAGGATATTTGACAACTCTTTTGATTTCAAGAATGCTATTTTCCTTAGGTTGCCTAAGTGGTGAAATTTCCTTCAATGGATGGAGGATCTTCTTACGCCCATTTTGCATAAGTGTGCAAGTGTTCTCATATCCATTATGTTGGACCCTTTCATCAAAAAACCACAGTCTTCCAAGCATAATATAGGCAACTTCTATTAGCAAAACATCACACCATATACTCAAAATTATTACTAAAATTAAATGTCACTAGACAGCAAGAACTCATCAAAATAGATGTGTCATTTACCTATGTTATTTGATAGGGTTTGGATGCTCCTCTGTCTTTAGATTGAGCTTCTCAACAAGTTCCTTTAAAGCTAAGTTGGAACTACTACCTCCATCAATAATTATAGCACATAGTATCCCTTGGCAACAACATAAGTTCAAAAGATGCTAGTACATCGTCAATCTTCTTCTCTTTCACCTTTGAGAGGCTAACAAAAGTCATACTATGGCCTTCCGTCATACCATCCTAATAATCACATTCATCACTAAGTTGATCTTCATTGCAGGTCTCTTCTTCCTTTGGATAACTCTTCAATTCAAATTTTGGTTCTTCTTCAACACAGAAGAGTAAACCTTTACTTGGGCACACAACAACATAATGACTATACCCACCACACTTAAACCATAAAGGAGTCACACCAACCTTTTTATCTCCAATACTCATTGAAGTTTCACCCTTATTAGCATCTCTATCAGGCACATTCAAAGTTTGTTGATTACTCCCCTCACCATTCACATGGTTAAAAGTTTGGAAATTTGTTGTGCTTAATGGTTTGCTTGTTGTTATTATGATTCTTGTGTAATAAAGGATCGCCACTCTAGATCGAAATTTTGAGGTGATAGAGGACCCTGGTTTCCTATGTCAAAGAACAAGGTCATGTAGTGTGGAAAGAAAATCATTCCAAGTTTGGAATGTGAGTTTGGAGGAACTTGGATCTCGATGTCAAAGTTAAGCAAAGGAGTTGTTTTTTCCTTAGGCTTTGAGAAGGAAGAGGTTGGATGGTTACTCGAGCATCTAGGAAAGGACGTCGAGTTGGGAAGTTTCATGGGTTTCAACAGAAAAATATAGAGGAAAGACCAAAGTTCACCTTTTGGCAGTGAGATTCAATATCGTGGTAGATTTATCAAGATCTCAGAGTTTGCTTCTAACAAAAGGATGACTTTCCTAATAATCCCTGAGGGTGAAAGAGGCAAAGGTTGGGAGAAGTTAAAACAGGTGATTTCATCCTTGATGGAGGCCACATTTAAGATGTTAAGCATTAAAGAAATGCAAAACAATTTTGCTTTTTGTAGCAAAGTGGACCCTTTGAACCAATCCTTTGTGAGCGTAGTTAAAGATTAAGGGCCAAGGAGAGGAGGTGTTGTTCCAGTTGAGAAATAGGTGAGAGTAGTGGTATGTGAATGCCCTTGTTCTATTGTTGACTGGGATAAGGTGAGGCATGTTGTAGCTAGATTATTAGGTCAGAAAGGCAAGGTATTCATATTCATAGAGAGGAAAGGAATTTTTTTTTGTAGAAAAAGTGTAGGCTTCATTCCTTCAGGATTTAGGCACAATCAGGGTTAAGGGTGGGCCTTCATCTATGTTGAGAAAATGGTCCCTTAGGGAAAACTTGATGGTTCTGGGTAAATTCAAAAGAGGGTGGGTTGAGTTATGGTGTTTGCCTTTCCATTTATGGTATTAGGAGCATTTGAAGAAAATTTTAGTCTTAGGGAACAATGGTAGAAATAGATTGGCAAACTCTGAAGTTGTATGATCTTTCTAAGGCAAGGGTTAAAGTAGAAATGAAGGTGCATACTATTTTGCTAGCGTTGATTGAGGTGGAGGATGGTAAGCGGGTGTTTACTATTTCAATTGCAATAGCCAAAGACAACAAGGAAAGGCATGTTGGACAGGGTGAGTTGACTCGGGAGAGGAATGAGTCATCTTCAAGTACAAGTGGAAGGTTGCTTTCTATAAGTGAAAATCAGAGTGGTTATTGTGTCAAGTTTCAAGGCGGACAAAGATTGTAGAGAGAGATAAGGAGGTTGTAGGGGGGACACATGGCAAGAGGGGGAGTTGTGTGGCGAACAACTATTATCCACATTCTCTCCTTTTGAATTTGAATTCAAATAATTTTGTAGAGTGGACCTGTGCTCATGAGGGTTTAGGTATGGGACACCCATCTAGGGACAAGGCCCATTTTTGTCTTGAGGAGAGGCAGTGGGCTTTAACAATCGAGCTGGACGGATTGGTTCAACACATGTCTCTAGGGCCATGGCAGATGCAAGCTTGGGCTAGGCATAAAACAATGGTGAAACCAAAGGGGGTTTCCTTAAGTGAGCCAAAAATGAGCTGAAAGTTTGCCCAAAAACAAATTAGGCCCAATTTGTAGTCTAAGCCTTGAAAGATCTTCTTCCTTGATCAAGGATAACCCTCTTTTTTCTGGGTTGAAGAAGGTGCTAGGTTGAAGGATGAGCATCGGCCTTCTAAGTTGGGACGACGAAAAGGGTTAGAAGCAAAAGCTTGCCTACAACAATTAAAGGCTCTTTTCCACACCAAGATTTCGACAACAAGGCACAACAGGTTCTTCTTAAAGGTGGGTATGTGTCAACAAACCACAAGGTGGGTTTGAGCCATAGCCCTAATCGGCTGATTTCCTTAGTGGAGGAAGTTAACAACATGGAGGGAAGGTAGTTTTTGGCTCTGGTCCCTGATGCTACAGACAAAGGTGAGGTTAAGAGAGGTGGAGGATTAGATCAAGTTGGTTCCTATGTCATGGCTTCTCCTTTTGGGTCACTTTTCCATAGCAGAGGGATAGACGAATGAGGATTGTGGTTTAGCTCCTTTCTCTCATTCCTTTGTTTCCAGTCCCCTTGCTCCCCCTTTCTTACATCATCTTTCTTTGTCTTCTATCGCCAAGTCTCTACACAATTCAATGCAATAATCTCAGTATTCATGTGGTCTCCCACTATTACCTGTTGTGAATTTTTAAAAAAAATGAGGATGGTGTGCTACATGGGCGTGGTGTTGGTAATCCCATTCCTTAAGTCATGGAGTCTAATTTAGCTTGCCCAAACCAAGTGTCTAAGGGTAGTGCCTTCTTTAGGACTATGACTAGCATCCCGAATGAGTCTCATAACCCAAAAACATATCGCACTACTTCAAAAGGTTTTTTCTTAGAGAGCCTTTCCCCTAGTAAAGTGGCCAAGGCCCTCTCAATTCTGTCCTCTATGAGCATTAAGTTAGTTAAGTGTCGCTAGAACAACACACCTTCAAGAATTAATAGAACAACAATGACAGCTAAGGTGTATGTTAGGCGAGAGTACAGGCCTTCCTTAGTTAACTAGGAGGCGTTAGTTGGAGGTTAGGGATTGAGAAGTCTTGCTATGAGGATCATCAGCTGGAATACTCAAGGATTGGGATCCATAAATAAAAGAAGGGTGATTAAAGATTTTTTACAAAAGGAGAATCCAAAAATTGTGATGTTCTAGGAAACAAAAAGGGAGGTTTGTGGGGAGTGTTTGGTCAATTAGGAATAAGGATTGGGCCTTCCTTCCAGCTTGTGGGGCTTCAAGTGGGGTTTTGATTATTTAGGATTCAACAAAGCTTAGTAGTGAAGAGGTGGCAATAGGTTCCTTTTTAGTCACAGTCAAGTTTCTGAGAGATGGAGCAAGGTCTTTCTAGCTTACTTTTATTTATGGTCTAAACACGCCAATCTTGGGAAGGATTTTTGGCATGAGCTATTGGATCTTTATGGTTTAACCTACTTGAATTAGTGTTTTGGTGGGGGAGGGGGCATGATTTTAATGTCATAAGGAAAAGTTCAGAAAAATTGAGTGGCTTTAGGTTAACACCTAGAATGAGATATTTTGATGACTTCATAAGAGAATGTGAGTTAATTGATCCCCCTTTAAGGAATGCTTCTTTTACTTGGTCAAATATGCAAGATGTTTCAATGTGCAGGAGATTGGATAGATTCCTTTATTCAAATGAGTGGGAGCAATTTTCTCCGCAAAGTTTATAAGAAGCTCTACCTAGATTGACGCCGGATCATTGGTTGATTGCCTTAGACACCAATTCATTCAAGTGGGGACCAACTCCTTTTAGATTTGAGAACATGTGATTGCTCAATCCAGAATTCAAAGACAGTTTTACCAATTGGTGGAGAGAATTCCAATGCTATGGGTGGGAAGGGCATAAGTTCATGAGAACGCTACAATTTGTTAAATCCAAACTAAAAGAGTGGAACAAGGCGACTTTTGGAGAGTTAAAAGAAAGGAAGAAAAGCATCCTTACTGCTATCGCTAATTTTGATGCTTTTGAGTAGGAAGGGAATCTTTCTTCAAAGCTTCAAAGCGGAGGACCATTCAAAAAGGGGAGTAGGAGGAGCTATTGTTAAGAGAGAAGGTACATTGGAGGCAAAAATCTAAGGTGGTGTAGGTAAAAGAAGGGGATTGTAATTCTAAGTTTTTCCATAGGATGGCTAATGGCAAGCGCAATAGGAAGTAAATAAAGACTCTGGAAAATGGAGGAGCGATTTTGGATAACATTGAAAGTATTTCAACGAAGGTTTTGAATTTTTTTTTAAGGCTTAGAAGGGTCACCCATCTCGGAAGAGAGTGTTTCTAGGTTGGAACGTGCCTTTATTGAAGAAGAGATTCATCAAGCCATTTTTCAGTTAGATAAGGATAAATCTCTTGGCCCTGATGGCTTCACTATTGTTGAATATAATGTATTTATAGTATATAATTTTTCCTTGTTAATATAGGTCACATGTATGGTAGTTAGGATTCCTAGCCTTGTATATATATATTTCTCAATTGTAAGTAGATATTACATGAATGAGAATTAAGGTTTTTCTTCTTTCTCTCTCTCAACATGGTATCAGAGCCAAGGAAGAAAACCTAATTCTTTCCTGTTTCCCGTGTCATCAACTCCGGGAAACCTTCCGGTGACCGTGTTTCATTCCGGTCACCTTCCCCATCTCCCAATACTTTCCGGTCAGTCGGATCGTCGATGGAAACCACTCACCGCCGGCGAACTTTTCCGGCGACGTCTTTTTCCGACACCGACCATACCAGAAGGAGCGCCTGGAGGAGATCTCCAACTTTTGTGAAGGCACCGGCACCAAAAGACCATCCACGCGCCGGCCACGCGCAATTTTCCGGTCGGCGGCTGCATCTCACGCGCCGGCGCGTGAGGGCGCGTGAGGACTTTCCCGGCCACGCGCCTCCTCCTCCAGCCTCGCCTAACGCCGACTAGCCTTCCTTCATCCTTGGTTCTGCCATCCGAGCCCTGCACTTACCTCTTTTGGGGTTTTTTGCCTCCGCCGACCCTCCAAACAGTTTTTCCGGCGAGTTTCGACTACTTTTTCTCCATCCTAATCCCTGCACGTGCCTAAGGAAGTGTTCTTCTACCTTTCCGGTGGTGCCACGCCGCGATCTGAAGCCGTCTCCCTTTCCAGTGGTGCCACACCGCGATCTGCAGCCGTATTAGGGCTCTCTTCGATCCAAATATACTTCATTCTCCAGATAAGTAGATATGACTACTAAAACTTCCATTTTTTCCTCTGTTATATCTGGATCTCCTATGATTACTTCGGAGAAATTGGTTGGCAGTGACAATTATCTTTCCTGGTCTGCCTCTGTTGAACTTTGGTTTATGGGTCAAGGATATGAGGATCACTTGATTACACAGGAGACAGATATCCCTGAGGTTGACCGCGTACAGTGGAGGAAGATAGATGCACAGTTATGTAGTGTATTATGGCAATCGGTTGATCCCAAGATTCTTCTTCATCTTCGGGCCTACAAAACTTGTTTTAAATTTTGGACTCAGGCCAAAGGATTATACACGAATGATATCCAGCGTCTTTATAAGGTGGCTTCTGCTATTGTCCATATCAGCCAACTGGACTTGGATCTATCTACTTATATTGGTCAGATTACCTCTCTTAAGGAGGAGTTCTTGACTGTGATGCCTCTTACTCCTGATGTTGGGGCTCAACAAACACAGCTTGACAAGTTCTTCATGGTTCTTACTCTTATTGGCCTCCGTCGGATCTTGAGCCTGTCCCGCGATCGATTCTTGGTAGTTCATCAGCCTGGTCCTTGGATGATGTGTTTGCTCCGCCTCCTCCGTATCTCCTCCCACTCGAGACTTTGCCATTTGATAGCACTTCGATTCTTTCGTATTAGTTTCTCAAACTAGCTCTCGAGGAGGCCGCAGCTGGTACCCGAGGTAGAGGTCAACGTCCTCATTGCACCTATTGCAATAAACTTGGCCACACTCGTGATCGTTGCTATCAGTTACATGGACGGCCTCCTCGCACTGCCCATGTGGCCCAGTCCTCACGATTCTCCGTCGCCTCGGCCTCCGAGCTCTTCCGCATCTCAAAGCTTCGTTGCCTCTGTTGCCCAACCCGATAATGCCTCCGCCCGCCTTACCCACACATCTTCTCTTGGACCCCTGGATTCTAGATTCTGGAGCTTCTGATCACCTATCCGGTAATAAGGATCTTTTCTCCTCTATTACTACTACCTCTGCTTTACCTACCGTTACCTTAGCTAATGGTTCTCAAACTGTGGCTAAAGGTATTGGTTTGGCCCTTCCTCTGCCTTCTCTACCTCTCACTTCTGTCCTTTATACTCCTGAATGTCCTTTTAATCTTATTTCCATCAGCAAAATCACTCGTACTCTTAATTGCTCTATTACCTTTTCTGATAAATTTGTGACCTTGCAGGACCAGAGTACAGGGAAGACGATTGGCATAGGATGTGAGTCTCAAGGCCTCTATCACCCCACCTCGGATTCATCTCCTGCAGTTTGCATTTCCACTGATGTTCCTCTCCTCATTCACAATCGTCTAGGCCACCCTAGTCTCTCCAAGTTCCAGAAGATGGTCCCTCGTTTTTCCACTTTGTCATCGCTTCCGTGTGCGTCATGTCAGCTTGGGAAACATACTCGTGTCTTGTTCCCAAAGCATTTGAATAATCGGGCAAAGTCTCCTTTTGAGCTTGTCCACACTAATGTTTGGGGTCCTTGTCGGACTACGTCTACTTAGGATTTCGGTATTTTGTCACTTTCATTGATGACTATTCTAGATGTACTTGGTTATTTTTAATGAAAAATCGAGCTGAGTTATTCTCTATTTTCCAGAAATTTTATGCTGAAATCCAAACCCAGTTCAATATTTCTATTCGTGTGTTATGCAGTGACAATGCCAGGGAATATTTTTCAGCCCCATTTACTTCGTTTATGTCTCATCATGGGATTCTTCATCAGTCTTCTTGTGTTCATACTCCTCAACAAAATGGGGTAGCTGAATGCAAGAATCGACATCTTGTTGAGACAACTCGTACTATCCTCCTCCATAGTAATATTCCTTTTCGTTTTTGGGGGGACGTTGTTCTTACTGCTTGTTATTTGATTAATCGTATGCCCTCCTCTGTCTTACACGATCAGATTCCTCACTCCCTTCTCTTCCCTGGCCAACCACTTTATTTCCTTCCTCCTCGTGTCTTTGGTTGTACTTGCTTTGTTCATATTCTCACTCCTGGACAGGACAAGCTTTTTCCGCCAAAGCCATGAAGTGCCTCTTCTTGGGATATTCCAGGACTTGGAAGGGTTATCGTTGTTATTCCCTTGAGACTCATCGATACTTTATCTCTCGCTGATGTCACCTTCTTTGAGGACTCACCATTCTTTTCCACCACTTCGAGTCTCTTCCTGCTTTTCGAAGTCTTGCCCATTCCCATTGTCTCCCCACCGATGCTATGCCTCCTCGACCACTTTCAGTTTATCATCGTCACCCTCGTGTCGTTGCTCCTCTCCCTTTGCCGAGGCACCCGCCGACTCACTTCCTATCCCTTCGGCTTCACCTGCCCCGGCTCTGCCTTCTCCTAATGACTTACCCATTGCTGTTCGGAAAGGTACTCGCTCTACTCGTAATCCTCATCCTATTTACAATTTTTTGAGTTATCATCGATTATCTTCACCCTATTCTGCTTTTGTTTCTGCTATATCCTCTGTTTCTCTTCCAAAGAGCACCCATGAAGCTCTTTCCCATCCAGGCTGGCGACAGGCAATGGTGGATGAAATGGCTGCTCTGCACTCTAATGGCACTTGGGATCTTGTTGTTTTACCCTCTGGTAAATCTACAGTTGGTTGTCGTTGGGTCTATGCAGTTAAGGTTGGTCCTGATGGTCAGGTTGATCGCCTTAAGGCCCGCTTAGTTGCTAAAGGCTATACTCAGGTCTATGGTTCGATTATGGTGACACATTCTCCCCTGTTGCCAAGATTGCTTTCGTCCGCTTGCTTCTCTCCATGGCCTGCTATGTGTTCTTGGCCTCTTTATCGCTTGGATATTAAAAATGTCTTCCTTCATGGTGATCTTTGCTTGAGGAAGTTTATATGGAGCAACCTCCTGGTTTTGTTGCTCGGGGGAGTCTCGGTTTAGTGTGCGAGTTACGCCTGTTCTCTATATGGCTTGAAACAATCTCCTCGAGCATGGTTTGGCCGTTTTAGTTCGTTGTTCAAGAGTTTGGCATGCTTCGCAAAGATGTGAGACCATTCAGCTTTTCTATCATCATAACTCCTTGGGGCAAAGTGTATTTATCTCGGTTGTTTATGTGGACGACATCACACATTACAAGCGATGATCGGGATTGTATTCGAAACTAAAGCAACATCTTTTTACCCACTTTCGCACCAAAGACTTGGGGAAACTCAAGTATTTCTTGGGAATTGAGATAGCTCAATCCAGCCTCGGTGTGGTCCTTTCCCAAAGGAAGTATGCTTTAGACATCTCGGAAGAAACCGGTATGTTAGGATCAGAAACGGTAGACACACCTATGGATCCGAATGTCAAACTTGTACCAAGACAGGGGGAGCCTTTAGGAGACCCTGGGAGATATCGACGGCTCGTAGGTAAATTGAACTATCTCACCATTACTCGTCCGGACATTTCTTTTCCCGTGAGTGTTGTTAGTCAATTCCTACAAGTCACCATGTGATAGCCATTGGGATGCCGTAATCCGCATTCTTCGATATATCAAAAGTACACCTGTGCCAAGGTGTGTTGTACGAGAACAGAGGTCATACTCGAGTTGTTGGTTACACAGATGCAGATTGGCTGGCTCACCCACGAGATAGACATTCCACTTGTGGTACTGTGTTTTTATTGGAGGTAATCTAATATCTTGGAAGAGTAAGAAACAAGATGTAGTGGCCGGATCTAGCGCCTGAAGCCGAGTATCGAGCTATGGCTTTGGCAACATGTGAACTCATATGGTTAAGACATCTTCTTCAAGAGTTGAGATTTGGAAAGGATGAACAGATGAAACTCATCTCGTGATAACCCAGCCGCATTACATATTGCATCCAATCCAGTCTTTCATGAAAGGACCAAGCATATTGAAGTTGACTGTCATTTCATTAGAGAGAAGATCGCATCGGGGATGTGTTGCTACAAGTTTTGTTAATTCAAATGATCAACTAGCGTACATCTTCACTAAATCTCTCGAGAGGTCCTAGGATTAAATATATTTGTAACAAGCTTGGTGCATATAACGTATATGCTCCAGCTTGAAGGGGAGTGTTGAATATAATGTATTTATAGTATATAATCTTTCCTTGTTAATATAGGTCACATGTATGGTAGTTAGGACTCCTAGCCTTGTATATATATATCTCTCAATTGTAAGTAGATATTACATGAATGAGAATTAAGGTTTTTCTTCTTTCTCTCTCTCAACAACTATTATTGTGTTCCAAGAGTGTTGGGATGTGATTAAGGAGGATTTAATGAGGGTGTTCTTAAAGTTTCATAGGAGCGAGGTAGTTAATTACTGAAGAAGAGATTCATCAAACCAAAAGGATGTTTGATTTTAGACCTATCAGCTTGGTAACTTGTTTGTATAAGGTCATGGTCAAAGTCTTGTCAAGGCGGTTATGAAGTGTTCTTAATGAAACTATCCATATCACACAAGGAGCTTTGTTTAGGGAAAGCAAATATTGGATGGCAAGCTAATAGCCAATGAGATAGTGGATGAGAAAAGACAATCTAGAGAGGAAGGGGTAGTTTTCAAGATTGATTTTGAAAAGGCTAATAACCATGTGGATTAGGGCTTTCTAGACCATGCACTTGAGAGGAAGAGGTTTAGTTCTAAATGGAGGACTTGGATGAGAGGTTGTTTATCCTCCATCTCTTTTGCAGTTCTAGTAAATGGCAACACCAAAGAGTGGGTCAAAGCTTCTAAAGGATTGAGACAAGGAGATCCTCTATCTCCATTTCTCTTTACCATTGTAGCCAATATGCTAAATAGACTAATGTTGAGGGCTGAGGAGAGTGGGTTACTGGAAGGATTTAGGGTTGGTAGGAGTGGGACTATTGTTTCCCACTTGCAATTTGCAAATGACACCCTCTTTTTTTTTCAAGAGCTTCTCCGAAAGAATTGGAAACTCTTAAGATAATTTTGGAAGTGTTTAGACATATTTCTGGACTTAAAGTCAATCTAGAGAAGAGTACTCTCTATGGCATCAATGTTGATCTAGATCAACTCAATAAGATGGCTTTGGTCCTTGATTCCAAGGTGTTGGATTGGCTTGTTCCACATTTGGGACTTTTATTAGGGTGAACCCAAAGGCAGGTGTATTCTAGGATCCGATGATTTAGAGAGTTTTGCGAAAATTAGATGGGTGGAAAAATGCCTTTTTGTCTTTAGGTGGGAGGACAACTCTTATTCACTTGTGCTTATCTCATATCCCTAACTATTTTCTTTCCATGTTCAAGATTCCTTCTTCAGTAACGTTCAAAATTGAGAAATTGCAAAGGGATTTTCTGTGGTCAAGGTTTAGGGAGAATAAGAGAGATCATCTTGTTTGTTAGGACTTAGTGTATAAGGCTAAGGGGCAAGGAGGATTAGGTTTTGGGAAGATTTCTACAAGGAATCGTGCTTTATTAACGAAATGACTATGAGGTTTACTGAGGAAAGGTACACTTTTTGGCATCAAGTTATCCTAAGATTTATAGGACACATACCAATGGGTGGGATGCCAACACCATAGTTAAGTGGTCACATCATTGTCCTTGGAAGGCCATTGCACAAGCCTTTCCAGATTTTTCCAAATACACTCAGCTAGTGGTGTGAGATGGGTCAAGAATTCAGTTTGGGAAGACTTGTGGTTGGGGATCAACCTTTGTGCTCTCAATTCCCAGGTTTATTCAAAATTGTTACAGTTAAAAACCTCACTATCTCATCAATTCTTAGGTCCACTAATCCTTTCTCTTGGAATCTAAACTTTCATCGCAAACTTTTGGATCTTAAGATAGAAGATCTTAAAAGACTCATGTCCTCTCTTTCACACTTGCACTTATCTCCATTAGATCATGACTTGAGAGCTTGATCCCTGTCTTCTTCAGGTTTATTCACAATAAAGTCATTCTTTTTAGTCTTGTCCAACCATATTGATCCAACTTCATCATTCCCTGTTGATTTTGTTTGGAAATCCCAAGCCCCATTTAAGGTCAAATCCTTTGTTTGGTTAGTCGCACTCAAGAAGGTAAACACCAATGACATGTTACAATTGAGAAGATCCTACAAAGCCCTCAATCCTAGTGTTTGTTTATTGCGTATGGAGACTGGTGAAACAGTAAATCATATCTTCTTACATTGCCCATTGAGTTTGAGGCTTTGACATAACTATTAAGCTTAGCTCATATGGATTGGGTTCCTCCTAGGATTATATGTGACATGATGATTATTTCATATAGAGGATTGGGAAATTCCGGTAGAGGCATGGTGTTGTGGCAATTTGCTTGTCTTGCTCTAATGTGGGTTGTGTGGTGGGATAGAAATGCTAGGATTTTTTAGGACAAGGCAAGAACTTTAGAGGGTCTCTAGGACATAATTCATTTCTTAGCTTCCTTCTGCGCATCATGCACCACAATTTTTAAGGGTGTTCCTCTTAATTTGATCCAACTTGATTGGATGTTGGTGTCCAATTCCAAGAGTGTGGGCTAGCAAGGATAGATTACTTCTATATATTCCCACTTGTGACATAGCTTGTGGAATCTCATAGTTGTATAGATTCTTGAACTTGGAGGTTCTTGCTTTTGTTTGTGTACTTTTTAGATGATTTATTATCCTTCTTTGTACTTAGTTTTACTTACTTCAATATACTATATTGTTGTTTCTCATAAAAAAATTGGTTTGTTACTTGTTTGATTAAAGAAAGTGCTCCCAATTTGTGAACTCAGATGTTTGGAAGCCTGAAACTTGAGCCCTTCTTCTATTTTAAGGGCTAGTTGATAATCATCATCCACGGTATAAGTGTGTGCAATTATAACCTCAAGTGGAATCTCCATTCGAAGTCCACCTTTATAATTGGCTGCAAGTTGAGCATCACTTTCCCACACTTGATTCTGAATGCTCAACTCATGGAATTCTTCTGTATATTCTTCAACTAGCTTAGTATTTTGTTTAAGGGAAAATAATTTTGCGTACATTGGTTGTTCATAGTCATTTAGGAGAAAGTACTCTTTCATCTTCAACTTCATCTTGTCCCATGTGTCTATAAGTGGTTGTCTGGTTCTATAAAGCTAATTCTCAATATTATGCCAGCATAGACATGTTGTTCCTTTCCACTTTGCCTTTATAAAACGAACTTTTCTATTTTCAGGCATAGTGTACCAATCAAAGTAACTTTCTATTAACATAATCCAATCAAGGAAAGCTGTTGGATTTAATTTTCCATAAAATTCAACAACTTCAAAGCGTACCTTTTTTGTCACATCATCATCATCATCTTACTCAAAGAGTTTGCCCCTTCTTTGATTCCCCATCATAAAATTGTCTTGCTTGTCATAGGGGCTACAAGGCAATTGTTCGATTTGATGGCTTATAGTCTCATCTTCAATCGAGTGTTTTTCTCGACTCTTTTCTAATAGCTTCATGATCTCATCAAGTTTTCTATTTAGTTGTATTATAGCATATTAATGGGATTGTCGTATAGCAAAAATTTTCTCTAAGCATGTTGTAACAGTATCTTGACCGTTACAAGTATTTTTGAACTCACGTTTGCATAAGTTGCTCCTCTTCTCAATTGTATACGCCAAGCCAAGAATTTTTCTCTGCTACCAAAGGTAATGTAGGACAACCCTAAGATGGTTGCCTATGTTCAAATAGGTAGCCCAGGGTTCTATTTTTTAAGGTTTAAGGTGAAAAACAAAGTATAAAGTTTATAGAAGCAAAATAAAATAAAATAAAAATATAGAGAAAGAAGATAAGGAGAAGGGATAGAAACCTTAGAGTCGCACTAAGGCCTTCTAGGAGTCTCACCTAGAAGAAAATCAAATGAATCTTACCATTAAAAATTATCAAGTATGCAAGAAAATATGATATTATTAATCATCAATCCATTACTTTGATTTATATTAATTAGCCTTATTTATAAGTTTCTATAAGAAATCCAAAGTCTACAAAGATTCTAATAACCTAATATAACTCTAATTCTATGACATCATTAGCTACTCCTAGTTTAACTTCAACAAATACTAATCATAATTTAATTCCAAGAAATGTTAATCCCACTTTAGTTGCAACTAATACTAATTCCCTTTCTTTATGTATGTCTTGGAGATTCATCCTCGTCACAAGTCACAACCTCATTCAATTTTGCATGGGGGCTCAATAAGTAGGAGAAATAAGCAAGTGATGCGATTCAAGCTTATGATATCTCAACCCAAACTTTGATATTATGTTATGCTATCCATTTGACCCAAAATCTTAACCTATTAGGTAATAGTGGGCTAAGGATGTATATCAACTTGATTTGGCTAAAATCCTAAAGCCCTAATAATCTTCTTCAAGCTTGATGTAAACTCAATAAATTGGGGAAATAAATATTTGACCTCCCAATGATCAAAGCTTTGATGTCATGTCAAATCACTAATTTGACTCAAATGCTTAAACTCTCATATAATGGACCAACAATTAATGTCAAACTAATTTTGGCTTAAGTCTTAACAACTACAAAGACTTGCATCATGGCAAAGCCTTCCAAGGAGTATCATGAAATCAAGTTTTAGACATTAAATTATAGATGTACCAAATCTGTAGGTAATGTATCAGAGAGATGCAGAAAATTTAATAGATTTTATATGCCTGTAGTATACATGATTGAATATTGAATAAAATTAGAGGAAGATTATGTACTCTGTCTAACAACTTGTACCAGTAACAGTAGAACAGTTACTTACCCCCAGGATTTAAAGCCAATGCAGCCTTCTTTAGTGCAGCTAATCCAGTAAAGCGTGACAGAGTACCAGGAAGAGCCAATGATGATGTAGAAAATATGATCGGCATTACCCCAGAACTATTCACCTGTTTAATTATAATGGTTAGATTAATATAAACAAGATTGTAAAGTACAACTCAAATATAACAACAGACCCTGACCAAAGCATAGAGAAGATAGCAATACATGCAAAAGAAGCATAATATGAAGCAATAAACTAATAATCGTAAATAAATAAAGCTAAATTCAAAAAACAAAAGACATTAAGGTAGTTTAAAAGTACTCATTTTGTTAATCCAAGCTTGATCATCTGTAAGGACATTGAAGAAACAACCATAAAATATATTACCATCTCTCAGTTAAGTGAGAAGGTGTTTCAAGAGTGTTGCATGATTGACATAGGGCTACCAATTTGTTGAGGGACTTTGGCTAAGATGGATATAAAATAAGTCATACTTCATGATACAGAATATTGGGAAGTCAAGAAATATGTCCATAAAATGGCATAGCTTCTTAAATAAGGATGAAGCGGATGTGGGGGTGGGTAAGATAACAAAAATTATGTCCAACATGTGATGCAATACACCTTAAACCTTAATGCAAATCACTTTTGTATTGTTTTAGCCTTCTTTTCAAAGCCAGTTTATATTTTTCAAAAAAGTTTCCTAGTTCCCCCACCTTTTGATATTTTGCAAAAGGCACTATTTATATTATCATTTCATCCTCATCAATCCACCAGCATATTTCTTTAAATAATGGCTCATTTCCTTGACATACTTACTAAGGATGTATGCTAGAATTAACAATTTCATATCACATCACATAGTTTCCTCATCTAAACTTTTCTTTTTCTTTTTCTTTTTTTCTTTTTCTCTTATTTTCTTTTTCTTCTTCATTTTTATTTTTTATTTTTTTGATCAGAAACGAAGAAAAGTATATTAATAGAGGAAAAGATACAAGAGAAAGATAAGAAAACAAAAGAAGGATGAGAGGTCCTTCCCACAAAACAAAAAATGAACAAAAGAGAAAACACCCAACTAAAGAAAACTAAAAACACAGTAAAAACCCAACACTCTCAAACTTTTGAAGCACTCTCCGCAATCCAGTTGAGTTGTAAAACACTAAGAGGAACTCCTCTAAAAGCTGCAGAACACGAGGCCCAAAGAGAGGAAAAGAACAGAATCAAATCCCATAACATCTCTTCCGTTCTCCCCTTATCCTCAAAGATCCTTTTATTTCTCTCTTGCCATACCATCCATAACAAAGTAAGGCATGCGATTTGCCAAAGTGTCTTGCCTCTTAAGAGTTCCCCAAGCCTTTAAAAGCAATAACCAACATGTCCTCAATACTCCTTGGAGGAACCCAAGCCAACCCTACTAAATTGAACAACTTGTGCCAAAGTCCAATGGTAATAGGGCAATGAAGAAAAAGGTGATCTATTGATTCTCCATTTCCTTTGCAAAGAATGCACCATTGGGGACAAAGGGATTTGTAGGGTCTTCTCAATTGCAACTTGTCATTGGTGTTTACCTTCCCATGTGCTACTAACCAAGCAAGGGTCTTAACCTTTGAGGGGGCTTTTGAACTCCACAAGAACTTGGTCGGAAGGAACAAGATAGGATTTGAGACTTTTGACAAGGCCAAGAAAAAAGATTTCACTGAAAACAGGTCTAATGATGACAAAGACCACTCTCTTGAATCTACCAAAGAAGGAGAGAAAAACACTGAACTAAGGGAAGACATTAAACTCTAAAGGAGATCAATTTTCGAATTAGTGAGATTACGACGAAAATTAAAATTCCAAGACAGTGGAAAGGAATTGCCAAGGACATTTGAGACAGTGAGGTTTTTCACAGAAATAACTCTATAAAGACCAGCAAATTGAGAGCACAAAGATTGGTTACCCCACCAATGATCTTCTCAAAAACGAATTCTCTCCCCATTCCCCACCACTAGGCGGACAAAAGGGGAGAAATCTTGGAAAACTTGAGCAATAGCCTTCCAAGGACATCTGTGTGACCATCTAACCACCATGTTGACGTCTCATCCATTAGGATGTGTCCCATAAATACTCACAATAACCTTATGACAAAGACCATTCCTTTCTCTAGGGAACCTCCAAAGTCATTTCCCTAAGAGAGCAATGTTTCTCAAAGAAGTCTTCCCAAAACCCAAACCTCCCAACTCTTTTGGTCTACTAACAACATCCCATCTGATAAGATGATCTTTCTTCCCTTCCCCCGCCCCAGACCAAAGAAAATCCCTTTGCAACTTCTCAATCTTTGAGGCTATTGATGATGGGATTTTGAAGAGGGAGAGGAAGTAGCTAGGGATGTGAGACAGACTTTACTGAATTAAAGTAATCCTCCTTCCCAAAGACAAAAAGGCCTTTTTCCAACCATCTAACCTCCTCGAAATTCTCTCAACCACCAGATCTCAAAAGCCTATTGTCTTTGGGTTCCCTCCCAAAGGAAGGCCTAAATAAGACAAAGGCCACTCTGACACTTTGCAATCAAAAACCGAGGTCAAACTAGACAACAACTCCTGTCCGGTATTAATACCTAAAATTATGCTTTTTTCTAGGTTGATTTTTAAACCTGATACTTGCCCAAAAACCAAAAGGATAATCTTTAGGTTTTGAAGATGTTCCAGAGAGGCTTTAGAGAAAAAGATGGTGTCATCTGCAAACTATAACAAAGACACTTTAGTCCTATCCCTCCCCACAAAGAAACCCTCAGTTAGCCCAGATTCCTCTGCTCTAATCATCAACCTACTTAGAACATCTGCTACTAAAGTAAAAAGGATAGGAAAAAGGGGGTCTCCTTGTCTCAAGCCTCTAGAGGCCTTAACCCAACCCTTTGCATTCCCATTAACTAGGATTGCAAAACTTGATGAAGACAAACATCCCCTTATCCAAGATCTCCATTTCGGACTGAACCCCTTCCTTTCTAGCACATGATCTAAAAAGCCCCAATCCACATGATCATAAACCTTCTTAAAATCGATTTTGAAGACTACCCCTTCCTCCCCTGACCTTCTTTTCTCATCCACCACTTCATTGGCTATCAACACAGCATCCAAAATATGTCTCCCTTCAACAAAGGCTCCTTGAGAGCCAAAGACTATTTCATGGAGGACTTTGCGTAAACGCCCTGATAAGACCTTAGCAATTATCTTATATAAACTTATAACCAAGCTAATAGGTCTATAATTAGAGATTTTAAAAGTTTGGCTTTTTCTTAGGCACCAAATCAATGAAGGTCGCATTTGTACTTTGATTTATTATCCCATTGGTGTGGAACTCAAGAAACACCCTCATAAGATCCTCTTTGATCACATCCCAACACTCTTGATATACTGCAATAGTAAAACCATCGAGACCAGGGGTCTTCTCCTTATTCAAATGGAAAACTGCCATTCGTACCTCCTCTTCAAAAAAAGGCTTGTCCAGGCAAACCACACTCTCCCCTTGAATAGGGACCCAATCTACTCCTTCAACCCTCCAAGAAGCACCTTCGGGTTTGGAATAGAGTTTCCCAAAGAAATTTACAATCTCCTCAAAGATAACCTCAATGTTGCTTAGTCACCCCCCTCTCAAAAATCAGAGACTCAATGAACTTCCTATTTCGCCTTCCATTGGCCATTCTGTGAAAAAACTTAGAATTGCAATCCCCTTCTTTAATCCACTTGACCCTAGATTTTTGTCTCCAATGGACCTCTTCCTTTAATAACAAATCCTCTAGCTCCCTTCTTCTTAAGGTCCTTTCGGATACCAAATCAAGATTCAAATTGCCTTCTTGTTCAATTAGTCAATTCTACCTAAGTCCGAAAGAATTGAGTTTTTTCCTCTCTTAAATCTCCAAAGGCCACTTTATTCCAATCTTTCAACTTTGATTAAACAAACTTTAATTTCCTCATGAACTTGTGACCTTCCCAACCTTCAACCGTACACTCTTGCCACCAATCACTAAACTTCTCCTTAAACTCAAGATGGAGCAACCACATATCTCAAACCTGAAAGGAGTCGGACCCCATTTTAAAGGATTAGTTTCCAAGCAAATTGGGTTATGATCTGAGGTCCATCTAGGAAGCACGCCTCTTGAAGACTTTGAAAGAAAAAAGAATCTCACTCAGAAGAAAACAAGAACCTATCCAACCTCTTGCAAATAGGATCAACTTGCATGTTTGACCAAGTAAAAGCCGCATTTCTCATAGTGGGATCCAACAAACCACTCTCTCTTATAAACTCGTCAAAACACCTCATGTTGAAAGTTGACCTAGAATCACCCAGTTTCTCAGAGATCCTCCTAATTACATTAAAATCCCCTCCTACACACCACATTGGGAAGGTCAGACCATACAAGTCTTGAAGCTCCAACCAAAAGTCCTTCCTCCACAAAGGCTTATTCGGGCCATACACTGAAGTTAACCAAAAAGACCCTTCCTCACCCGAGTTCAACTTCACAGTTACAGAGAAAGATCCTAACACCTTCTCTGTACACTTGAACTTATTTGAATCCCACATAATCACAATCCCCCCTGAAGCCCCACAAGCAGGAAGAGCAGCCCACTCCATACTTCTACCTTTCCAGACACTACTCACAAACCTCCTATCCCAAATTTCTCTCTTTGTTTCCTGAAGCATCACAACATCTGGACTTTGAGAACTTAAAAACCTTCTGACAATCCTCATTTTATTCTTGGAACCTAAACCTCTTGTATTCCAACTTAAGATCTTCATGTAAACAAAAGAAACTCAGCACAAACTACAACCGAAACTAAACCTCTCACTGGGTTCCACAATCATTTTTCCTCTTCCTTCTGAAATAGACTTTGTCCGTAGAAAGAGTACTCTTGCTCTCTACTTCCGCACCTTTTCCATTATCTCTGACAATTCTAATCCTCAAACTCTCCAAAACCGACTGGACCTTGACCATCTTCTTAGGCGTGAGGCCCTCAATCTGAAAACCTTCCATCGGGAGAGTGGGAGGTTCTGGCTCTGGGGACGAGGCCTTGCCTGAGACGCAAAGCTCCTCTGGGTTACTGAGTGATTCCCTAAGGAGAGGACAGTCTTTAAAAATTCAGCTAGAGGCTTCTACAGGAGACGCCACACCTTCAGATCAGGACACACCAACATGACGACTAAGCTCACCACCAGCAGGAATCGAAAATGAAACACCCTGAGAAGGAAGGACCGACTCCATCGGAAACGAACAAAAGGCTGACACCAAAATGGACAAACAGCAGAAACAGAGGAGATGGGAAGAGATTTTGGAACAAAAGCCCTAGCCAAAGGATGGCCCTGCTCAGAGGAAGCTGAGAAAGGAGGACATACCTTGTTTGCCAAACCGCAATGCGAAAACCCATCACCTCCCTCTATCTCACCAGTGAAAACTTGAAAGGTTTCTGGACTAGGTGGAAGAACGCCCTTATTGGAGACTGGTCTGCCTCGAAAAGTGGCTAGATTTGCTTCCGCAAAGCCACCCCCAACTAGGTTACGCTTCGGAGAAGAAGGCGACACCTTTAGGCTTGGAGGCCAGCTTCTCGCTTTGCGCCTTGCAAAGATTGAGGGGCCTTTTAACTTTGACAGCTCTTGAGAGTGATCAATCGACATAACCTCCTTAGCAGAGGATCCCGAGCACTGGAACTTTGAGGACGAAGGCGCTACATGGTCACCATTAAAAGAACCTGCCTTTGTTTCATGGATTGGACCAGTATGAGGCCCAAAACTCTTTGCCCCAAACTGGGCCTTAGCAGATCGGGCTTTAAAAGAGTCATCTGGCTTTGTTGGCCCGATACCTCTTCCCACCACTGGGCCCAAGAGACACCCTCCCCCTTCTTTCTCCGCTGTGGAAGCCATATTTGAAACTAAGGAACGAGAACGGGAACGATGACAAGGCCTCCAGGTGTAGCACTCATTGTCCCTAGTAGCAGCCCGTAGCCCTGCAGTATTCTTTGGCCTTTGAGAGACGCAACCTCCCGCTGACATCAACTCGTCCTTGCTGCGAGTTGACTCAGGCTTGAGAAGACCATCTCCTTCAACTTCTCTGACGACTGAAATCACAATCGTAAAAGACTAAGTCCCATCTTCCACCTCTAGCAATGCAGGTAGCACCACATTTGGAAGCATCTCCACCCACAACTTTCCCTTCGACAAGTCTACAAGCTTCAAAGATTCCTGTGCCACCTTCGTCACCTTCCCCCACTTCTGCATAATGTATCTCAGCTGAACCTCATCCCACAAATGAAAAGGAAGGCCTCTTAGTTCTAACCAACCCCTTCTAAATTTTCTGGATACAACAGTATTTTCTCTTGGCAACCATCTCCTCAAACCAACAGTCCCTCCTCTCACTATTAAAATCCCTTGTTCTTGAAACCAATCAGCTCTCCTTGCAAAATCCACGAAAAAGCACCCCTTGTAAGCGGAAATAGAGGTCACAGACACCATTCATTTTTATTTTACCATATCGATCTTTTTTATGGTATCACTTCTCTTTCAGTCCAACCATCTAGTTGGACACTCATTTTATTTTCTTGTTCTCTTCCATCTCCTAATGCATCTTCCTAATGCCACTAGTCCATATTGTGTGTTAAAATCATAATCACAATGTGTTACTTGACCCACCCTCCTAGCACCAATATAAAAAAGACCTACTCGACTTTACAAGATCATATCCCAGTAGAAATTCTTAAATTGCACATCTTCATATTCTCTCCCTGCCCTTCTTTTATTTTTTGTTTTTCATTAGAAACAAGAAATGCATTGATAAAGTTTTGAAAAACATGAGGATAAGAAATCCTACCCAAATAAACAAACTCTTATCAAAAGAACAGATGAATACGAGTTCACCTATATAACTTAAAACTATACAAATGAAATGTGGTTCTACTCTCCTTTGAGATCAACACATAGGCTCCCCTATTTTTCACCACAGTTTTATAACTGTTCCCAAAAAAATTTCTCCTTTGGAAATACCTTGAATTAACTAATCCATATTGCCCCAACTCTTCTATAAGAAAAAGAGAACTCAGAATGTGAACAATTGACCATATGGTTGTACCCCATGTCACGAACTCTTTACAAGAAATTAAATACAAAGAACTTGGAGGTGATTCCATGAACTCACGGTATAACAGTTTATACAAAATATTTGTAGAATGTATTCTCAAATTTCATTACACTCTCCCCTGTACATAAAGCATGCTCTAAAAGGAAGGGGATCTAAAGATGTCTCTCCTAATTAATCACCCTATTTCAAGAAAGACGTTTTCAACTAATGATAGAAGAGTTTGATGTTTTCCTTTGCAAGTTTTTGACCTCTGACCCTTCATTTTGTAAATAAGAAAAAGGAAAGTTTCAAGGTTTCTCTAGTGCCTTCCCATGGTACATCAAATTGCTCAAACCTCTTATTGGATTTAACCTCTAGAGCTTTCATCTCCAAGCTCCTCTAGTGCCCTCTTATGGTATATCAAATTGTTCAAACCTCTTATTGGATTTAACCTTTGAGAGGTTCCATCTCCATATTCATGGATGATTGACTCTCCATTTTGAAAGAGTCAGGACTGGCAGCACTACTCATAGGTCCAGCTGGATCACCTTGGGCTCGAGATTCATAAATAAAAAAATATAAAAAATAAAAAAGTATATCACAAAAGGAAAAAATGAACCATAAATGTAACTATCTCCCAATATTTGCATGAACCAATGAGAATGCTATTTTTTTATAGGTAAATAAGCAGAATGTATTAAAAGCGCTTGCAAAAAGGCGCAAAAGAGTACACACTGAGTATACAAATAAGGCCAAGAGGCAAGCAAGAAAAGAAAAGAGAAGGACTAAAACCCACCTTCCCAACAACACTCGGCACCCAAGGGGGCTGGGAGACCAAAAAAACTCAAAAAGACCCTTAACAGAAAACACCCCACAGACCACCTAAAGCAAAAAACCTTCTACCCAAAGCAACGAGAAAAACCCTTAACAGAAAACACCCCAAAGACCTGCAAAGCCCCTTCCGCCAAGTCCCCACACCCTTCCCTTTTCCTTTTACTATGGACGGCGCACTATTTTAATTGACAAAGCACTTGAGCCTTTGGATTTCCTTATCCAGCCAAGAAGAGAACATGGATTTTCTCCTTCCCCCTAACACCTTAACCCCTCGGCCTTTTTGCAATTCCAATTTTCTAAGAAGAGAGCTAATTTCCTTTTCGTAACCCGAAATTGGCATCCCCAGACAGTTGGAGAACTTGACAAAACCTCTGGGAAGGCACACAAACTCCTCCCCCTCTTCCACGCCACCCAAACCCGCATCCCTTGGAGAGTCCACCCACTCAACCCTGGCCTCCAAATCTGACAACCCCTTCATCACCTTCTAGGGCCCATCTTGCATCATGGATCCCAAAGAAGAGAACACCACAAAAGGGTGTCGGTTTGCCTCCGCCAAGAGGGCTTCGTTTGTGATTGCTACCCAGGAATCCTCCAAGGGCACTGAAGAGTCAAAGCGGACACCCTCACAGCTCCCCTCAATAATTTCTGACGCCACAAGAAAAAGCTCCAAGGCCGCGACAGTCCCGCTGTCCCCTCCATCCCTTCTCTCAGTCGCCACAGCTTTGCTGCCCCCTTGAGACAACTCTTGATCCTCAATAATAAGGAAAAGTCCCCCGATCCCACCAGAACTCCATCAGGAACCCTACAAAGGCTTCTCTCCCTTGAATCCACTCCCTTTTGGTAACTTAAGGAGAGTCTAAAAGAGGCCCCTCCTTTGTCAACAGACTCCACATGGGCCAGGTCCACAGCTTTTGCGACTTGGGCCTCCTCCCCCACCCCCTGGCAGCCCAAAGGATGTGGCCCAAAAGCCCACCCACTTAAACCCTTGCGGACCTCCAATTCAGCAAAACATCTCCCATCTATAACAGGCTCAAGCTGGTCATACTCATGAACCACATTGTATCATAACTCTATATCATGGATGCAGGCATATGGTGTCAACAGGAACTACCTTAAGCATAGATCAGCAGAGTCATGTGCCTGTTCTATTGAATTTTGGATGCCAGCTCAGACAGCCTCTTAATTCTCAAAGAAGCTCTTGCCTCCAAATGTGAAATGAAAATTTCTAGGCAAAAAATAATTACAACATTTACAATCATGTTCTGCTTCCATTGTTTCTGGATTCCAACCCAAGACAATCCTAATTTTTCAAATAGTTATTTCCTCCTAAGTGTGACATGATGGCAAGTCGTAGGGGAAAAGACAAGGTTATAAAACATTTTCAATTATTTCTGGTCATATGCAAGTACACACAGATGAAAAATATCCATGGCTATGCTCTAATCACTACACTATTACAAAAGCAGATAAAAACGTTACAACTCGAACAAGGACAAAGTGAGAACCAGGAATACAAACCTTGAAAGGGAGGTAAGCAGATTTTTGAAGGCCTCCAGTTCTGTTGGTATATCTTGATGCATAATTAAGTGGAATTTTCCTCTCTGCTTCCTGAAACCCTTTGTTGATATCATTGTTAACAGTTCCTTGCTTCACCAATCCAAATCCTTTTTAAATAAAGTAGTTAACACTTACCTGAACATACACAATACCAAGGACTAAGAGGAAGAAGGAGATTATGATGATGACGAGTCCAATGTAGTTACCATCCTGAAATGCCTGTGCAACCGTCCTACCAAAAGAAGCTGGCAAGTAGGAGATGATGCTTGTGAAGATTAGAAGGGATGTACCATTTCCAAGTTTTAGGTCAGAGATCCTTTCCCCAATATATGTAGTAAGTACTGATCCAAGAGTCAATAAAGTAACAGAAGATAGAACCCACTGTGTACTAAAGTCATTGACATAGGGCCGGAGAAAAGTACTTGCCCAATTGCCTGCACAGAAATTAGAAATGAACGTTTTGTCCTATAGTTTATCTAGTAATGTATCATTAAGAAGTATTCTGTCCTAGTATTACAGGATTTATTTTTTGTTTGATAAGCAAAAATTACAATTTTATAAACAAGGGCCAAACAGTGCACCATAGCACACAAAAGGCATAAAATGAGTGCTACAAGGCGCAAGCAGAAAGAGAGAACACAGAAAAACAACTCCCTCTCTTAGCAAGAACCCAACCAATCTACAAAATCATACAAAGACATAGAACCCACAAAAACAAATTTCTAAGAAAAGAACTTTTCAATGCTTGATCCAATTGTTCCTCATTGTCAATTGATCTTCAATTCCTTTCTTTTCATACAGTCCATAAGATGCATAATGAAACTGCTCTTCAAACTTTCTTGCTTCTTTTACCCATAAAGGATCCATGTCACCCTAAGAGGGTCTCTTTAACCATAACAGCTTGCACCCAACAAATACCAAACAGAGTGAAAAGCAACTATGAGAGGAGCCTTACTTTGGTACAATGACGAAGAATGTGACCAATGGATTCTTCCTTGACTTTAAAAAGAAAAAATCTATTGACTACAGACCTCCCTCTTCTTTGAAGCTGATTTAAAGTCAACACCTTCCCCTAACTAGCCTCCTAAGTTAAAAAAATTACCTTAGAAGGAACTCATGAATTCCAATTACACTCATTGGAAAGGAAATTGATTACATGATTCCATGGCAACATATAAAGACTGAGAACTGATTAGTTCTTGAGTTCATCCACACCATGTCCAGCCAGTCCTTGCAAACTCAAAAATAATTCCTCTACATTAGTTCCACCCGTCTGACTAGTCTAACCCCATAAACTTGCTATCCAAGCCTCTTTTGAAATGGCTAAGGCAAGCATATAAAGAAGGAAAGGGATCACACAAACGTTCATCCCCACACCATTTATCCTTTCAAAACTTCACCCTTCTCCCATTACCCACCACAAAGGAAGATCCAATATAGAAAATTCCTTTGAATTTTCTCCAACCTCATTTTGACTTTCCTTGGAATACAGAATAATGACAAAAAGTATATGGGAAGACATAGATATTGTACTCTTAATTAATGTAAATCTACACCCTTTACAGATATATTGTCTTTTCCACATTGAGAACCTTTCATGAAACCTCACTTCCACTCTATCCCAAATCACCACTAATCTAAAAGGAGCACCCAAAGGAAGACCTAAGTAAATAGAAGCCCTATTTCTCAGTAATCTAGCTCAGAGAGTAACTCCTCAACATGCTCCACCCTCCAAATAGGAATTAATTCACTCATCTAAGTTAATTTTCAACCTCAACAAAGCTTTAACCAACTCAATGGACCATTTAGTCTTGGGAAGCCTCACAAAAAATGAGAGTATCATCTACAAACAAGTGGGACACTTCCTTCCCCTTGCCCTAACTCTCATAAGATATTCATCCCTCGTCAACCCTCTTGAGAAGGCAACTAAGGGCCTCCATTGCAACCACAAACAAATAGGGAGACAAAGGATCACCACTTTAGCTTAAGCCCCTAGAGCATTGGAAGAAACTAGGAGAGGTACCATTAAAAATCACACAGAATTTTGCAAAATATATGCACTATTTTTTTTTTTTTTTTTTATAGGTAAACAAGAAATGCATTAATAAAGAGGCAAAAAGTCACAAAGCATACGGGGGTATACAAGGCGGCTAAGACCTCAAAAAAAACAACAAAACCAGAAAAGATTCACCTCCCCTTAAGTGGATGCTACCCACTCCAAAAAGCCTATAAGGGAGAGAGACTCCTCACCTAAGTACAATTTGGTCCAGCTCCATAAATTACAAACAAAAAAATTCTTTAATTTCTGGATATTCAACACACCCCCCCTAAAAGCTAATCTATTCCTCTCCTTCCAAACCATCCAAAAAATACACAACGGTATGGATTTCCAAACCTTTTTCCTTTTCTTCCCCACAAAGGGGCTCCTCCAGCTAGTTAAGACCTCCTTTACAGTTTCTGGAAAGACTCATTTAACATCTACTAACCTAAGAACAATATCCCACAAAGCTCTAACCACTATACAGTGTATAAGCATATGATTTACATTTTCTTCTTCACAACCACGCAAAAAACAGCAATTAGGAAGTTGCAACTCTCTTATTTGGAGCCTATCCAGAGTGAGCACCTTCCCCCACGTCACCTCCCAAGCGAAGAAAGCGACTTTAGTTGGCACCCTATCCACCCATATACACCTTGAAGGAAAAACTGTATCATTAGGATTGGCCAACAAACTATAAGCTTCCTTGACCCTGAACTGACCATTTCTTCCTCGCCTCCAAAGAACTGAATCTTCCTCCAAAGAAGGCCTATGACCCCTCAAAACGTAGAGCAAATCCCCAACCATATCCAACTCCCAATCATTAAAGTCCCTCACAAAATTTAGGTTGCAGCCTCCTTGACCAGAATTTTGATCCCACATTTCCTCAACTGTTACATCCCTATAAATAGCCATGACAAAGAGGTGAGGAAAGCAATGGGACAACGGTGTATCAGTACGCCAAATATCTGTCCAAAATCTGATTTTCGTGCCCTTCCCAGCTAGAAACACCATGTTATCCCAGCACCAATCAGATTCTTTCAAGATTTCCTTCCAAACCCCTACTCCAACCGCCTCATTTGCCTTCTTTGACCTCCATCCAAGATCCTCTGGCACATACTTCGTCGTGATCACTTATTTCCAAAGATTATCTTTTTTGCAAGCATACCTCCATATCCACTTACTAAGCAAGGCTTTGTTCAACATGGCTATCTTCCTTAGGCCTAGCCCACCCTTGTTCTTGTCTGTACAAACCACCTCCCATTTAACCAGATGAATTTTCCCCCTCCCAGTTCCCCCCCCCATAGGAAGTCCCTTTGCACTTTCTCTAGCCTTCTAGCAACAATCTTGGGCATTCGGAAAATAGACATTTGGTAGATTGGCATGCTAGCCAAAGTGCTTTTTATGAGAGTGATTTTCCCCCCTTTGGAAATATACTATCGCTTCCAAAGCACAAGTCTCCTCCTTACTCTCTCTTCCACCCCATCCCACATAGAAGGAGCCCTATTAGAAGCCCCTAGTGGAAGCCCCAAATACTGAGAGGGCAAGGATCCCACCCTGCAGCCTAACTCGACTGCCAACTCTTCAATCTCCTCCACTTCTCCAACTGGGATAATTTCACTTTTGGCTAAGTTAATCCTTAAACCTGAAGCCGCTTCAAACCAGAAGAGAATCCAACTTAAGTGAGTTAGGTGCTCCTTGCTTGCCTCACAGAACACTATTATGTCATCAGCAAAAAATAAATGGGAGATGTTCAAAGTGGATCTACTACCACCCCGAATGCTACACCCTGATAAGAATCCCCCCTCCACAGCTCTCCTAATGAGAACATCCAGTACTTCCATTCCCATAACAAAGAGGTAGGGAGATAAGGGATCTCCTTGTCTAAGCCCCTTAGTACTAGGGAAAAAGCCAGTTGGCACCCCATTAACCAGAACTGAGAATTTGGTTGAAGACAAGCAACTCCACATCCACCCCAACCACTTAGGCCCAAAGCCCATTTTTTGCAAGACCTTCAACAAAAACTTCCAATTAATGTTGTCATAAGCTTTTTCTATGTCCAATTTGCAAATAAGTCCCTTCTCTTTTCTTTTCTGCCACGAGTCTATCACCTCATTTGCAATTAAGGATGCATCAAGAATTTGTCTTCCCGTCACAAAAGCATTCTGGGCAGTGGAGACCACCTTTCCAACCACTTTCTTAAGCCTGTTAGCTAGCACTTTAGCCAACAATTTATAAAGCCCCCCCAAAAGGCTGATAGGTCTAAAATCTCCAAGATCCTCAACCCCACTTTTATTAGGAATCAAGATCAAAAAAGTATTATTGAGGCTCTTAAGAAAAGAGCTATGCTCGTGAAACTCTTTAAACATATCCCGGATCTCCTCTTTAGCAAAGTCCCAACATCTTTGCCAAAAGGCCACAGTAAACCCATCCGGACCAGGGGCTTTGTCCTCATTCATCTCCATCAAAGCCGTATGTACCTCAGTCTCTATGAAGGGAATCTCCAAATTCCCCGCTTCTTGCTGACTGATTTGATCAAGCTGAAGCCTTCCAATATCCGCCTTCCATCCCTCCCTTAGCCAGATCTCCCTTGAAAGTTGTCTCCAATGAACTTCCTCCAGAAGCACCCACTTTTTATAACTTTCTTTTGCTTCTTTTTTTAACTATGTTTCCTCCACAGTTAGGCTTCTCTCGCTTTCCACCCAGTCCCAGAAATCCACTTGCTGCAAGGCTGAAGATTTGTTACAGTCCAGCCTCCCAAACACCTCTCTATTCCAAACTTTCAACTTCTTTTTTATTTCCTTCATCTTAGCAGCCAATCTAAAACTAGCACTACCCCTGACTTCGATCCCCCGCCACCAGCTTCGAATAAGGTCTTTGAAACCCTCAACCTTAAACCACATGTTTTCAAACCTGAACGGAGTAGGGCCTCTTCTTATCCCACCTCCCACTAGAATGATTGGGAAATGATCAGAAATTGGCCAAGACGGCCTGCTTTGGGTAACCTCACTAAATTGGTCTAACCAACTAGGGGACAAGAGAAATCTATCCAATCTAGCCCATGCCTGGTTATTGTGGCCCCCATTCCAGGTGAACTCTCCCCCCTGTAAAGGAAGATCCACCAAGCCTAGATCATCAATAATCTCAGCAAATCTCCTCATTGCTGAATTTATTCTCCTCTGACTGCTCCTTTCCCTTTGGAGGAGGGTGATGTTAAAATCCCCCCCTAGGCACCAGGAGTCTTCCCAAAGGCCTCTAATCGCCCCAAATTCTTCCCACAAACCATCCCTTTCCACTTTGGTGAACGGGTCATAAACTCCTGTGAACACCCAAACAACCTCATTTTCTACATTCCTGAATCTGCAGGGTAGTGTGAATTGGCCCTCCTCCCAATCCAAAATGTCCAGAGACCTCTTGTCCCAGCAAATCAGAATACCACCCGCAGCCCCCTCTGCATCCAGAGCTCTCCAATCTAAAAATCTCCTAGAGCCTAAACTTCTCACAATACCCTCCGACAATTTTTGTCTCCTGGATACAAAGTAAATCCACTCTTTGATTCCTTATAAAAGACTTAATAATTTTCCTTTTGGAGCTATCGTTTGCTCCCCTCACATTCCAACTCAGAACTTTTAACTTCATTGGACAACTACGATTTGACTCCCTTTGCCCTGTGATGGGCCTTTCTGCTTATTCCCCCCCTCATAGTTTATAGAGCACTCCAACCTCTTTAACTCTCTTTCGAACTTTGACTTCTCCAGAAGCTCTTTGCTATGTATCTTCTTCCGTCTCTTTCTGATTTTAATCAAAAAGCTCAGGATTTCATTTTCCAATCCCTCCGTTGAAAATCCCAAAAAGTGACTGAATTTTGCCAGGCTACTTTCCTCCTATTTTTCCTCTTTCTCATTTCTCACAGCTTGGATCTCAGGCATGCCAGAATCCCCCTCCGTACCCTTGACTTTATAACTGATTCTATTGGCTTCTCCCAAGTCCCAACAACCATTATCATTCTCATTAGACCCCTCATACACTATTAACCACGTTGTTTTATCACCCCAGAATTCCTCCTCTATACCCCCAAAACGATAGTAAAACTCCCCCTCCGGAGCCCGATCTGAATAAAAAGAATTAAGATGAGAAGTCCCCAAAGCCCTTTTTCCCCTAGAATAGAAAACCAACCCATACCTCAAAGCTTCCTCTTCAAGCACCCGATCTGTCGCTGAGTAGCAAACATTCATTTGCTGCTTCCTGAGTTCCTCTGATTCCCAGGCCACCAAGGCCTCCGTCTCTGAAAGGTTCCCACTTCTGGAAATGAAGCAATCCATAAGGCAGGCCTTCCCCTGAGAGCCTTTGCTTGAGGCTTGGGATATTAGCGTGACTGAGCCGGCCCTTTCCATACCTTCAAATCCACTCAACTTTTGGCAGCCCATTTCTGTAGCCCACCTCCTTGACTCGCCTGCTTCTGATCCATCATCATCGGTTGCCACTTCTTTTGATTTTGAGCCCAAAGATCCATTAACCACGACAAGCCCACCAGCCCTCCTCGCCTCTTTAGGGCCCACGACTGGGCCTAAAGAAGTCGACCCAGACACTAGCGCATCGGTGGAGGCCCAGTCCCGGATCACCGGGCCTTGGACTAGGTTTCCCAACTCCCAGCCCGACCCATTCTCCTGCGCACCCCTCACTTCAGCTGACAGGTTCAGCGTCTCGAGCCTCGCGCTTACCAACTCTTTCTCCACGCGCTGCTCCACGTGTGAAACCACATCACCCCTAACCTCATCACTCTTTTGTCCAGACGCTTCACTGTGTTTCTTCCTCACCATCGGTCTAAACTCCCACCATAGAGACAAGACATAGACGTCCTCCTCCACTTCGATTTCCAGCACACTCGGCCTAAAGTCTCCTCTCGTTTTAATCAAAATCCTAGCCCATTGAATCTCCCCTAACGTCTTCGTCTGATCATCGACTGCAACAAAACCCCCGCATTCTTCCCCTACTCTTTTTAAAATCATCGGACTCCACAGCAAGATTGGAAGCCCAAAGATTTTGACCCAGACTTCATTTTCTACCTCCTCCTCTACCCAGCAACCAATCCTAGGGTTCCATTGTTCCAGCCCTAACTGGAGCCCTCCCAACAATCGATTCCCTGAGGATACGACACGTCTTGCTTCTTCCAGATCTTCAAATTCCAGCAAGACCCTATCCTTCTCCAATTTAGCCAGCCCTAATTTTCCTTTTAGGCCCCACAAATTTGCCCATAATCTTCCCAATCTCTCCAGGTCCTCTTCTCCCTCATTGCGGATTTCCGATTCGCAACAATGCAGTGCTCCAATTTCTGCAAATTCCCTAGAGTTTCCTCCCTTTTAACCTTCACTCTGATTGAGTTTATACCTCTCCAACTTGGTCTCTTCACTACTGCCGCATACGAACTCTCCAAGGCAGATTTCCCCGCGACCCTTGCTTCCTGCATGTTTGCTTTTCTGCCAATAGATCCTTCCATTTGATGTAGTTTCTCCGCCATAGTCACCCATCCCCCTTTGTCCCCTCTGCCTCTCGGTATGAAGATACAAAAGCTCTTCCTTTCCAAATCGACAACCCCTAGCCTGAGAAACCACCCCGCTCTGTTTAACCCTCGCGTTAGGGAGTACGATCTCCCCTTGTCCTTCCATTCCCTTCCTCATCTTCCTTCTTTCTCGTCCTTGATGCAATGGAGTAGGCCCTCCATGAAAAACCCTAGACTCTCCGGTCCCATTCAGACCATGACAAAACCCCTCTCTTCTTCTCCACGATGAGAACTTAGGGTTTACCTTTTCTTTCATCTAAGACAATCTCGAACACCTTGGACTCCACTGCAAAGCTGCTCTCCTTCCTTCTTCTTGAATTCATGACTTCTCAAAACTTGGCTTTCATACCATATAATAATAGAAAATGATATGCACTATTTAATCCATCCTACACATTTCTGGCTAAAAATTAATGTTTTCAAGAATTGTGGTCAAGAAATTCCAGTTAATGTGATCATATTCCTTGTCGACATATTACTTACAAAGGATCCACAAGCATTGCTCTTTAACATAGAGTCTATGACCTCATTAGCTATTAGCACCGCATCAAGAATTTGTCTACCCTTTGCAAAATCATTTTAGGAATTGGAGATCACCTTACCCACCACCTTCCTTAGCTTCTTTGCTAAATCTTTTGCCATGAGTTCTGCCCACCAAGCTAATAGGCTTAAAGTCTTTAAGGTTCTGCATCCCCTTTCTTTGGGATTAATACTAGAAATATAGCATTGAGACTTTTCTAAAACCTCCCTCGGTTATAAAACTCCTTGAAAAGCCTCATCACCTCTTCACAAAATTCCAAATGAATTGCCAAAAGGCTATAGAGAACCCATCCAGACTTGGAGCCTTGTTCCCAATTGACTCTAACAAAGCATAACACACCTCCTCCTCTAAGAACGGATCCTCCAAACTTTTTGTGCTCTGCCCCTCTAAAACCTTAAATCTAGCCCACTGATGCTAGCTCTCCACTCTTTAAGATCAAACAATAGAATGCGATAAGCCCTTGCCGCCACCCCTTCATTTATCTCATTCTCTTGGGAGAGCTAAGCCCCATTAATTTTAATCCTAGTCATGCAATTCCTTCTTCTATGAGCAATAGCCATTTTATGGAAGAAGTTAATATTTTTACCCCCCTCCTTAAGCCATCACTCTCTAGATTTTTGCCTCCATGAAGTTTCTTAAAAAAGAGCTCACTTACTGTATTCCTGCCTAGCTATTCTTCTTCCTTCGTTCTCCTCATGAGAAAGGGCCCTCTCCCGCTGCTTCAAATCTCTTAAACCCATCTGTTTGAAGCCTTACTAAAACATTATCAAAACTCTTCATTCCAAGTTTGCAAATCAAATTTCAACACCTTCATTTTCGCAGCTAAGACGCAGCAATAAGAACCTTTAAAATTGTATCCTGTCCACCACCCCTTAAGGTTGTGTTTGAAACCCTCCTCCCTTAGCCACATGTTTTCAAATCTAAAGGGGTTAATGCCCATTCTTCATCCCTCCCCCATCTAATAGAATTGGAGAATGATCTGACATAGGCTTCGGAAGAATACAATAAAACACTCCACTAAAATGACTTTCCTAACCTTCAAACACCAAAAACCGGTCTAATCTTAACAAGGACTAATTGTTCAACCCCTCTCTCCAAGTAAAAGGGCCCCTAAAAGTGAAAGGTTTAGCACCTCCAACTTCTCAATAATCCTTGTAAATCTTCACATAGCTGAAGACACCTTGATGCCTCTATTATGCTCCCACAAGAACTCCGACAATATTGAAATCACCTTTAGCACACTACATGTCAGCCCACAATCCCTAAATGACCCCCAATTTTGCCCAGAAGCCTTCTCTTTCCCTTTCCAAAGTGGGCCCATATACCCCAATAAATACCCAAACAAACTAGTCCACACAGTTTTTAAAATGACACAAGATCAAATATTCTCCCATTCCATGCCTCTAGCTCCAAAATCCTATTGTCCCAAAAAACAAGGCACCCTACCAGCAACTCCCTTGGCACTCATAGCACACCATTCTAAAAATCTGCCCACTCTTAAGCTCCTTACTAATTCCTTCAACGTCATCTGGATTTTTGTTTCTTACAAGAAGACCAAGTCTAATTTCTGGAATCAAATCAAGGACTTGATGATCTTCCTCTTATCACTGTCATCCCCAAACATTCCAAGAGAATCTTTATCTTCATTTACAAACTGGCATGCTGTCCCGTCCTCCTCTACGAACTTCCCTCCCACCACCTATTGCCCCTATACAGTTCACCATGCAATCCAACTTTTTTAATTCTCTTTTGAATTTTGGAGAGAGTTTTTTTCCTCCTTTTACAAACTCCCAGCCCTTCACCTAAAATAGATTTACAAATAACTAGAGGTGTATTCACAGCCCAACCTTCATCCAGACACATTTATGATGCACTACTAGAATGAAAACATATCTAGAAAAACCCACCATTTGAACTACTAAGCAAGTCTGAACAAGAGAAATCAATCTTTTGAAAACTTCTTCGCACATGATAGTTGGACAAAGTTGTCTTTCCTTCTTGAACTATATAGGAATTCAATATTTTTCTATTCAGTTAAATCACAACTTTGTTTAAATAGAGGTCCAAAATATCAACCATTTTAGGTGTAAACATTTTCCATCCACTCAACTAGTACATCAATGTCGGACCACACAACTAAAAGAAATAGTTGGATGACTTAAATATCTTAAATTGGCTTAACCAATCTTCACCTTGATAGAGTAACTTACCTGCACTAGAGCAAAACCTACTGAAGCATAGCGAGTATACTGAAGAACTTTTTTTCTTCCTGTTTCACCTTCTCTTTTCTGAAGGTCTTGCAACTTGGGATAAATTTGAGTGAGAAGCTGAAATACAATCTGTGCATTGATAAAGGGAACAATGCCAAGGGAGCATATCCCAAGTCGACCAATGCCGCCTCCAGAAAATGAATCTAAAGTGCTCAACAAACTGTTCTGATCTAAATTGCCAACAAAGGCCTCCCTGTTTACACCACCAAGAGGTACATAGACTCCAAGGCGGGATAAGGCCAATAACCCCAAAAGCTTTAGAAATTTTCCTGGTAATGGCCCTTTGAAGAAGTCCCCAAAGTCAATGGAACTATCCTCAATTGCAGCTGTCAATGTCACACTATCGTAATCAGGGACTAAAAGCAACAAGCATGTAGTGGGATGAAAGATCTTTATGGGTAACATATTACAAGTCTAAAAACAAACCTGCCACTCCTTGACCTGAAGCTGATTTATCCTTCTTTGTACTTGAGGTACTCCCAAATGTTTGTGACAGTAAACCTAGGGCACTCTCCCAGGTAGCATTGAGACCCAAAGATTTATCTGAATCGATGCCCAATGGGTCAAAAACTGGGCCTTTGCAGCTGAAAAGTAATTTCATAAGCAAGAGGGAAAAGTTGTAATCATTAGGTGCATAATACCCAAATTTCTGTCAATTGCTCTTGAGAATGAAAATTGAGGAAGAAAATAAATTATTCTGTTAAGAAGACAGTGGTAAATAGTTTCATTCCCTTGATACTAAATATTATATGAAACAGAAACAAATTGTTCTATGTCCTTGCAACTCATTAAATCTTATAAAACCTTATTTGCTTTTATGTTTTGCTTTTAAAATTTTAGCAACCCTTTTGTAAGAAATGGTCTATCTGGTGTCTCAACTAAAATAGACTTCTCAAAAAAGAATTAAAAAAAAAGTAAAAAAAAAAAACCTACATGTACAGGAATATGTGGTTTTGGACTGTTGGAAATATAAAAGCATTGGAGCACCAAGGTAAGATAAAAGCACAGACCATTCTCCCCAATTGATGTTGCATATGCAATAGGGATGAGCCAATTGATAAGTTGCTTCTTCATTACAGCCTTATAGTTATGGCCTTTTCGTATTTGGTGGGGGGTTTATTAATCTGGTTATTTCATACAAACGCTAAGACCTTTTCAGCAGATGTAACATCGGACTTATGTGACAGAAAAGAAGTGCAAGATCTGGAGGTCTCCTTTATGTTTTCTGTGGTGGAATGAATTTCAATAATAATAGTACCCCAAAATCAAATCCTAGTAACAGTCAGGATCATAGCAACAAATTGATCTACCATCTTGCCTGACACTGCCCATTGCATGAACTACGCAACGATGCTTGAGGTCTTTAGGAGACACTATGACAAGCATTTTTCTTGAGTCAATGTAACTTCAATCTATCGTATAAATTTCTTAATTCAAAATCATTCATATGACAATTCTTCCTTGACTATCTCTTTCTTAAACATGAAAATCTATTGCAATGAACTTACATAATTCCCAATTGTGTGTGCACTGCACTATAGGCACCACAAAAAATTTCAGCATCCAAGAGTGAGTGTACCAATTTAAGACAGGGTATTATTCAGCAAATAAAAACCAAAACATTGCCATCATCCCATCCCGTCTATCAATAAACGTTACCCACTTATTCTTCAAGAAGAGAAAGCAGCAAGAAACTCATGTAGCTGATCTCTTTTGGATGGAAAAAAAAAATACTTAATTATTAAAAACTAGGCCGGAAAAATACAAGGTTAACAAGAATGCTTAGTGAGGAGAACTCCTTTCTTAGAAAGGAAAAGGACAAGATAAGGATAGAAACAACACAAAAGCGTGTTTGGGATAGCTTCCTAAATGCTAAAAGAAACATTTGAATCCCAAAAATAACTTTCAAGAATGTTAGGACAAAACTCTAATTGTGGTCCTACATAAGTCAACCTCATTTATTGTGGAGAAGCAAGAAGACTCATGTTTTTTCTCAAATTTACTTTAGGGTTGAATTTAATAAATATTTTTGAAGAAGGAAACATTGCCCTTACATTTTATAAAATCACTTTTAAAATATAATTCCCAAACACAAAACTAGAAGCACAGAAACAAGAGGGATGTCTGTTTTTGCTTCTTCTACTCAACAAAACAAGCTAACAACTATCCCACATGGGCACAAAGTACAACCAAGAATAGAAGAAGCATGAGGCCTCTAATCTCCCAAGAAAGTTGCTAGTGCAGAAGCACTACTTGCATAGAGAAAATGGGTGTGCTTATGTATCATATCTAGTGATCTACCCAAATATACCAACAAGAGACCTCACTAAATCAGAAGCCTCGAAGCATAAAATGCCAAGCTTTCAAGGGCTACCTGCCCTATTTTCAACCCATCTAATGGCACTGGCACTGTAGCACTCAACAATTGTACGTGAGAAATCACAGGACACAACCTACCCAGAAACACCTTGTGAACCTATTGGGAAACATAAATTTGCCCCTCGTTCTACCAATATATTTATATTGGATACCCTTTGCACAGCATGGTTCTAGGATTTATGATAATCGTGGAAGAATGGAATTAGGAAAGTTGTGATGTTGTAGAGGAGAATTAGGTAATCCCGTGATCAAAGGGATTTGTTGTAATTGAGTTAGAAAAGTTTCTAATTTAGGTGCCAGGATTTTTTGTATATGTGTGTGTGTGTCTCTCTCTCTGTAGAAAATTTTAATTTTTAAGAAAAAATAATTTTTCACCTTTTATTCTTCCATCTCTCATCTACAATAATCAAACAAGACATTTAAACTAGCAGTCACCTCATGCTGTGTGGGAATGTTTTTCCTTTCAAGATCATTCAAGAGTATCCCTTTACTCGTCTTACCATCTACAGATGTTGAACATCCAGTCTCAACGGCACCACCTGCTTCTTGGTACACCTCAATTTATTCTCATTTGTCCAATGCTATCCACATTTTCATTTCTTATACTACTTCACCATTACATAGTGCTTATACTTCTCCAATCTCTTCAAAACCTGAACATGAAAATCTCTCGAATGTTTGGACACTCCATAATGCGATGCTATGACTGCCTAGATCAAGGTCCATGAATAGAACCAAATTGGGTTGCAACTCACCTTCCTCTCCGAAATAAAGCAATTGAGTATAATCAACTACTTAAATATTATGGTATATATTTTGTGGTACTGCTGGACCTGCTCGATGGTAAAAGCTTAAAATCAAATTAAATTCATTGATATTAATTACACTTATTCTCCTATTGTCAATATTTTCACTATTTGAAGACTTGATATTTTCCTTTCTATGGGTCAATACAAGGCATATTAATAAGAATGCCTTAAAAAAGAGGGTGCAACACTAGTGCATAGGAAGTATACAATAAGCAACACAAATCAAAAGAAGCAAAGAAAAGAAAATGCAATAGGCATAAATCATGCTCTAACCCCTGTCTATGCTGTCTATAAAATCAAGAAAAGACAAATTCTTAAGCCCCAAATGGTCCGTTATCCAGAAAAACAAGATTTGACAAACCTTCAAAGATCAGGTGAATCCACTGTTTCCAAATAACATTTGTGACACCATTGAATTAAGGAACTTTACTTCACATTCAATTTCATATCAACAATGTTGGCAGTCCTGAATTAGCATTGGGACATGGATCACTGTGAGTACATACATGTTTGTGACAGCAATGGAAGACCAATTCCCAGCATTTATTATCTCTAATCCTCTCATGTAATAGATTGAGGTGGGATCTTATAAAATATTAAATTAAACAAAAATTTGAAACACGTACAATGATGAATCCATGTTGATCATGTTGGGAGAAACATCGAGGGGAATATATATGATCATGGTTGGTCTCACTCAATTCAACATTGTTTATCCTGCCCAAACTTTGTGCCGGTTTTCAGGTGTGACTCCTGCAAGCTTCAATTTGACAATATTTACTTGATTTTTTCTATCGCAAATAAATTTCTCTGCTCCCTAGTATCACTCCCTGGATGGAATTTCCCGATTCTAATTGTGCAAGTGGATCTGAAAGTTGAGAACATTGGAAATCCCTGGATTGTAATCCTATCTCTTAAAAGAAATCAAGAATAGTCCACGATTCATTGCTCTTTTGCAAAGCCCGATATGGGCGCATGCCTTCCGCCGTTTATGAAATCATTTAACTCAAAAATCCATTGCTTCTTCATCACTTTCTTAAAAGTCTTTTCTCTTGATCAATACTTGTCAAAAGCAATTACCCTCACTTGTAAATTCCTACCAGATCTGACATATTTTTTTTCCACAGAATGTCCTAGATTGAAAACAAACAAAAAAAAAAAAAAGAACAAAGCTCCATAAGAAATATGAAACCAGATTCTAGGAAGAATCCGGAATTTCAAAGAAAATGGGGATGGCAAAAATTTGCCCGAAAGTCGAGTGTTATAGTCCGGGGAAGGAGTAGAGAGAAAAAATGATGGGAGTAGAAATGGTTTTGGAAGAAAAACTGAAAAGGGTAGGTTAGTACCTGTTGCAAAAGAGAGCAAGGTTCCATGAATTCGGCGTGCTGTTGGGTTTTGTGTGGACAGCAAAGCTGGCTCTTGAGACGGAGTTTCGTAGTCTTGGAGAGGCTGTGGAAGCGGGATGAGAGGACCTCGAGAGGTTGAGGTTGAAGCAGAGGGCAGAGGAAGAAGCTTCTCTCACCGTTATCATCATTATTTACTCCCCAAGTTCACTCGCACTGTCTCTCAATCGACCTCTGCTATCCTTATCTTGATAAGTTCTGGACCTAGCTGTCGTACCACCACCGTTGTGAATACAAATAGATAAGAGGTGGTAACCGGCCATGTGCAGGTGTGACCGGTTATGAAGTCGATTCTTTTTTCATAAAATTAGAAAAATAAAATATCATGTTAAAAAAATTATAAAATATTTTATTATTTATTAACAAAACAATGTTTATTTCAAATTTTGGAAACTATTTATGTTGTTAAAAATATATAATATTATACATGATCTACAAAAACTTGGAAGGGTTCATTCTCATTGACTCTATTTACGAAGACATCCTTTGTTAATCTTATCTATATCACGAATATCCCTGTTAATAGGATCAAGATTCACATCTATGAAATGAAAGATCTAAATGATCAATTTTGCAATCACTTTTTAGAATTAATACTTTGCAATAACTTTTTAGGATTAATAGATCTTTGAATCATTCATTTGAAAAAAAAAAAAAAAACTATTTTTATTGGATGATTATTATACTTCCCAAAAAATTGAAATTTTTTATCAGTGGAAAAATAATATCATTGTTTTTGCTAAATAAGATACCAAAGTGGATGATTGACTCATTCAATAATATAAATAATAATAGGAAATCATTTGATAACATGGATTCCTAATTCTGAATGATATCCTATGATCAATACGATTGAATCCCTTGAAACCATTCATAGAAAGTCATTGATATCTTCGTAAATTGACTTAGAAATTTGGAAACTACCTAAGGTTCATGGCTAAGAAATTTATAAGAAATGATCTTTTAAGTTATTCTCATATCGCACAATTGAGATGGTTGAACAAACCATAAGCTTTGAACAATATGATTAGATAATAAAACTTCTAGATAGCAAATCCATACAAAAATATAGGAAGATTGTAGTTTTATACATTTAGGAATGGTTCAAGTAGTTGTTAAACCATTGGTTAGAATAAGCTTAAATACCGCAATTGCTATGGGTCTAAAATATAACAACCCTAGTTTTTAAGAATAAAATATTTGAAGTTTTCCTATTTAATCATCTTATATTTGTTATTTACCATGAACCAATAATGAGTTGTCAAAAAGTATGCAACCAAGCATGATGTGTCGAAGAGCATGTAACCAAATATGAAGAGTTAAAAACATGCAACCAAGAATGAGGTGTCAATGAGCATGTAATCAAGTATGATGTGTCGAAGAGTATGTTAGGATAAAGCTTTTAAAAGCATGATATGATGTATAAATTTTGGAATTCGTTATTCATTTAATGATATTTTAGGTTTACTTTTATTTATTTTTATTTCATGTTTTATACTTTATGAGCATTTTGACTTAGCATCTCTTACATTATACATAACTTTGATGCATTAGGAGTCACACTAAAGATTCAAGTCATGGTTTCCTTGCAAATAAATGATTTGTTCACAATTGATTCGTAAACTAAAGCAGTCCATTTGAGGTCATAATACACCATCTCCTAATTAGAAGGATGGTTGGTCTTGGCCATTGGGATGGGGATCCCATGGTGAGTGCACTAGTGTGTACGATTACATATTGAATAAGACTTATGGCGAGTTACAACATAAAGTTATTCGGTAGTCATGACTTCACCAAACTTTTATACTATATTGTCTCTCACCCTTGAGATAATATTGAACTTGTGTAAAAGTTAGTTGTGACTTTGACTTATGAGTGAGATCATAAGTTAATCATATATTCCCTATCAACTAGATCACTGTTGATGGAAACTGATAGGAACAAGTATTCTCAATTAAGGCACTATGATATCTCATGGACTTTGAGATAATGTGTCCCCTTAGGTGATCGTAAGGACGTGTGATTATGAAATTATGGGCCTCTAGTAATTTTTTTAATGAAATTTGACATATACTCTTAGTGAGGTAGAGTGTGTCATTTGATCACACAGTAGGAGAATTTGTAATTCAAGAATCGTAGAGGTAAGTCTTGAAAGGTAAATAGCTTTCACCTTGTTAAACTACAAACGACCAGTTCGTGGGGAGACTATATATAGTAAATAGCAGGTCACAGACCTAAGTACTTGGTGTCTTATTTTAATATACATAGGATACCAAAGTGTAATTGACTTTTTGTTGTGGGATATTAAGTTAACTTTAGAATGAAATTACGAAGGAGTCAATATTGTCCTATGGGTCTTAATAGTCCTTGTTTAAGCTCATATTATTTGATGACACATAGCATGAGGGTTAAATGAAATTATAATGGACGTGAAAGAAGAATAAATTATGGTTAAATGACATTGTTAGATATAGAATATCATCCTCATTCTTCTTCGGACTTTTTCTCTCTTAGTGACGAAGCCTGAAATTTTGGTGGTGGGAAGGGATAAAATAAAAAATTTGTGTTTTTATAACAAATATAGATAAATTTTCATATTTTAGAAATTGTAGCCTTGGTATCATTCAATAAAACAAGTAATTATTAATATTAGCTATAAAAGAAAATAATTTTTTTTAATATGATAGATTAAACAACAAAAATACTAAAAAACATTGATAAGAGAATCTTAGAGTCTATTTGGCATAGTTTTTTAAAAAAGTTTTTGTCTTTAAAAACAAAAAACAAAAAACAATTTTTTAAAATTCATGACATTGTTTGGTTATTGTTTTCTGTTTCCAATTTCTAAAAACAAAGTGAAATGAAGAACAACTTTTAGAGACAAGTAAAAGTTGTTTTCACTGGTTTTTAAAAATAATAGAAAAACACACAGTTTATTATTATTATTTTTTTTACATATAATCATTATTATTTTTTTCGCTAGGCAAATTAACTCCAAATTAAATAAGACTTAATGCGTTGATTTGTCAACGAGTCCATTAATTTTTAAAAATAAATTCAAACTTAAATAATAAATTCATTAATACAAAATATTTATGAATAAAAATGGTTTAAAACAATTGTATTATTTATCTTTTACATTAAATTATTATTTCCTGATTTTTTTTATTAGACAAATGAATTCCAAATAAAACAAGACTTAATGAGTTGAATTCATTAACAAGTCTAAGAATTTTTAAAAATAATTTAAAACTCAAATAATAAACTTATTAATACCATAAATTTATGGATAAAAATTGGTTTATAAATAGATTATAAATTAAGTAAAACATAGATAATAATTTAAAATCTTTAATAAATCATTTAATTTTTAAAAATAATTTTCAATTCTAGAATATTATATTCAAAATTGAATACTAAATATGTACGTACCTAATAAAAAAACTTAACTCATTTATATATTAAAAAAGTAAAAATTTATTTGATTTATTTGAGTTTTTATTTCCTTTATTTCTTCTTCCAAATCTTTAATAGTTATTGGCCTTTGAGTCTTTTTGAATCTATTATAAATTTCATCCATTGAATATTGTGTAGGTTTAATTTGAATTTTATTTGAGTCTTCATTGAGAATTACATTTTTTAAATAATTTCTTTGTGTTTCTTCATCTTTAATTTTATCTACAACATCAAAAAATATTTGCTTATCTACTTTTGAAGATATTACATTTATTGTTTTTGTTTTTTCTTTATTTTCTACTTTTTGTATTTCATTCATTTTCAGACTTTACATGCTTTTCTTTATTCTTTTTTTTTTTTACTGGATAATCACAAGGGAGCAAATTTACAAAGATACATATGTACAAAAGATTCTTGAAATCTTTTATCTAGATTGACCCATAGGTCCTCCGTAAAGGATAAACTCAGGGTCTACGTATGAATCATTTGATATGTACGTATGTAATAAAAAAACTTAACTCATTTATATATTAAAAAAGTAAAAATTTATTCATTATTTATTTTAAATAAAATACTATTGATAATTAGTATTATTCATTTTTAACAAAAAAAATGCAAAGATATTAATATCCCTATGTTTCAAACATATAACAAAATAATATATTTTATACTAAAAATATAATTTATGTTTTTATTAAAATATTACTATTTATGTTTTAATAAAAACTCTTTATTTTTTAATTTATTTATAATTAAAAATTATTTTTATTTTCAACAAGACTTCAATTAAATTTAATTAACTAATATTATATAAATTGAATTTAAAATGTTTTTTTTAAAAAAAAAACTTTAAAAACAACTTATCCAAATAACTCTTTTTGTTTTGTTTTCAAAATCCTTTTATAAAAACAACTGGTCAAATATATTTATTTTTATAAAACATTAAAAAAAAAATATTTCTAAAAATTATTAAAAATTGGTCAAATTTCTTAGTATCTTTTTTTAAAAAAATTTGCAAACATTATTTATATGTATATTTTTATAAACTTTTAATAAAATCTATGGGCTAGTTTGGCGGTGTTTTTTTAAATTTATTTTAAAAAATTGTTTTCAAAATAAAGAATAAAAAATAGTTTTTAAAAATTTTAAAAAATAAGAGTGTTTGGCAAGATGTTTTAAAAAATAATTTTTTAAAACAAAAAACAAAAAACTTGTTTGGATGAAAAGAATTTGTATTGTTTTTAAAAATAATGTCTTACTTTTATTTTATAAAATTTTTATAAATTTAATTTATAATAATATGAAATCAAATTCAAGTTGAATTTGATTCTTAGTTTGATTAATACCATTTATATTGAGCTTATCTAATCTGATTTGTATTTCTTTTAACATTATTTCTGTAGGTGTTGCTAATTGAATATTTGATTTTATAGGGATAATAAAAGGTTGGTCTAAACACTTAGGAGATGATGATGATGATAAAGTTGAAGAAATTTTGTTCTTCTAACTATAATCTCATTGCTGAAAACAATATTCAAAAAATCATCTCTGCAAATAACTTTCCTGAAGTTCCTCTTTTGTTTCAAACTCAATTCACTTATCTGGTCGAAAAGTACAAAAAAGAATATGTCTTGGAAAAAGAAGCTAGACAAAGGTTTGAAAAATATCTCTTAGAAATGCTCAGTTAAGAGATATCATGAATCTTTTGTACACTTGTATAGCTGTATTTATCCAGTAAAAAAAAAAAAAATGTAAAGTCTGCAGGGGTGAAAAGAGTAAAGTCTGCAGGTGTGAAAAGTGTAAAAAAAAAAAAAAAAAAAAAAAAAAAAAAGTGAATAGTGAATAGTGAATTTAGTACAGGGCCAGGGGTCCTCTGTACCAAACAACTGATGTTTTCTCTGGTTGGCTTTGAGTAATATGAGATGTTGAGCCGGGTAAACGCCTCCATCATTGGACCATTCAGGAGGTTTACTTTCTATGATGAGTTCAACAGATTTGAAATCATTGATGAAGGCATTTAAAACACAGACAGCTAATTTTCTTCCAAAATTTTCAATTTGATCAGGATGAGAAAAAATCACTTGATAAAGAACTCCATAGTCCATGAGGATGGATGGAGTTAACTCTATTGACTCATTTTTGAATTTGATGATTATTGGCTTATAACTGTCTAGGTCAATGTTGGCTTTGCATATACTGTAAGTAAGAGCACACTTACAGTCATGCCTTTCTAATGGAATTTCTTTACACAAGGGATCCAATTTTGGACAATTGTTGAAATTGCTGTCATAGTGAGAAATCCAGGTAAAACTCATCCCTTGAATAATAATTCCAAAAGTGCTACAGTCAGCCAGAAATTGCATAATATGCTCTTGTTTTGCTTCTCCTGTAGCTTTAGCCTTTTCACAAATCATCTGTCTAATGCTTTCAAGAAGGTCCAAATTTTTCAACTTGAAAAATGAAAATCTGGAAATTTGACATTCTTGGTCTTCCTGAGAAAGTTTTGAATCTTCATTTGCCTTTGAAAATGCTTTTTGAAATTCATTTTGAAAATCTTTTGAAAATGCATCTTTGACTTCTTCTGCTTTTTCCCTGCAAATAAAATTTTCAAGATCTGTATCCATTGGGGTGCAATGAATATCAGAACTTGAAGGGTTAGGAAAACTTTCTAATTTATCATTTATCTGTTTAAAATGGAAAGATAAAGCATTTAAAGCTTCCAACTTTTGAATATCACTTTTTGCATTCCAGAGGTTGTCTAAAATGCATTTTTGTGATCTGTCTAAACCTTCAATATCTTTATGAATCCGAAAAGAAAGATTGCATTTAGGAAATACTGGAAGAGTAAATTTCCCAAATTTAATCCTTTCTTACTCCATCTGTAGAAAAATTTCAACTAACTTTTAGTTCCATAAAAAGATATCTAAAATATTTATCTCTAGCATACCAATATTGAAAATATATTGAATTCATAAGGGCAATATTATTTCGAATAAGAAAATGAAAAAGAGTTTTTGAGTTTTTTGAAATCACATTTATTGATTTATATGAGCATGCACAAATACCATCACAATCCTTTTGATTATCCGACTCTTCTTCTAGACTTGATTCTTCACTTGATATTTCTTGTGTTATGAGGATTTGATTATCTTCTTCTGATTCATAAGTTTCACTTGATTCATCATTTTCTTTATCAATCATTAATCCAATCATTAAATTTTTGAGTTTATCACTTATTTCTAATGAATTAATTTTATTTTCTAATTGACAATCTTTTGAATAATGACCTACTTTTCCACATTTATAACAAGTAGGAGTTTTCTTTTTTAAATTTGATTTGTTTGGAGGTTTTGATTTATTAGGAGTAGATTTTACAAACTTCTTTTGAAATTTTGATTCTGTTGAAGGTTTTTTACTTTTTATTTTATTTTGTTTATTTTTTCTTTTTGAAGGGGCAACTAATGTATCATAACCATAATATGAACAAAATTTTCCTAATTCTTTCCTATTATCTTGCTTCTCTTTTTTCATTTGACTCTTTAATTTGAGATCAGTACAAAGGGCTAAACCTTCATTATTAACAAAAGTAATTAATTCTCCATATGCTAATGACTCATAAGGAATTCTACCATTATGAATATTTCTAATTCTTTGTCTAACTTTTTCTGCAAATAAGGTGGGTAATCCTGATATAAATTTTTCTTTCCAATAATGATTTCCACAATCAGGTCTTGACATAACTTTGACTAAAAACATATCTTTATACCATTTAAAATCTTGAAGTGTTGGACATCTAAGATTGTTAAGAATTTCAGAAGTTCTTTCTTGAAAATAAACTGGATCTCCTATAAAATGTTTTGTTATTACAAATATTAAAGTATTGACAGCATCTTCTTCATAAGTTTGGACAGATGTTCCTTCTTCTTTGATTATTGTCTTTTTTGCATTTAATATATATTCTCTATTATTTTGACTCAAATAATGATCCCACCATCCTTTAAGCAAACCAGTGAATCCTATGACCAAGGCACCAAGCAAAGCATGAAAGTCGAATTACTAGTCTTGATTCTATATGCATTAGCGACCATCATCATTTCATGAAGCAGATTGATTATTTGATGTTCACTCATTCCATCTATATTCCATTCATAAAAACTACTGCCATCATAACTAGCAGCTAATTGATAGTTTCTTTCTTCTAATTGGACATCAGGAAAAGAGGGTTTTGAATAATAATTCTTTCTACTTACAAAATTATTAGAAATTGTATTGACTGTTGCAGGAGGTTTTACTATTGAATCAGGAGTCATTTTTACTACGTGCATGAACTGTTGTATGTCCTGGGTGCAAATGGTATCAGAGCCATTTTCTGCTTGAGACCCGAGTGGTGTTACGAGTTGGAACAGTAACTAATCGCACATTTAGTCCTGACTTAGTTCGGGTTGAATTTCCTGTGAATGGTTGGTCAGCCTGTGATAAGCGGTGTTTAAGGGCAGAAGGAGCGTAAGTCCCGTGTTGATCCGCTTGTGGTGGTCCCTGTTCAGGAAATTATCTGAATTGATTAAGGATAAAATTGTGATTATTTTCTGTAACAATGAGTAATATTATTAGGAGATTAAGTAGAGGTAGTTCTTCCAAATCACTTAGGTCTAATGATAGTTCTGCATCATCAACTGCATCATCACTTACACAAAAAATAGTTAATAGTCAAGAAATACTTTTATTTTATAAAATTTTTATAAATTTAATTTATAATAATATGAAATCAAATTCAAGTTAAGTCTTCTTAAAAAATAAAAATTAAATCTAGAATTATGTATGAGTGGAAGATAAATAATTTATTTTTAATTATAAAATAATTTTTTTATTCTAGTGAAACAAAAATTACAATAAGATAAAAATAATTTTAGGATTCATTTTTAATACAAGTCAAATAAGTATTTTAATTAATTTTATTTTAATTTCTTGATTTCTTATACTTGTTTTTAGAAATTGTTTTTAAGTTAAAGAACAAAAAATTGGTTTTTTAATGTTTTATAAAAATAAATATATTTGACCAGTTGTTTTTATAAAAGGATTTTGAAAACAAAACAAAAAGAGTTATTTGGATAAGTTGTTTTTAAAGTTTTTTTATTTAAAAAAAACATTTTAAATTCAATTTATATAATATTAATTAATTAAATTTAATTGAAGTCTTATTTAAAATAAAAATAATTTTGTAATTATAAATAAATTAAAAAATAAAGAGTTTTTAGTAAAACATAAATAGTAATATTATAATAAAAACATAAATTATATTTTTAGTATAAAATATATTATTTTGTTATATGTTTGAAACATAGGGATATTAATATTTTGCATTTTTTTTTTGTTAAAAATGAATAATACAAATTATCAATAGTATTTTATTTAAAATACATAATGAATAAATTTTTACTTTTTTAATATATAAATGAGTTAAGTTTTTTTTATTACATACATACATATTTAATATTCAATTTTGAACATAATATTCTAGAATTGAAAATTATTTTTAAAAATTAAATGATTTATTAAAGATTTTAAATTATTATCTATGTTTTACTTAATTTATAATCTATTTACTTAGTGAAAAAAAATAGTTGTGTGTATAGGATAAATAGTAAAGTCATTACTCGTGATATATTAGTTTTCCTCTATTATTCTTTTTTAATGATTGGATTTATTTTTGAGTTCCAATTTATTTTTAAAAATTGTTAAATTCATTAATAAATTCAATAAAAAGTGTTACTTTATTTGAAGCTCATTTTTCTAGTGGAAAAAAAAATTATAAAAACACAATTATGTGCAAAAAAATAAAATAATAGAGTCGTTATAAACCAATTTTTATCCATAAATTTATGGTATTAATAAGTTTATTATTTGAGTTTTAAATTATTTTTAAAATTTCTTAGACTTGTTAATGAATTCAACACATTAAGTCTTATTTTATTTGGAATTCATTTGTCTAATAAAAAAAATCAGGAAATAATAATTTAATGTAAAAGATAAATAATACAATTGTTTTAAACCATTTTTATTCATAAATATTTTGTATTAATGAATTTATTATTTAAGTTTAAATTTATTTTTAAAAATTAATGGACTTGTTGACAAATTCAACGTATTAAGTCTTATTTAATTTGGAGTTAATTTGCCTAGCGAAAAAAATAATAATGATTATATGTAAAAATAAATAAATAATAAACTGCTTGTTTTTCTATTATTTTTAAAAACCAGTGAAAACAACTTTTACTTTTTCTCTAAAAGTTGTTCTTCATTTCACTTTGTTTTTAGAAATTGGAAACAGAAAACAATAACCAAACAATGTTATGAATTTTAAAAAATTGTTTTTTGTTTTTAAAGACAAAAAAACTTTTTTAAAAAACTATGCCAAGTAGACTCTAAGATTCTCTTATCAATGTTTTTTAGTATTTTTTTTGTTTAATCTATCATATTAAAAAAAATTATTTTCTTTTAGATTCCACCTTGATGTCTTTCCTATTATAGAAACAAATGCTTCTAATTTAGGATATGGCGGCATACTCAAACAGGATTTTCAAAACAAAATCTCCATTATCCGATTTCATTCAGGAATATGGAGTGGACCTCAAGAAAATTATTCAATAATCAAAAAAGAGATTTTGGCCATTGTTTTGTGCATTCAAAAATTTCAAGAAGATGTTTTCAACAAAAAATTTCTTCTTCGTGTCGGTTGCAAAAGTGCAAAAGAAATTCTTCAAAAAGATGTTCAAAACATTGTTTCAAAACAAATATTTGCAAGATGGCAGACTATCTTGTCAGTCTTTGATTTTGAAATTGAATTTATAAAAGGTGATTCAAATTCTCTCCCTAATTTTCTTTTCGCGTGAGTTTTTACAGAAAAATGAGCAATCAAAAGCCCAAAGTTTCAAAAACTTCAAAATCTTCTTATGCAATGCCTCAAGCCCATTCAGAAAAGCCCATTTCTCAAAACCCAAATAGGTTCCAGGTCCTTGGAACTTTTCTTCCTTTGTAGCCCAAAGAAACTTTTTGCTCAAAAAGGCCTCTTCAAGTCGATTCACCTTATGTTGATAAGGTCCACACTTTAAAGGTACAAGTTCTTGAACCCTTTCAAATCTCAAATTATGGGAAACCAAATCTTTCAAAAATTTTTGCAAAAAACAAATATTTTCTTCAAAACAACTTAGATAAAACTCGAAAAATTTATGAGTTTATTCTAGTTGACACAGATTCTGTAGAAATTTCACACTTTCAGAATGAAAGTTCTACAGATATTTGTTATTCAAAATGCAAAATTTTCAAAGTGCTTACTCACAAAGCGTGGGGTCAGTCTTCTGATACTCACAAAATGTTTTCAGAAAATTTTAGGCTAAAGTCCTTGGTACTTTACTTTTTATTTTCGTCCCTTTGATCATTCATGGTTCTTCCATTGGGGGGATGAAATTAAAAATCAAAATGATTTTCCAAATTGGTTCCAAGAATGGTGGTTATTCTTGAAGATAGCTCTTCTAGTGATTCGAATAGTTCGTCCTCCCAGTCCTCATGCGATTGTGTAGGAAACTGTCTTTGTCAAATTCATCAGGTTAATATGATATCTAGTGAAAACAACTTTCTCATAGAAATCATAGAAAACATTCCTGATCCAAATCTTCAAAAGGAATACTTTAAAAAATTCTTAAAAATTCAAAAACGAAGTAATCAAAAGAGTCTAGAAAATAATAATAACTACAGCCTAAAAACTGTGTTAGAAAAATTTTCTAGTAAACCAAAGACCATAGGAATACAAGATCTCCAACATGAGATAAGTGAAATCAAACTTCAAATTAATACTATGCTTGTTCAAAATGAAGATTTAGATTTAAGACTAAAAGCCTTAGAAAAAGGAAAAGGTCAAATTGAAGAATCAAAAGAAGAAAAACAATTGGAAGATGAAGAATCTTCTCAATTGTTTGTAAATACTATTACAAAAATGATTAGACAAAAATGACATATCAAAATAAGAATCTTTATCAAACCTGATTTTTCAAAAAATATAATAGCATTAGTTGATTCTAGTGTTGATATTAATTGTATTCAAGAAGGATTGATTCCCTCATAATACTTTGAAAAAACCTTACAAAGAGTTGTTGGTGCAAACAAACAAGCTCTTGGTGTAGAATACAAGGTTTCAAATGTTCATGTTTGTAATAAAAATGTTTGTTACAAAATTTATCTTCTTCTTGTAAAAGATATGAACAAAGAAATGATTTTAGGAACACCTTTCTTGAGCCTTCTATATCCTTTAACCGTTGATAAAGAAGGAATCAAAACTATTATGAAAACCAATAAATTTGTTTCTATTTTCTAAAAACAACTGGTCAAATATATTTATTTTTATAAAACATTAAAAAGCAAAATTTTTGTTCTTTAACTTAAAAACAGTTTCTAAAAACAAGTATAAGAAATCAAGAAATTAAAATAAAATTAATTAAAATACTTATTTGACTTGTATTAAAAATGAATCCTAAAATTATTTTTATCTTATTGTAATTTTTGTTTCACTAGAATAAAAAAATTGTTTTATAATTAAAAATAAATTATTTATCTTCCACTCATACATAATTGTAGATTTAATTTTTATTTTTTAATAAGACTTAACTTGAATTTGATTTCATATTATTACAAATTAAATTTATAAAAATTTTATAAAATAAAAGTAAGACATTATTTTTAAAAACAATACAAATTCTTTTCATCCAAACAAGTTTTTTGTTTTTTGCTTTAAAAAATTATTTTTTAAAACATCTTGCCAAACACTCCTATTTTTAAAATTTTTTAAAAACTATTTTTTATTCTTTGTTTTGAAAACAATTTTTTAAAATAAATTTAAAAAAACACCACCAAACTGGCCCATAGATTTTATTAAAAGTTTATAAAAAAAAATTTAAATAATGTTTGCAATTTTTTTTAATAATTTTTAGAAATATTTTGTTACATAGAGAGATTTAGGGCCCGTTTGGCGGTGTTTTTAAAATAGAAAAAAAATGGTTTTTTAGAATTTTTTTTTAAAAACTAGAGTGTTTGGCAATATGTTTTTTAAAAATAGTTTTTTAAAACAAAAAACAAGAAGCTTGTTTGAGTAAAAGAATTTGTATTGTTTTTAAAGATAATGTATTACTTTTATTTTATAAAAAATTTATAAAATTAATTTATAACAATATGAAATCAAATTCAAATTAAGTCTTATTAAAAAATAAAAATTAAATTTAAAATTATATATGAGTTAAAGACAAATAATTTTTTTTAATTATGAAACAATTTTTTTATTGTAGTGAAACAAAATTTCTATAAGATAAAAATAATTTTAATATTCATTTTTAATACAAGTCAAATAAGTATTTTAATTAATTTTTTAAAATTTTTTGTTTGATCATAATTTCTCAAATTCAAATTAAGTCTCATTAAAAAATAAAAATTAAATTATTATATATGAGTAAAAGATAAATATTTTTTTAAATTATAAAACAATTTTTTTTATTGCAGTGATACAAAAATTTCTATAAGATAAAAATAATTTAATATTCATTTTTAGTACAAGTCAAATAAGTACATTAATTAATTTTTTTTAATTTTTTGTTTGATTATGATTTCTCATGCTTTTTTTAGAGACTTTTTTTTTTTTTTTAAAGTTTAAAAAATAATTTTTTTAATGTTTTATAAAATTAAGGATATTTGATAATTTATTTTTATAAAAGGATTTTAAAAAATAAGACTTGTTCGAATAAATTATTATTTTTTAAAAAAAAACTGTTTTGATTTTTTTAAAACATTTTAAATTCAATAATATAATATTAATTAATTAAATTTAATTGAAGTCTTATTGAAAATGAAAATAATTTTGTATACTATTTTAGTAGAAAATATACTATTTTATTATATGTTAGAAAAATGATATTTTATTATATTCATAAATGTTAGGAATTAATAATTTATTATTTAAGTGTTTAATTATTTTTAAAAATTAATAGACTTGTTAACAAATCTAAAACATTAAGTTTTATTTAATTTGGAGTTAGGGAAAACAATGAAAAATAATAATTATATGTGGAAGATAAATAATAGAGTGTGTCTTTTTATTATTTTTAAAAACGGGTGAAAACAACTTTTACTTGTTCTATAAAAGGTGTTCTCTATTTCACTTATTTTTAAAAATTGCAAATAAAGAACAATAACCAAATAGTGTTATGAATTTTTAAAAAATGTTTTTTATTTTTAAAAACAAAAAACTGTTTTTTAAAACTATGTCAAAGTCGTAATAATTTCATTAATAATTTTTTAAGGATTTTTTAAAGTAATTAAATATAAATCACTTGATAGTGATAAAATTTTTATTTAAAAAGTAATCTATGGTGTAAATATTATTAAAACTTAGGTAGTCAACTCTAAATTAAAAAATATTTGATGAAACCTAAAAATCTAAACATTTATAAAAATCTTTAAATTATCTAAAAATAACCTACCAATAAAAAATATATTTGATAAAATATCAAATTGTAGACCCCCCGAGGAGCGGGGAGCTTTCTTTTATTATTATTATTTTTCTTTGTCTTTTCGACTGGCCTCTCAAGTGGGTTTGCTCTTGGACTAATTTGGAAGTGAAAGGAGGGAGAATGAGCTATTCTTTAGCGGCAGATGGGACGTGTAGTAGAGAAGCCGAAGATGGCTTGTGGAGGAAGACACAAACAGGGAAAAGGGGAAGAAAAGAGATATCTGAGGGGGGCTTTTCTGGAGGGGGAGACGAGAGCAAGAGGAGGGGAAGATTTTGCGGAAGGGAGAGAAACCAGACGTGAAGAAGTTTCCTCGGGCACAGTAAGTTTCCATTTCTTAATGCCTACTTCACCATTTGATAATATATGCATGATATTTCATTGTTTCTTTGTGGACATCAAGGGCCATAGTTTTGGTTTTGGGTTGAACCCGTTTGTATGCACACTATGCTCTGTTCTCGTTTTCATTTCTCTTTGGTGCCCATCTCTGTACATGTATGGCCGTTATCATTCTCATGTTCCTTGTTCCGGCTTCCGTACATGCCTTCATCCTCATGCTCCCATGGTGCACCTCATTTTCCTTCTTTGGATTTCATGGGTTTTTCATGCCACGAGGCCTCCATCACCACCTTTTCTCTCACTACCACTTTCCTATCACACTCATACCCATTATACCTAGGATGTTTCACCACCTGCCCCATTCATGCTCACCACGTCCATTATCACTCATTCTCGTCATTCCTTCAAGTTACCCCATTAAACCCATCTCATCTTTTTTTTTTTCTCTCACTAGCCTCTCTCTCCGAAGCAATTTTTCTCTATTTTGGAGCTCAATGTCTCGCTTCGTTTTTGCTCCACCGGAGACAACATGGACGCTTTGAAAAGGTGCACAATCGGGGCTTAACAAAGACCAGAGATCGGCGTTTGGGTCGTTAAAAAAAAAAAAGAAAAGAAAAACCTCCGGTGAAAGTGTTGAGACAAACATGCTCACGCTCAAGAGCACGGGCTGCTTGCATTAAGCTCCAAGCGGCACGCGCCGCGCTGACAGCCCAAGCGCGCCCCCATGACGCGTCTTGTGGCGGCGCCATCCTCACTGGCCCTAGCTCCGGCGGCCATGGCATCTTTTTGGGGAGCTCCTTGTTGAAGACGATGCCTGTGTGGATCATTTAGTTGATTGCTTATGGACTTGGGCTTGATGGCGGATGGAGCCCAAGGTTTTTTTTAAGTCCTGATGGGTTATGGACTTGGGCTTGAGGCGAGATAGAGCCCAAAGCCCTTTTGGTTGATGGATTTGGACTTGACTAGGTTTGCATTATTTGAGGGTGGCTGATGGACTTGGACTTGAATAAGTTATTGTTAATGTTATTATTTCAAAACATTATTATTATTATTAATCCAACTTTTAAAATTTTATTATTATTATTATTATTATTATTATTAATTCCACTTTCAAAATCTTATTATTATTATTATTATTAATTCAACATTTAAAATATTATTTTATTATTAATTCAAGCTTTTAAAATCTTATTATTATTATTATTATTATTAACTTAACTTTCAAAATCTATTTATTATTGTTATTATTATCATTAATCCAAACTTTTAAAAATCTCATTATTATTATTATTATTATTATTATTAATTCCGACTTCCTAAATTAATTTTCAATTTCAAATATTCGACTGTTTAGAAATTATTCTTAGTATTATTATTATTAGTCCATATTTATGTATTTAATTCTTCTAAAAACTCCAATCATTAAAATTCAATTCTTCAAAAAACCCGACTTCCTAAATTGATTTTCAATCTCAAAATTTCCGCTATTCAATTTCACTCACTTAAATATTATGTTTGTTAATTATTATTATTACTTCATATATATTTATTCATCCTTTTCTAAGATTCGCACTCATTAAAGTCCAATTCCTTCAAAAATCCCATATCCTGATTTAATGTTCAATCCTAAAAAATTCCCCTATTCGTCTAAATGTCATTTTCATCAATTAGAATTATAATCTCATACTCACCTAGTTATTAAAAATCCAGTCCATCAAAAACCCTATATCGTAATTTAATCTTTCAATCCCAAAAATACTATAATTCATCTAAATCTTATTTTTCAATTAGAATTATAATCTTGTATTTATCTAGTTATCTAAAGTCTAGTCCTTCGAAAATCTCATGCCTTAATTTAATTTGTCGATAATTCGTTTAAATCTTATTTTCTTTAATTAGAATTAGTATCTCATATTTATTTACTTGTTTAAAATCTATTTTTATCTAGTTATTTAAAGTCCAATCCTTCAGAAATCCGATGTCCTAACTTAATTTTCACACCCTAAAAATTCCACTATTCTTTTTTTTATTATTCTTTTAAATGTTATTTTCATTAAGCAGAATTATCATCCAATATTTATTTATTCAAAGTCCAATTCTTCAAAAAATTTGATTTCAAGTTTAATTTTTAATCTCACAAATCTCACTATTCACTTTCATCCGTTCCAATATCGCTTTTGATTAATTAGTAACATTATTCCATACTTACCCACTTATTTCTCTTAAGAATCTCAATCATTAAAGTCTAACTCTTCAAAATTCCGATTTCTAAATTTAGCTATCTCAAATTCCAATTGTCCCATCTCCGAACTTAATTTTGAGTTTCTCATGCTCCAATTCCCCGTATTTACCCGTTACTTATTATTATCATTATCACTATTATTTTATTTATTATTTCTATAAATTCTACCGTTGAATGATTTCTAAGATTTCCAATTTTTATATATCAACTTTCATAATTTCTACTTCTCAAATAACTTACGATTCGATCCTTTTCAAAATTTAACTCCTATAATCCCAATTTTTTTCAGAACTTAATTTTTCTTAAAAATCCCGAACCTTCAAATAATTCTTCAAAATCCCAATTTTCTTTCGAATTTAATTTCTAAAATTCTCATTCTCACATTTAATTCCTAAGAATCCAATTTTCAAATAATCTATAAGTTTTCGATTCTCAAATGAATTTCAAAAATCCAGCTTCTCCCTCGAACAATTTTAATCCCCTGTCTAGTGACGCATGTGATATGTTTCAGGTGCTCTATATGGTGCACTAACCCTCTCTATTGATAGCGCATGGTGGCTCGTGTCTGCCGGTATGTACCCATTTTCCCTTTAATCGTTGTTTATGCATGTCTCGATTCTTATGTGCGCATGATCATTCAGGGTATTCATTGACTTACTCATCAATTGTCACGTCAGCTACATTTTATTAGTAGAGACCCGACCTTAGGGACTTAGAGGGGTGCTATGGTCTTTACTGTACCTTCCCGATAAGTAACCTGACCCCCGAGCCCGATCCGGTTTTTCGTAGATCACTTTTTCCAAAATAAGGAGTCGCACTTAGGGTTTTCTTTCTTATTTTGTTTACCCTTTTAAAAATAAAACAAAAATAAGTGGCGACTCCAAGTCATTTTTCTTAATGAATAAAAATCATCATTTTTCGAAATCAAAATCGAGCTCGCCATCGAGTGGGAAACGCATGAGCCGAAATGCGGGGTCCACAAAATGGCGACTCCACTGGGGATCTTTTAGAGGGTCAAGCTCGAACTTAAAATGAAGCAAATGTGGCGTTTGATGAGTCGATCAACGGGTACCTATTTCTTGATTGCACATTGAGAGTTCCCGATATCATTCGATGCATGCTTGGGTGTTTGTTTTTACTTGGAACATTGACATGTTGATTATGATGCTTGTTTATCTTGATTGAGGATTCTGATTGTGGCGATTTTTTTTTCTTTTTTTTTTCTCTCTCTCGTGCTTCATTGCTATTATTTGTTTGGGGACATTGATATGCTGATTATATTGATTGTTCATTTTACCTTGCTTAGCATAGTGACTCTGATTTTGCCATGTTTGTTCTGATTACCTCACATGTATAGACTCACCATTGTATATCATTTGATTTGACATGATTGATTGTCTCAGTTATATATTATCTTGTTTATCATAGAGCTTGCTATCATTGTCAGATATTCTTATCGATTAGCTTGTGTGTAGATTTGGATGATATATACATGTTTTGCATGACTGTCTGTTGCATGACTTCTTCTTATCCTGATGTGATTGCATGAGTTGCCTGTTTGTGTGGGACACACACTTATCCCCTTATTTCCCAGTCCCTAGTCTCGGTCGACATTGTTTTCCTCGCTCTCGTATTTGATACGAGACTTGTTGCTTTGTTTGCTCTTCGACCGAGCTAGTGATTAGGAGTAGGGTCTAGCGATGGGCTATATCTATGTTTGGGGGCATTCTGGAGGTGGTCGACATATTGATGCTGATTGGAGTCCGAACTATGAAGCCTTGTATAGCCCAGAGCTAGATTTCAGGATATTTGTATAGCCAGTGTGTTTCATCTTCTGTTTTAGCTTCTTAGGGTTTTCGGATGCACCCACACCATCACTGTGCACTTTATTCGATTACTGAGTGCTGAGGGTTGCGAAAGCTTTCACCATAGGAAACCCCTTGGGATGTCGAGGTAGTGCATGTGTGGAGGTGATGACCACCTTGCATGGAAGTGTCCCGTCTCTTCAGAGGCGTGCAGAGGGTTGCGTACTGCCGGAGGGTATGATTGCTTCTGCTAGGGATCTTTTAAAATCCACCCATGTCCATTTAGAGCCACCTTGACCTCATAGGTTGAGCCGTAGTTCAGACTAGCATTTCTTCCATGTTTTCCCTGTGCCTACCATATCTCGTGTTTCATGCTCTTCAAGATTGGTTCTTCATTCTCAGTGTGGATTTACCATCTTGGGTTAGAGTACAGGGGAGCTCAGTTCAGTTTTCTGAGAGGTCAGGCATAGATCAGCAGACTATCACAGTTGGCTAGTTCACAGACGCCATGGATTCTATTCAGATATCTTGTGCTTCATGCTCTTCAGGATTGGTTTTTCATTCTCAGTGTGGATTTGTCATCTTGGGTCAGAGTAGAGGGGATATTAGTTTGCTTTTCCGAGAGATCAGACATGGATCAGCGGGTTGTCACAGTTGATCAGTTCACGGCTGCCATGGCTTCTGTTTAGGAGGCCTTGGCTAGTCTCAGGCAGGAGATAGACAGTCAGCAGAGTAGACAGTCCTTGAGGATACTCATTCATGTATGGATCGTATTGAGTAGCGTATCTGGCAGTTGAGAGTATCTGACATTTTATCGGCTTGGGATGATCCTGATAGTATACTAGTAGCCAGTCTACCAGCCAAGTTCAGGATGCCTAACATTGAGAGGTACACGGGCGTTGGTTGTCCATGTATTCATCTTCGACTCTACAGTACTGTAATGAGGGTCCATGGATTAGACGAGTCACAGATGATCATCATGTTTCTTTTATCTTTGAGTGGCGCAGCCCAGTATTAGTTCGCATATTTGGAGTCCTCGTGACACAGGACATGGGATGACCTAGTTTAGGAGTTTCTATGGCAGTTTTCATTTAGTACTGTCGTAGATGTGTCGAAGAAGGAGCTTGAGGGTTTCTGACAGAGATCAGATGAGCCCATTTCTTCCTTCATCTCCCGTGGTAGGGGAAGATAGCAGAGATTGTTGATTGACCATTATAGAGAGGTGACTTAGTCTTGAGGTTCATCAGAGGATTGATTAGAGATCCTAGAGGGAAGTTCAGACCCAACTGGAGCGGACCTTATTTCATCAGGGAGTTGACCCTAGAGGGCGCTGCATGGTTGATGGATTTGGATGGAAACCGATTCTCAGAGCCAGCCAATGTGGATCAGCTAAAGAGGTACTATGTTTGAGACCATGGTTGCAGGATGGGTGGCCATCATTTTGGTTAGCCATTACCTTGTTATTCCCTTTTGATACATAGTCCGTTGCTAGCCCATTGAGCCTCGCATGCGCATTATAGCCTTTCTTTCTTATCGCCTTGCTCACATTTTCACACCGGGATGGGGGCCTTTTAATGTATGTATGCATTGTTTGGTAGTTTCATGAGCCTTGGACCTAGGGGCATATTTTTCTCATTATCTTTTCCTATCACTGCACCTTTGCATTTTCGTCTCATCTTGTTGGTTATGTTATTCATTTCTTCTTCCTTATCCTATCTACTACTTGTTTGTTTCATATTTCTCTTCACCCTGAGTGGTGATCCCCCTCAGGTCATCACATGGAGGATAGTCACATCATTTCTACCATCTATCTCGCGGACATTGGTTTAGAGATCCTTAGTTTGAGAAGGTCATCTCGTTAGAGAGAGTTTTGGTTGCCTTAGCACTTGAGATGGTGTCCATCTGTTATCGACATCATCCTTGGGGTTCATTTGTTCATGTTCAGGGTGTGTGTATTTGTATATATGTAAAAAAAAAAAAAAAAAAAAAAAAATGAAAAAAAAAAAAAGAATAATAAAAAGCGCATGTGTGTATGTGCATAGTGTTCTTGATCATTGAGTATGTACATTGATGTTTAGGGGTCATTTTTATCGAGTATGTTCGTTATTGGGAGTTCGTATGTGAGCTCTCTGAGATCCCATGTTATTTGTATTGCTTCGTCATATCTATCTATGAGAGAGATGAGTGACCTTCTCCTAAGGACTCCAAGTCATTGTCCTTCCCCTTATTACATTCATTATTGATGTGACTTCACTTCATGTTTGATCTGAGTCGATCACTACCTTTCTTCACATATCCATTGTTTCGCTGTCGTTTTTATCGTTGCTTGTGATTCATCTCATTCCCTTCACATCTTATTCTCCCTTACAGCGACCCATCTCGGGTTCGATACTTCGCATCATCATTACACATATCACTACCAGTTCATTTTGCTTCATTTGTCTCCTTATCGATATCATATTCACGTTAGGCATTCTCAGGTCCATGGCTCATGGGGTTCACTATACATGTTGCATTTCATATATGAGGGCATGAGTTTTGATCATTGGGTATTTGAGCCTAGTTTTCTTTCGTTTCTATCACCCTATCACCTTGGCCTACGTTACGTCCCGTGTCTTAAGACCACCCTGAGGCCATGGGATCAGATGTCGTCTTCAGCAGCCTCTACTTGGACAGGTGATTGAGATCTGGTTGATATTTAGATATCGTCATGCTTCTTCTTCTGGGAGTCGCCTCTTTGATGTGTAGGACTGATTCAGTTGTGTTCGGATTACCGGGGTCGTGAGTTTGACGATGATTGACTTGGTGTCACCTGGTTTTTGGCTCATCGTACCTCTGGTGCCACGCTGCGGCATATCCCATTTCATTTAGAGGTTTATGGATCCTCACAGATTTGCACGTTCACTATCACTTACTGGATGCTCACTGAGACGTGGACATGATCGTTACCTTATGGAGCCCCCGAGATCCATCCAGCTAGTTCCGCACTTCTCGACGCTTGGGAGGACATCTTGGATATATGTGCATGATTCAGTTATGGATTTGGATGACCAGTGTTACATGTGTGATGATAGATGATTTCATGTCGCCCGATTTTTGACCTGTCATACGTTCGATGCCCATATTGGGGCATATTTCATTTTCGATTGAGATTTACGGATCTTCACGGAGTTGCACGTTCATCCCCACTTACGAGATACACATTGACACGATGTTTCCTCCGTGGAGCCTCTTGGGAGTTACCCAGTTAGGCCTGCACTTCGCGATGCTTCGATGTTATCATGCTTTCCTTCCGAGAGACGCCCCTTTGATCTATGGGTCTGATTCAGTTGTACACGTGGATGACTTGGATCGCGCATTCGATGACGGGTGATTTGAGCTCATTTGGTTCTTTTGACCCATCATGCATTGTGTTGGATAGCTCTTATGTGAGCGGTACTTGGGATTGATTCGAGAGCATTCTGATTGTGATGGACCAGGAGTTATGGTATGTCCTTACACTGGGGCATAGCCATCTCAGAGAGTTTTATTATCGGATGACCATTATGTCGAGGCATACTCTTCTCAGTCGATGACGGATTTTTGAGCCATGTCCCTTCCTGGGAGGATATCAGATGTCCTTTTTCACATTGGAGCATGAGACATGATTGACGCATTTCATCTGGTGTACTTTACACGGGCATACCCTTTTCAGTCCATGATGGTTTTTAGGTATGGCTGTTCTTTGGAGGTGTTCAGATTCATTTCACATTGGAGTACGAGATAGGATTATATTTGATGTGATCACAGGAGCATAGCTTTCTCGTCATTGTTGACATATTTTTGAGATGATTGGATCAGGACACGGACGCTTATGAGAGCATGCAGCGGAGTTTAGTCATTTTGTGGTTTGCCCTATCTTCGGGGCATAACCCTTTAATTGGCGGTTGATCTTAGAGATATCAGTTCACATCGGGACATGTTCTTTCTTTGGGGGAGGTCAGATACTCTCTTCACATTACCACGATGGCTTTGATGAGCAGATGTTCATTTTGATTAGATGATGTATGATTGGTTGTATCTTCTCATGGATGTTTGATTTGGAGATGCTTACACTGGGGCATAGCCCACTCGTCTTGATGATGATTTTGCGAGATGACAGTTTATACCAGATGCTTACTTTTCTGAGATTATCTTGTACTGAGAGTTTATCCATTTCGAGATGATGCATTCGCACTGGGGCATACCCACCTTGCTGATTTTGACATTGAGATTCCACCTCTTGTTTACGATTGTTGCTTTCGATGGATCATAGAGTTGTTGGCACCCTGGGTTCAGTCTTCTCAGCATACCTAGTTTGATTTGGATATTCACCTTCCTTTGTTACACACCGGTACATCCACGATGGACTCTGTTATACCTGCACCCATCTTATCAGAGCCTTACATCTTTTGAGCCTACATATTTCATCATCTTACCTGACTTTATCATTTTCTCTTGATCAGAGGAAGATGTAGACTAGTCTTAAGCTTTTTGGTTGAGTTTTCACATGCCTTTAGACATTAGGTTCAACATCTCTTATGATGGTAGGACCTATCAGATTTGTTGATGCATTTGTGATGATATTCTCATGTTGATAGTTGCCTATTTCAGGTTTAGAGTCTTGGTCAGCATTTGTTTGATCCATTATTTTAGTTTTGCTTTGTCAGCATGATTTCGGTGATGCTTGGACTTGTTTTAGCATTTGTCCATTGAGGCTATGTATGTGTTTTTTCATTGCATCATCAATGAGCATATCCCAGAGTGTCTTGTTTGATGACATTCTGTGCCTTATCTTGTCTTGTTTGATGACATTCTGTGCCTTATCTTGGTTACTATTTTACACTGGGGCATAACCCCATCCTCAGGTTCATCAGATGCTTTGCGGACTTTTCTCACTGCTCGATCTATTTCTTGATCTTTGCGAGTCGCCACACTGGGGCATACCCCCTTTAGTGCTTTTCTACTGGGGCATACCCTCTCTCTTTGGGTTCGCCATGTCTCGTGCTGATTTCATGATTGATGACGCATTTGTCGATCTTTGCGAAGTTATCACCTAGGGCATCCCCCTACCGTCAGTTTGTTTAGGGCATCCCCTATTGTCACCTTGTTTAGGGCATCCCTCATCAGTCATTTCGTTTGGGGCATCCCCCCACTTGTCATTTCGTTTGGGGCATCCCCCACTTTGTCATTTACGTTTGGGGCATCCCCCACTGTCATTTTCGTTTGGGGCATCCCCATTTGTCATTTACGCTTGGGGCATCCCCCACTGTCACTTCGCTTTGGGGCATCCCCCACTGTCATTTACGTTTGGGGCATCCCCCACTTTGTCATTTTCGTTTGGGGCATCCCCCCTTTGTCATTTCGTTTGGGGCATCCCCACTTTGTCATTTACGTTTGGGGCATCCCCCACTGTCACTTCGTTTGGGGCATCCCCCACTTTGTCATTTACGTTTGGGGCATCCCCCCATCGTCATTTTCGTTTGGGGCATCCCCACTTTGTCATTTCGTTTGGGGCATCCCCCACTGTCATTTACGTTTGGGGCATCCCCCACTGTCATTTACGTTTGGGGCATCCCCCCACTGTCACTTCGTTTGGGGCATCCCCCCACTATCATTTACGTTTGGGGCATCCCCCCACTGTCATTTTCGTTTGGGGCATCCCCCCACTGTCATTTCGTTTGGGGCATCCCCCCACTGTCATTTTCGTTTGGGGCATCCCCCACTGTCATTTCGTTTAGGGCATCCCTCCACTATCATTTACATTTGGGGCATCCCCCCACAGTCATTTCGTTTAGGGCATCCCCCTATTTTCATCTTGTTTAGGGCTTTTCCCTACCGTCAGTTTGCTCAGGGCATCCTCCTTTTGTTTTAGATTTATCACCACCGCAGGTCTTCACCTATGGGTCTTCTAGTTTAGTGTTTAGAGATAGCTTGGCTTCCAGACCTATTATTTTCTAGTTTAGTGTTTAGAGTTAGTTTTTTTGGTTTGGTTTCTAGAGCTATTATTCTTCTAGTTTAGTGTTTAGAGTTAGCTTTTTGTTTTGGCTTCTAGAGCTATTATTTCCTCAGTATCAGTGTTTAGGGGATATTTTCCGTTTCAGATGAGATTTACGGACTTTCATGGAGGTCACATGTGCGACGATGGATGATTTCATGACATTTTGTTCTTCGGACCTGTCGCGCACTTTTGATGCCATCACTGGGCATATTCCGTTTCAGAGGATCTTTATGGATCTTCGCAGAGGTCACATGTTCGAGGATAGATGATTCCATGCTATTTGATCTCCGACCTATCATACATTTCGATGCCATACAGGGGCATATTTCGGTTCGGATGAGATTTACAGATCGTGAAGGAGTCGCGTGCTTATCCTTATTTAGCGAGATGTATGCAGAGATGATGATATATTCGCTATCCTCACGATGATTCCTTAGTGGAGCCTATCGAGAGCCATCTAGCTAGGCATGGATGACTTGAGCTCATCTGATTTTTCTCGATGCCACACTGGGGCATATTCCCCATCTTGATCGAGATTTGTAGATTCCCCACTGATTTGCATGACCACCCTCAGTTATGAGATACATGTCAGAGTTGATGATTCGATTCCATTTTATCCTCGATACTCCGAGGAGCCTCTTTTGAGTCTTTCAATGATCTTACTCTCTACGATACGGATCGCGGTTCTTGGACGGAGTTAGGTCGAGTGCCTGGATCCCCATGTCACCATCTCAGTGGAGTACATATCAGATCTTTTATGTATCCCCATGGTGTTATTCTCGGGTTATCAGGACGGATCGGGTACATCTGATGCCATACTAGGGCATATTTTCACTCTCGATCGAGATTTGCAGATTCTCACTTTTGCGTGATCGCCCTCAGTTACGAGATGTGTCGGGTTGATGATTCGGTTTCATTATGTCATGACTCTCAGATGGACTTTTCCTTGAGTCGTTTCATTGGGCTCACACTTTATGATATCATTACGATTTTTGGATGGAGTCGTCTCAAGCTCATGGACTCTCACATCATCATTTCATCGGATCACATGTCAGATCTTCTATGCATCCCCATCGAGTTATTTAAGAGTCATCAGGACAGATCGGGTACATCTGATGCCATACTGGGGCATATTTCCTTCATTCAGCTATGGAGATGGTCGTTCTGTCATGGATCTGTTACAGTTTTCATCATTTGATCGAGAGATATCGCATTTGCTTCATGGGTCACTATTTTGGCGATATTCATCGAGATGAGCTTTCAGTGTAGCATGATGTTCGGGTTGCAACTGCCTCGCTATCCATGATTCTTCGGTAGAGGGTTGTTTTGAGTTCACAGTGATTACCCTATCAGATCGTTTTCTTTGGGGGCTCCTTATTGGATCATTTGGTTTGATCATCCCTACTCACTAGCTGAGCATCTTTCGAGACTTATCGAGTCTCTTCTAGACCCTTCCGATGGATTGAGAGTTGTGGTGACACGCTACACTAGGGCATATTTCCTCCCATCGTTTCCTTTCAGTTTTGGCGTTCAGAGCCATCACTATTTTTGGTGTGGCGTTCAGAGCCATCATCACTATTTTCATTTTGGCGTTCAGAGCCATCATCACTTCTCAGTTTTGGTATTCAGAGCCATCACTATTTTCAGTTTGGCATTCAAAGCCATCATCACTTCTCAGTTTCGGCATTCAGAGCCATCATCATTATTTTCAGTTCGGCGTTCAGAGCCATCATCACTTCTCAGTTTTGGTATTCAGAGCCATCACTATTTTCGGTTTGGCATTCAGAGCCATCATCACTTCTCAGTTTCGGCGTTCAGAGCCATCATCATTTTTAGTTTTGGCGTTTAGAGCCATCATTATTTTCAGTTTGGCGTTCAGAGCCATCATCACTTCTCAGTTTCAGCGTTCAGAGCCATCCTCGTTCTCGGTGCGGCATTCAAAACCATTGTTGTTCTGAGTTCGGTGTTCAGAGTCATCACCATTTCTTCTTTAGTTTTGGCATTTAGAGCCACTTTCTTCGTACCCATTCGTGCATTTTGATTCACTATCTTTCGTAGTTTGGCGTTCAAAGCCGTTTTTCATGCCCATTCATGCATTTTATAGTCACTTTCTCTCTTAGTTTTGGCGTTCAAAGCCATTTATCATGCCCATTCATGCATTTTAGAGTCACCATCTTTCTCAGTTTTGGTGTTCAGAGCCATTTTTCATACTCATTCAGGCATTCGATGTCACCATCTTTCTTTAGTTTGGCGTCCAGAGCCATCGTATATATCCCTTCGGGCACCTTGAGTCATCACCTTTTGGTGTTTTGATGTTCAGAGTCATTCATTCTCATCTGTATCATTCAGAGTCATAGGCCTCGACATTCATATCCACTAGCTTTGCGCGTCTTGCCTTCATGGTTTTACATTACCCCTCGATTTTTCCTCACTCCGTTATTCGGTGCTTATCGCATATTCATCTCGTACTCTAGGGTGATTCGACCGTTACTCATCTTTGACATTGTTCTCTTGGGTCACTTTTGGAGACATCTTGGGGAGAGTGCAAATCCTTAGTGCAACCTTAGAGGCGTTTTGAGATATGTTTTTCTTTTAGGATTAGAGCCTTTGTGTTCGTCTGCTAGCCTGAATGGGTTTGCGTTTCATTGGTGTCCCTATGGGGGGTCTCTTTGGTTCTTCGGTAGAGTTCACTTCATTCCACTCACTATTCACACTTTCATTTCACTCTAGTGTTCATATTCCTTACATTCGTGAACTCTATCGAAGAGGGGCATATTTGTAGACCCCCCGAGGAGCGGGGAGCTTTCTTTTATTATTATTATTTTTCTTTGTCTTTTCTCGGCCTCTCAAGTGGGCTGCTCTTGGACTACTGGAAGTGAAAGGAGGGAGAATGAGCTATTCTTTAGCCGGCAGATGGGACGTGTAGCAGAGAAGCCGAAGATGGCTTGTGGAGGAAGACACAAACAGGGAAAAGGGGAAGAAAAGAGATATCCGAGGGGGCTTTTCGGAGGGGGAGACGAGAGCAAGAGGAGGGGAAGATTTTGCGGAAGGGAGAGAAACCAGATGTAAGAAGTTTCCTCGGGCACGGTAAGTTTCCATTTCTTAATGCCTACTTCACCATTTGATAATATATGCATGATATTTCATTGTTTGTTTGTGGACATCAAGGGCCACAGTTTTGGTTTTGGGTTGAACCCGTTTGTATGCACACTATGCTCTGTTCTCGTTTTCATTTCTCTTTGGTGCCCATCTCTCGTACATGTATGGCCGTTATCATTCTCATGTTCCTTGTTCCGGCTTCCGTACATGCCTTCATCCTCATGCTCCCATGGTGCACCTCATTTTCCTTCTTTGGATTTCATGGGTTTTTCATGCCACAGCCTCCATCACCACCTTTTCTCTCACTACCACTTTCCTATCACACTCATACCCATTATACCTAGGATGTTTCACCACCTGCCCCATTCATGCTCACCACGTCCATTATCACTCATTCTCGTCATTCCTTCAAGTTACCCCATTAAACCCATCTCATCTTTTTTTTTTTTCTCTCACTAGCCTCTCTCTCCGAAGCAATTTTTCTCTATTTTGGAGCTCAATGTCTCGCTCCGCTTTTGCTCGCCAGGAGACAACATGGACGCTTGGAAAAGGTGCACAACCTGGGCTTAACAAAGACCTGAGATCGGCGTTTGGGTCGTTAAAAAAAAAAAAAAAAAAAAAAAACCTCCGGTGAAAGTGTTGAGACAAAGATGCAGCTCACGCTCAAGAGCACGGGGCTTTGCATTAAGCTCCAAGCGGCACGCGCGCATGACAGCCCCACGCGCGCCCCCATGACGTCGGTCTTGGCGGCGCCATCCTCACGGTCCTAGCTCACGTGCCATGGCATCTTTGCTGGGAGCTCCTTGTTGAAGACGATGCCCGTGTGGATCATTTAGTTGATTGCTTATGGACTTGGGCTTGATGGCGGATGGAGCCCAAGGTTTTTTTTAAGTCCTGATGGGTTATGGACTTGGGCTTGAGGCGAGATAGAGCCCAAAGCCCTTTCTTTGATGGATTTGGACTTGACTAGGTTTGCATTATTTGAGGGTGGTGATGGACTTGGACTTGAATAAGTTATTGTTAATGTTATTATTTCAAAACATTATTATTATTATTAATCCAACTTTTAAAATTTTATTATTATTATTATTATTATTATTATTAATTCCACTTTCAAAATCTTATTATTATTATTATTATTAATTCAACATTTAAAATATTATTTTATTATTAATTCAAGCTTTTAAAATCTTATTATTATTATTATTATTATTAACTTAACTTTCAAAATCTATTTATTATTGTTATTATTATCATTAATCCAAACTTTTAAAAATCTCATTATTATTATTATTATTATTATTATTAATTCCGACTTCCTAAATTAATTTTCAATTTCAAATATTCGACTGTTTAGAAATTATTCTTAGTATTATTATTATTATTCCATATTTATGTATTTAATTCTTCTAAAAACTCCAATCATTAAAATTCAATTCTTCAAAAACCCGACTTCCTAAATTGATTTTCAATCTCAAAATTTCCGCTATTCAATTTCACTCACTTAAATATTATGTTTGTTAATTATTATTATTACTTCATATATATATTTATTCATCCTTTTCTAAGATTCGCACTCATTAAAGTCCAATTCCTTCAAAAATCCCATATCCTGATTTAATGTTCAATCCTAAAAAAATTCCCCTATTCGTCTAAATGTCATTTTCATCAATTAGAATTATAATCTCATACTCACCTAGTTATTAAAAATCCAGTCCATCAAAAACCCTATATCGTAATTTAATCTTTCAATCCCAAAAATACTATAATTCATCTAAATCTTATTTTTCAATTAGAATTATAATCTTGTATTTATCTAGTTATCTAAAGTCTAGTCCTTCGAAAATCTCATGCCTTAATTTAATTTGTCGATAATTCGTTTAAATCTTATTTTCTTTAATTAGAATTAGTATCTCATATTTATTTACTTGTTTAAAATCTATTTTTATCTAGTTATTTAAAGTCCAATCCTTCAGAAATCCGATGTCCTAACTTAATTTTCACACCCTAAAAATTCCACTATTCTTTTTTTTATTATTCTTTTAAATGTTATTTTCATTAAGCAGAATTATCATCCAATATTTATTTATTCAAAGTCCAATTCTTCAAAAATTTGATTTCAAGTTTAATTTTTAATCTCACAAATCTCACTATTCACTTTCATCCGTTCCAATATCGTTTTGATTAATTAGTAACATTATTCCATACTTACCCACTTATTTCTCTTAAGAATCTCAATCATTAAAGTCTAACTCTTCAAAATTCCGATTTCTAAATTTAGCTATCTGAAATTCCAATTGTCCCATCTCCGAACTTAATTTTGAGTTTCTCATGCTCCAATTCCCGTATTTACCCCCGTTACTTATTATTATCATTATCACTATTATTTTATTTATTATTTCTATAAATTCTACCGTTGAATGATTTCTAAGATTTCCAATTTTTATATATCAACTTTCATAATTTCTACTTCTCAAATAACTTACGATTCTGATCCTCTTCAAAATTTAACTCGCATAATCCCAATTTTTCGTAACTTAATTTTTCTTAAAAATCCCGAACCTTCAAATAATTCTTCAAAATCCCAATTTTCTTTCGAATTTAATTTCTAAAATTCTCATTCTCACATTTAATTCCTAAGAATCCAATTTTCAAATAATCTATAAGTTTTCGATTCTCAAATGAATTTCAAAAATCCAGTTCTCCCTCGAACAATTTTAATCCCTGTCTAGTGACGCATGTGATATGTTTCGTGCTCTATATGGTGCACTAACCCTCTCTATTGATAGCGCATGGTGGCTCGTTGCCGTGTATGTACCCATTTTCCCTTTAATCGTTGTTTATGCATGTCTCGATTCTTATGTGCGCATGATCATTCGTGGTATTCATTGACTTACTCATCAATTGTCACGTCAGCTACATTTTATTAGTAGAGACCCGACCTTAGGGACTTAGAGGGGTGCTATGGTCTTTACTGTACCTTCCCGATAAGTAACCTGACCCCCGAGCCCGATCCGGTTTTTCGTAGATCACTTTTTCCAAAATAAGGAGTCGCACTTAGGGTTTTCTTTCTTATTTTGTTTACCCTTTTAAAAATAAAACAAAAATAAGTGGCGACTCCAAGTCATTTTTCTTAATGAATAAAAATCATCATTTTTCGAAATCAAAATCGAGCTCGCCATCGAGTGGGAAACGCATGAGCCGAAATGCGGGGTCCACACAAATATTTAAACAAAATTAAATTTTATCAACAATTAAATAACATGTATTTGAATAATTGTATACGACTTTATGAATTAACAACTATTTAATTAAAACTAAAACTCTAAGCATTTAAAAAAAAATCTCAAAATTAAATAAAACATAGCTTACAAACAAAAAATATTTAATAAAACATCAAATACAAAATTATAAAAAAATAATTTTGCTAGATCTATTTTTTTGTATATTAGGATTCAAGTAAATTTAGTTTAATTAATATTAAATAAATTTAAAAATAAAAATACACGAATATTTTATAAAATTTATTCCATATTCATGCTTACCTAATTTTTTTATTTTATCTTTTTTTTTTTCACGAACAAAATTAGTTTCAAGGGGCAAAGTAGTACCTAATTTTTGAAATATATTGTTGAGGGATAAAATAATTATCAAATTGGAAATCTAACCCTTCACATGTTATTTATGAAAAAGTAACCAATTTTTTTTTACATAAATATCTTTTTTTATTTGAAGTATTTACATGTAGGATTAAAAAAAAGTTATTTTTAAAAGAAAATAATAAGAACATTTTTCTCATGTAAAAAATATGAAGATTAAATTTTAAAAATTGGGTTTTGAGATGCCCTTTAATCAAATAACCCATAATTTTTTTTTATTCTTTTTTTTTCTTTCACAAACATAACTAGTTTTTAATAGGGATAACCTATTAAAAGGGATGAAATTTTCCTATTTTTTCAACTTAAAAAATACCTATTTTTGATAAAAATGCTCTTATCTTTTTTTTACAAAAGTAACAATTTCTTTTAAAATATACATGTAAATAATGAAAATATTGAAGGGTATTTATGTTAAAAATAAGTTAGTCTTCAACTTCAAAAATCGAAAAGATTAGTTTTATAAATTTGGAATGTTTTCGTCATTTTTAATCAATTAATCCTTTTTAATAGGGGCAAAGTTGCATTTTTATTTTTTTAACTTTCTAAAATTCCTAAATCCTTGCTCTCTCTCACCTCTTTTCTTCTGTTCTCCTCTCTATGTCCTTATTGTCCTCAGGTTCTCACCTTCTCATTCCAAACAATTTTTTTTTCCTGTAGCATGGGAAGTGAAAGAAACTGGAGGTAGGAACACGAGGCTCTTGTGTCTCATCTATGGTGGTATCTTCCTGGAGTGGAATCTAGGGCGCGGCGGAAGCCATACACTTGAAAGAAGGGGAAGTGAAAGGCGGAGGACTTTTGAGTTTTATTGGCCGAGAAGCAAGGGCACGGTGTCTCTCTATGGATTTGGTTCGGTCTCGGTGTGGAAGCTCGGGGAATCAGCTTTGTGGATAGTGGTTTTGTGGTTGTGGGATTTTGGAAACCCTAGATTTGGTTCAGGGTAGGGTTGTGTGGTTGACTGATTAGGTTGGGAGCTGGGCTGCGCATGCGATTGACTGGGTTTTCATGCCGTCAAAACCACTGCCTTGGGATCGGAAGGACTTCTTCAAGGAGAGGAAGCACGAGAGGTCGGAGTCTTTAGGTTTGCTGCAAGATAGAGGGACTCACATCAAGTTTCTTGGGAGTTTGCTCGTTGGGATCGGCAGATTTTCGCCGCCCTACAGGTGAGCTATGAATCCCTCCGGGTTCTTGATTATTGTGATGAAATTCGTCGGTTTTGGTTTAAACCAAGAAAAATAATCGGGTTCTTGGAAAATTTAGTTTCTGAGTCCTTTTGTTTTTTATGATTTGTTCTTTTTTGGTTTTTAATTTTGAATTTATTCTCTCCACGGATCTGAGTCTTTGTTTTGGGGAATTAGTATTTGATGATGATTCTTTCATGGTTATTGTAGATCTGTTTGTTTGAGTCCATTCGTTTGTTAATGCGCTGTTTGATTGCGCAGAAACATGTCCATGCACATTCATATATATTTATTTACTTGTTTATTCTTAAACCATTTGCTGTGCGGTGAAGCCTGTAGATGAATTATATGACGCTTTGTTCTTTATATCTTCTAATCTATAACGTTGGAGGTATAACGTTGACTCAACAAATTAAATGGGATAAAAGATTTCAGTTTTCATTTACATATCTGAGGATGTTGAGGGTGAATTAAATTATACAAAAGGGTATTAGCAGCAAAAAGAAGTGTTGAATTTCTGCTCATATCCTATGCAGAATTTGCTTTTCTGAATGTGATGTCTAATTTCTCTTTTAATTCAAACATTTGCTTTTTTGAACTATTTCTTTAACTTTTGTTTTGGTTCAAGTTATTTTTCTCGAGGTTGCCAACAAAACCCGAGTCATATATTTTGGGGCAATGATGCCACTATGGTCGTAATAGGAGAGAGAATAGACTGAAGTTATTGATATTTCTTATGTATGCTAAGGTACAATAATGTGAGAGACTCATGTAAAGGGATGGGGAGGGTTTGTGGGAGGTTCAAGGTTCAAGTCCTAATGGGGACAAAAATTTACTTATAAAAATAAATAAATAAATAATGTGAGAGACTCATTATTGCATAATCATAGCTTTGAGAGGACTGATTATTATTTTTTATCAGAAGCAAGCATTTGATTTCATGGAAAATAAATGGTATGGTAAAAAGAGAAGGATCTATTCTCTAAAGAAGGATGAATAAGTCTAACAAAAAAGAAAAGGAGATATGAGTATGGAAAGACCCAAAGTACAAATAAACCCAAAAGTGTAAGTCAAAGTGGTAAAAATTTCCCCCACAAAGGGCACCTAGTGAGAGGCTCCTCGATTTGCCAAATGATTGATTTGATTAGCTGCTTAAGGAATCCAAGAATGGGGACTCAAGTCTCTAGCCTAGTGAGTAGCTTCCACACCCTAGAAATGAAAGGTCTCCCTCAATGTTCAATCCTTCTCTGGCTGTCTGGCAAATTTGGAATCAACTTTAACTAATACATTGATGGTTTCTAAAGACACCCCAACCTCAAAATATCCTGGATTGCCAAAGAAGTAGTTGTCAAAATTTAGCTTGAGGTAACCTGGTGGAGAAGTTTTCCACTTTGCATGAATTTCCAAAGACTTCTATTGGAACAATATGCGGGCAGGGGAAAGGTGGGCTCCATGATTAGGTTGATCATAGATCAACTTTTTCTCCAAGAAGCGGATTTGGAATAGGAGCTTTTTTTTTGGTTTGAAGTAGCCATGACTTTGGTTGTAGTCAATTCAAAGACAAACCCAGTTCACTTGCAGCCATGTTCATCAAAATGAACAAGTTTCATGATGTGAGCAGTCACTTGCCCTTGTATTTTAAGATCATCTCACCCCGTGGTTGACACTCCATTCCCCTTAGTTGTAGGTGCTTGTTCTATTTTGATTTGGATGGGCTAGGTCTCACGAGGTACATATGGCTGGCCCTTCGGGTGTCTCCAGTCCAAATGCTTTGAGCTCATTAAATCCCATGGAACATTGGGAATGCTGAAGTGCAAATAGAGGGAAAAAAGAAGACTTGAAGTTGATTTTTTTTGCTTCACATCTGTATTGAAAAGTCCCGACATTTGTCTTGGGTTATATTACCTGAAAAATAACAATTATGTCTATCCAACCTGCCCTTGATGCACTGGAAAAAATGATAAAACCTTGGTGGTCTGCAAAGTGAATTTGTGCCAAATAGTAAATATACTACTGGGGAATGGATGAATAAATTATTAGTTGTTTCTCTGCAGGCTGTACACAGAATTCATCACTCTATTTACAACGCTTTAGAAAGCCTCCTCAACTGTAACAAATTTTTAGTACTAACCTTTTTGTTTACCACCAGCTGTGCAAAAGCCTGGGACCAGAGTGGTGCAAGCTTGCAGAATTCTGAAATGTTGTATTTTCTCTAATTACTACAGGAAATTTGGAATTTAAAAAATTAATTAAAATTATTGCATAGGACCTAAGAATAATTTTCCTTTGTGACCCTTTTCTGCTTTTGTTGTTGGTATGGTAGTTGGACAGTGGGCTTTTTCTTCTATTTTGGAGGAAATATATCTTGTTCTGAGCAGATGTTGGGCCTATAAGCTGTGGATTCTGGATTAGGTTGTCATATTATGAAATAAGTGTTAAAAGCCAAATTAGAAATAAATGTCTTCTAACTGCGGATCCTAGATTTTGTTTGTTATAGTAAATTTTTTGTTGGTCTATAAGCTGTATCGGAAGCTTACTTTGTCAGTCAACCTGGAGACTTATTTTGCATCGACAGAGTAGCAAAGCGTTTGCTGGAAAACATGGATTCATAACTCTTAGAGACTTATTTTGGTGGGCTGATTGTTTCAGGACAGTTGGGAATTCATAGGAAGATTTGTCCAGAGATGGTTATTATCTTTTGGCAGAAACACTCAAAGATGAGGGTGAGAAAAAGGTTGTTCAAGCAGTTTTAGTGAAACATATCTGGGTTAAACTAGTCAAAGATAACTTGTACCATCAGGTGTGGTTCTTTTCCCTCCCTCCTCTCCCTTCCTCTCTTATGTGGGCATTTTGTTGCATGTGTGCTTGCATTGTATATGAGGTCATGATCTACATATTAATTTATATTTCTGTGGTTTGAGTTACCTTTGCCTTTTGTGTTTCTGTACTTTCAGCTATCGTTGCCTTTTGTGTTTCTATACTTTCAGTTATGTTTACCTTTTGTGTTGCATTAAGATTTGACAAATGGATCTGGAGTCTGGTGCAGCTGTAAATTTTGGCAAAATGCTTTTTCAAGGGAAAAAAACTATGGATTGACAAGGTAGATACTAATTTGATAACTGCTTCTTAAGAATTATTTGTGGAAAGAAGCAGTATCTATCAATATGTAAACAAATCTTAAATTGTAGATCCTCTTCCTGTAAGCTCTTCTACAAAAGCATCTCACCCCAAACCTGAATGGAAATAGCCTTCAAGCTACTAGCTTTACTGCCCTAAAGTGCTTTAATGCATACCTACACGCTGAATAAAGCTTTAACTATCATAAAGAGCTCTTAGGCAATTAGAAAGGTGCACACTGGGGGGCCTTATTGCATTATGATCTGTAGTTGGTTTTTATTTTTATTTTTTTTGCATTTCAACAATGTTCTGATTGACAATCTGATCATTGGTACCTGAAGAACAAGCAGTCGCTGGACCTCTCAGAGAGATATAAAAATCCAATAAATGTGCTCTCGTTTGTTGTTTTTGTAGATAGGCTTTGAGTGGTAGATTAGCATGTTGGGTGGTTTTTTCTTGCTTTTGTTGCATCTTGTATAAATTGTGTTTACTTGGTTTATGCGCTTTCTGCAAAGGTTTTTTTTTTTGTTAACTTATCTTGTTTTTCCTATTAAAGGCATCCTCAACAAAAACTATAATAATAATAAAAGAACGTCTGAAAAGAATTGAGTATACTCCATAATTGACTATTAGAAAAAGATGTTGAGCATGGATTGTGTTATTAGGCTTTTAAACAACTGCTAAAATACACTATCTTAGTTTACCGTTTAACAAATAAAAATAACTTGAGTGTGTTCTCTTACCTGTTTTCTCATCTTTGGTTTTTGTTGCCTTGAGGATGAGCACTAATCATGCGACTTTTATATTTTGAGTTTTAAAGAAATCTTATGGAAATTGGAGAATACATACATAAAATTTGCTGACATAGATTGGCATAACTACTTGTAAATGGTTAATGAAGAAAGATATACGCCATAGATACTATCAAAGTGCTTACATGAATTGAAGTTTTTAATGGAAAAGTCCAAGTTTAATAGCTCATCCTCTGCATTTCTAGAGATATGTCTTGCTTGTCATGATCTGGAGTTAGATAATCTGATTCATAGGCTTTGTATTTATAAGTTTATCTGTATGTTTACTGAATGATTCTCCCTAATATAATGCATTTATAAATCCAAAACCTGGTTATATAAGGACTTGATGTTATTGCAAATATTTAAGGCTAACTCTACACTTCCTCCCTAGTTCTCCTCAAGTGCAAAGAAGCTAATTAAAAGAATCTTGGACCCTAAACCAGAGATGATAGGTCCATCTCCTCTTGTTCTTATGCCTTAAAATATAATAATCTTTCCTATTCTGGCAAAATTTTATACAGATTTTGTATAAAGAGTTTACTTCCCTTGTTAAGAAGAGAAAAAAGAGTTTTTCTTCTTTCTCTTCCTTTTATTATTTTGGTTTGGTTGGTGATTAGTTTGGTGTATATTATATCATCCTTTAGTTGCATTAGCCATTATTTTCCTCATTGCTTATAACTCTGAGTTACTTGGTATTGCTATGGTTTGAAACAAGGGTTTACAATTGCTAAAGTCATTGAGAATGAGTGGTTTAAGAAGGGATATAAGCCACCTAGTTTTGAACAAACAGATGTTAGTCTTGATGATTGGGATGCTATCTTTGATGAATCGGGGGCAAGTATCTTCTTGTTACCAATTTCATTTAAGCATATTTTTCTTACACTCCTTGGTCAATCTATATGTCAATGGATTATTAGGGTGTGACATTGTACTTGATTTACTGTTTGGTGTTCAGGACTCTCAAAACCTTGTTGTGGAGAGGCGTGAAGAGTGACCTATGGTGCTTGTCACTTTGAATGCTTTTGATCTCATCTTGACATCTCCTCGGTACTCTCTTTGAAAAGCCAATGGTACATTGTAGCTTTGATTGTTGTCAAGTTCAATGAAATATTAAGAATCTAAGTTTATTTATTTATTTGTGTGTAAAGTTACAGCTTCTAAGTGATATAATCAAGAATATCTTCAAGTGCCTAGGATGATCTTAGATGCTTTACTTGTAGGTTCTATTATATAATAACTTATGAGATTACAGCTTGGTTTATATCTCAGAAATAATTTTTTCACTTCTCCTCCACCAACACCACAACAACAAAAATTAAGGAGTAATTGTTGTCTCTCGTAAGTCATAACATAAGAATGCTTTTGATCTCATCTCGACATCTCAGGTTCTCAACCTTGGTACTCTCTTTGGAAAGCCAATGGTACATTGTAGCTTTGATTGTTGTCAAGTTCAATGAGATATTAAAAATCCTAAGTTTATTTATTTATTTGTGTGTAAAGTTACAGCTCCTAAGTGATAGAATCAAGAATATCTTCAAGTGCCTAGGATGATCTTAGACGTCTTGATCTCAAAAGCATCTTACCTTTCACCATTTAATTGTTCAAAAGTCTATACAGATAATTCTATCATTGTGTTCTAATCTTTACTTGTAGGTTTTATTATATAATAACTTATGAGATTACAGCTTGGTTTATATATCAGAAATAATTTTTTCACCTCTCCTCCACCAACACCACAACAACAAAAGTTAAGGAGTAATTGTTGTCTCTTGTAAGTCATAACATATGTTGCTTCAAAGTTACAGCTAGATAACTAAATGAGCTTTAGTTGTTTATTTAGCTATGATCTTATCCTAAACTTCCTCATAAATATGAAGCCTGCATCTAACATATTCTTTGGTCACCAGTGCCTTATTAAACAGGAGACAATATTTACATCGAAGCGTCCTGCCAATGAGATTATCTAAAAAATTGAGAAAACTATTATGCCTTTGGTTTTTAATGTAAAGAAAAATAACTTCAATGTCAATAAGCACTATCTTTTTCTATTTAAGATGCAATTTGCCATAACTCTTCTTCTTTACACAACTTTCCTTAGTAATTTAGAAAGACAATTTATTATTAATCAAATTTGAGGTGCAAGATGAGAATTTGTAGAGTGGATGAATTGGTGCAAGGAATATGAGTATTGCATGCATTGAATCTTGATTGCTTTGCTTGTGACCTTTATATTATCTTGAGTAGGCTTCCTCCTAATTGCTAAGTTTGGAAGATTGAATAGAACCGATGCACCTTAATTAGACTTGGTTATAGTTTTCTAACTTTCTATTTGGTCTGCAAATAAAATCAACTCAGGATTCTTGACTTCTCATGTCCAAAATTTTAATCTGATGATAGTCTCCCAATGATTAGTTTAGTTTGTGGCTTGTCTAAATCACATATATACTTGTCAGAGTTATGTGGAACTAAATGCTTGGCAAAATTACAAAAATACTCTTGAGATTTTCATGGAATTGAATAGTTAGTGATGCATGTCTTGATTTGTTTGACAAAGTCATATGGTATTATTATGCTCTGCTAAAACCTTTGCAACCCACCTTAGATGAAACTTCAAGGGGAGAAATTTGGATGCAAGGGTCATTTATCTATTGCAATAGAGGCATTTCTCTCCTAGTTGCCTTGTTTGCAGGATCCCCTGACCATGAGTTCATTGGAACATTACCTGAAGATGTCTCAACTGGATGTCAATAATTTACTTGGACAAATTTTTGAAGTGGCCCTTTGCTATACATGGTCAAGCTTTGAAAATCTGGGGGAGATACTCTAGAATTTCACAAGGTATGTATCTACTATCTCAATGCAATTCTCATATTAAATTAGAATGAATATTGAATTTTTATCCCGGGCATATTGGTCGCCGATATCTTGTTTGATACCGAAGCCCTACCCTCTTTTATGTAAAAAGCATGTGTGATAAAATGTAGTGATGTTTATGCTAAAACAAGCTTCTACTACTTATCTTTAATTTATTCCAAAAGTAACTAAACCCCTAGATAGGGGTCTCTTGGATATAAGGACCTTATATTCAATGTAAGACCTGTATTAAATTAGCTCCTTGGGGAATTGACACCCTGAGCACAATATTATTTTCCCATGTTAGGAAAGCAGTCCATTTTTCTCTATAAATTATGATTAATAAATTCAATCATTCACTAAATTTGTCTTATGTGCAATTCTACAAGAACCTCTCAATTGGGTTGAAAGATATTGTCTAGAAATCAGGAGATGAAGTAAAAGAGGAAGTGAATAATGGTTAGTGTGCATTATAACATGGATTAAGTTCGCATTTTGCTCGAGTTTAAATCATTGTTCCTTTAATGGCTTTTAAATGGTGGTCAATACTTGAATTTATAAATCTAGCCATGCAATTGCATAGATAGAAAAAGAAATCATATGTAGAACTTGAGAATATTAGAATTTGTATGGTTTTTGAGAAAATTTAAACAAAAGAAAATAAAAATGAAACAATTTGTCGTTTCCTAAAAAATGAAAAAATTTCATTGATGAAATCTTATGCAAAAATTTGTTTAGTCCTTTCTCTTAGGGTTTGGTTCTTGCAAAGTAATACTTAAGTTATATAACAACATGAATATTCTTTATTCCCCTGCATAAGGTTCATTAGTTCCTTGAGGAAACTTCATTCTTCAGTGACATGCAATAATTGTTTTTGAAAGATAGCTACTGTAAACATAGAATCAATATGAAAGTTTATATACATGTCACTTATAATTAGTTGCCATATGCTCTAACCATCCATTCGTTAGTGCATGCATGGTGCCTATTCTTGGTCTTCACATTTTATAGGCATGGAGATGATACTACATTTGGCTTGTGGTTGTCTACATGGTTTTGGAAATTATGGATACGCATGTTTGAGGCCTTTTGGTTTTGTATGTCGTGGAAGATACAATTCCACCAATGGATTATGACAGTGTCTTTTAATGCATTGCGGCCGATATGTCATGGTAGGAGAGATTACAAAAATACACAAAGAGGTAAATCTATGTTATCTGCTAATAAAAATAACACCTTCTTTGTTTTGGTGGGATTTGTGAACTAAAAGAAATGTTTTTGACTCACTAACCTTCTACATTTCATACAATGTGTCCAAGTTGGGGAAAGACCTCATAAAGCTGACCTTGGTAAGCAGAATGATCTTTTTCTTGTATGATCTAGTCTATAAACATTTGGTATGTCTTTCTTGAAACAAAAAAAATCATCAACAATTGAAATCTTTTAATTTTCCAATCACTACAAAACTTTAAAACCTTAAAATGTGTGTGCGAGAACTGTTCCATTAAGCATCGGTTCTTTCATTAGGAATTGGATCTGGCTTTTATAGTAGATATAAAAGAGCTTTAGCTTTTTAAAACATAGACATAAAAATAAAAGGAAAAATAAAAAGTAAAACAAACCGAGTAAATTGCATAGGCCTATGTGGCAAGTTTTTCAAACAGGAACTAACTAGGCCAAGTATCTTGAAAATATCAATTATTAATTATAATAAAAAGTTTTGAGCTTAGAATTTACGAAATCCAGAAGCGTTTAAGTTAAGGAAGGTGCTACTTTTAATGGTGCATATGGATTCATTTGATCAGAATGATAGGTAATTATGTTCATTAGTAGTGTGTTTGACATTAATATATCCATTGGATTGTTCTTATGAGATCCTTAATTTTCTAATTTAGATGATCAAGCCTCTTAACCAGCCTATGGTAGAATTCCACTCTTGATTGAAGGAAAGGAAAATTGGTGGGTTGAAGAAAATCCATTAGAGTTTCAATTTGAAAATGTACTTGGAGATTTGGTCTCTAAGGGGTAGAGTATTTTCTATGATAATGACTTCTCATACTTCTACATATTTTTTCTTGGCTAAATTTTAGTTCGTGCACGTGTATACAAATATATCTGATAAACAATTCTCAGGACAATATTTGAAAGTTTTGATATTCAATCTAGTTGCATAGAAACTCTTTTTTAGGTTCAAACCGGGGAATTCTCAATTCAAGTTTTTTTATTTATAGAGTTTTTTTTTTCTACCAAATTTCTGTTGTGAGGGCATATGTATATATAAAATAATTGTTGATACTTTATTTGAAAGTTTTGAAATTCAATCCAAAAGCATAAAACTCTTTTAGTTAAACCTAGTAGTCTTTTTTTTTTCTTTATGAGAAACAACAAAATAAAAAAAGAAAGGACTAATGGTTTCCAACAACAACACTACCGAGATCTGCCACTTCAAAAACCCCATTTCCAATTTTTCGTTGCAGAAACCCTAATTTCCTTGCGGAAAAATAAAAAAGAAAGGACAGAAAAAAGAGTTAAAAGGAGCTTCAGCAAGGGCGTGTTTGGATGTAAAGGTTTAGGAAGGACGGCGCTTGTAGGTGCCCTCTATGGTTATGAAGCAAACGGCGCATAAAAAAAGCAAGATTATGGCGATTATAACACCAAATGTGAGCACAAACATTTCCTTTTCATTAAGCCTTTTAACCTTTTCAAGACGTATTTTTTTCTAAACAGCATTGCTTTCCATCACTGCCACCACTCTGCTCACCCATGGCATCAGGATGAGGATATATACTATATATAAATCCCTTTTTTATATATTAGAAACAAAAAGAAATGATTATTTGGTGGAAAAGTCTTTGGTTTGAATCATTGCATATATGAAAGGTTTGGAAGACTCAAATAGGATGTTTCAGTATTCAATTCCCCAATAGGTAAGTTTTGTAATTACTGATGTCAAGCTTAATACCTGAAGCTTATTTGCACGTATTAATTGAGATTAATACAGTTTTATTACAAAAACCCTGCCATGTTGGGCCTGCACTTAAAAGTCATAATCAGCCTCGAGATGCTAAGCACGTTGCCTTTTCACTCATCATTTACCAAATGATTCCTTGGTTTTTACGAAGTATACTTACTTAAATTCTCGTGGAGAGATTTGTGTAATTTCTTGAATTCTAAGACAGGAAATGGGGATTTCCTGGGAAATCATGACAAATTATGTGTACAGATTCCTCATGAATTTGCTGGGACTTTCGTTTTCTAAGACATGAATCTGGATATGGCATTGCAGCTGTTCTTGGAAACTTACTGAATGCTTGTTCAGCTATGAGTTCTCCACTAGAAAAAGTCTTTATGGAATTGATGGAATTAATTATTCAAGTTCTCTTCGGATAAGAGTTTATAACTGTAACAAAGTTGGATGATGCTTCTTGGGATTTTATAAAACCTGAAATTTTTGCATCTGTAGAAGCTACTGTTCCTTGACTCCAATACTGCAGCAACAATGGACTCAGCAAAAGTACTGCTCATTATTGTTGACCATCATTTTATCTGTGTTAAAGGAGTTAAAGGAGAAAGGGCGGGCTGCCCATTTTTCCTGGCATCTTTCCACCTACAGGTGTACACATATGCATGGTCACCTTCTGCATGTCGAGTCACAGTCTCAACTGAGCCAGAAGCTACACTTGATGCTCTCTGTTCATGAATGGGGCAATCATGAAGGTTGGAGTTGCTACAGATTCTTCTTACCAGGGAAAGGGTCTTACTGTTTTTATCTTTTGGGCCACCAAATTTGAATCAACATAATGGCAGTGTCATTGGCTTAACGGTGAGAAAATCAAATCTTGTTGCTCCTTCAGCTCAGTTTGCTTCTGGACTGGGAATAGAGCCTTGCATTGATGGAATAAGGGCATCAGTACTTTTGGACAAGTTCTGTCAACTTTCAGGAGGAACAAAATCAAAGAGATTTTGGGAAAAAGGAAAAAGAAAATGAAGGTAGACAACAAACCCTAGGGCACATACTATATTATTTATTTTCTATATAAAATTGTTATTTTTTAATTTCTTTTCTCGTTAGGCAAATTAGCTTAAGATTAAATAAGATTTAATGCGTTAGATTTATTAACAATTCTATTAATTTTTAAAAATAATTTAAAACTTAAAATAATAAACTCGTTAATACCATAAATTTTTTAATACAATAAAATATCTTTTTTCTTACATATAATAAAATAGTATATTTTCTACTAAAAATAATAATTTATGATTTTATTATAATATTACTATTTATGTTTTACTAAAAACTATATATTTTTTAATTTACTTTCAATTACAAAATTATTTTCATTTTCAAAAAGACTTCAATTAAATTTAATTAATTAATATTATATAAATTGAATTTAAAATGTTTTTACAAAATCAAAATATATTTTTAAAAAAAATAATAATAATAATAATTTATCCGAACAAGTCTTTTTGTTTTTTTATTTTTAAAATCCTTTTATAATAATAAATGATCAAATATCCTTAATTTTATAAAACATTTAAAAACTTTTTTTTTATTCTTTAACATTAAAAAAGTTTCTAAAAAAACATAATAAATCATGATCAAATAAAAAATTTAAAAAATTAATTAAAGCACTTAATTGACTTGTATTGAAAAGAATATTAAAATTGTTTTTATATTATAGAAATTTTTGTTTCACTACAATAAAAAAATTGTTTCATAATTTAAAAAAAATTATTTATCTTTAACTTATATATAATTGTGAAATTAATTTTTATTTTTTTAATAAGACTTAACTTGAGTTTGATTTCATATTATTATAAATTAATTTTATAAAATTTTTATAAAATAAAAATAATATATTGTTTTTAAAAACAATACAAATTCTTTCATTCAAACGAACTTCTTGTTTTTTGTATTAAAACATCATGTCAAACACTCTAGTTTTTTGAAAATTCTAAAAAACTATTTTTAAAAACACCAAGAACAAGCCCTATATTTTTGCAAATATTCTGGTGCTTGGATGAGATAAGGATGAATACGTGTGTAATGGCCAAGGCATGCATAGAAGGGCATTTCTTTCATGCTGCAATTTTGATCTCCATGCATGGGATCCAGAAGACTCCAGAAGGTTAAAGGCACGTGCATTCTGGATGGCTATCACACATGCGCTCCGGGTGAGATGGAGACATGCATTTGGCATGACGATGAGACTTTTGAGAAGGATCCATTTTCTTTCGGGACATGACATCATGATGGTTTCGAGAAGAGTCTCACGTGAGGGAGCATCACCACAGGCCATGCAAGGAAGCTATTGCCAATCATGTTTTTGAACTGCCGGGCATTTAGGAGGCCGTTTTTGGGGAAGTCTCCGGAAGAGGAATCTTTTTGTTGAGGGAGCATGCACACCACACTGGGAATGGCGTAACAGCTATAGTTCCAGAGACTTTTGAGGTTGAAAAAATAGAGACTTCATCATCGACGAAGAAGCTCTTTTTGGCATTCTTGGAAACGAGACTTCGTCACCGACATAGAGATTTTGGGCATTTTTTGGAGTAGGAGAGTTCATCACCGACATAGGGAGTCACTTTTTGGGTGTTTTCTGGAGGAGTGCAAATTCTCATTGAAAAAGGCAAGTTCATAGCTGCCGGAGTAGTTCACCACCGTTGAAGCTTGTGGTTTGTTTCATCACTGCCGGAGTAGTTCGCCACCATTGAAGCTCGCTGGTTCGTTTATAGAGAGTCATCACCGCCATTAGAGTTCATTGTCATCGGAGAGCAATATTCACCATTGCAGTCCACCGATAGTGAGAAAGGATCATCAGACACCCATCTTTGGAGCTTCAGGATCTTCATATTCGAGGATAGAATTGCCATTTTCCTTTGGATATCCATTTTTCTGAGGGAACAAGAGATCACACCTGCATCATTATTCTTTTCTGGTTTCCGCGAACATCACAGGAGATTTTTCTACCATTTCAAATTAGCGTTCACCATTCTTCACCCTCATCTTGTCTGCAAGAGATCGCCATTCTTGTTATCCTTTTTTTCTGCACTCTTTTTAACTTTTCTTTTTTCCGTTTGGTTGCCGAGAAAATCTATATTTTCCTGTCCTTAAGTTTCTAGGAAACCACAAACTTGTAAGTATATTCTCGCCTTTCAAATGGGTGTTTCCAAGATTCCTGCTCTTTTTTTTTTTCTTTTTCTTTCCCTTCCTTTGATTCCTCAGCAACAAAAAAGATCATATTTGGAAATTGTTCCACAACTAGGATCGCTAACCCAGTAGGTCATTAACGGAAACTGTTTAGTTAAGAGGAAGAATTTTTGTCACGATTTCCCCGGAACCCTAATTTCTGTTTGGTTGCGCAGAAAAAACAAGGAAAGACTCCATTTATTTTAGTTTCAAACAATCGCCTATCCTCGGATTCGCTATTTTAGCTTGGAGTGTTTCCGGAGAGAGAGCTGAGAGGGAGGAGATTGGAGGTTTATGGTGATCAGGTATGATGAAACAACTGTTTTGACTAATCATTCAACTGTTTAGATTTCTTGATTATCTGGTTTGCTTGTCTAACTGTTTCAACCTGTTGACGATGCTCGATTCTTTGTTTCTCGACGTTACTCCGCCGGGCCATGCACTGTGTTTCCTTTCTGAATATAAAATTCTGAATGGAAATTTTGAGGAAATTAGGGTTTCCCATAATGAGATTGGATATATAATTGTTGGAACCCATGGTCAAATTCTTGAATTGCTATTTCGGGATACCCTAATTCCCTGTTTTTGGTATAAAGATAAAGATTTCAGTTCAGTTTCAAAGCAAAGTTCTACATTTAATCTCTGTTTTGATCTTCTTAACTATGGATGCCGACGAGCATGGTAACAAACGGGTGTTTCAACAACTTGGAGCTTCGAATGATAGTGGCAAACAACAAAAGGTTTGTTACCATTGGAGGGCAGGTAGGTGCAACAAGTTCCCCTGTCCGTACCTACCCAGAGAATTACCAGGTCCTCATCCCCAACAACACCAACCATTCATAAGCAATGGATCATAGTCCAAACGGCCAAATCAAGGAGTACATGACGATCACAACTTTTCTGGTGCATGAAGAAATCCTAAGTTTAATCCTACGTGGGGGCCGGTTCATGATGGTGGTGCAGGCAATAGAGCTCAAGGTAGTGGCGCGGGCAATAGAGTATTTAGGAAGATTGAGAAGCTTTGTAATTATTGGCTTCAAGGAAATTGTAGTTATGGGGATAAGTGCAAGTTTTTGCATTCTTGGAGTGTTGGTGATTGTTTCTATGAGTTTGACATAGCTTGAAGTGCATCAGAAGGTAATAAATTTGTTTGAATTTTGGTTACATTTGGAGTTCTTGTGCATTTGAATGGATGGGCTGATTTAGGTTTATTGGAGTTCCGCAACTAGGATCGCTAACCCAGTAGGTCATTAATGGAAGCTGTTTAGTTAAGAGGAAGAATTTTTGTCACGATTTCCTTGGAACCCTAATTTCTGTTTGGTTGCCCAGAAAAAAAACAAGGAAAGACAGAAATTGACTACCTGAACTTTGGATGTTGCTTTTGCTTCGTAGGGTAATTAGATCATTAGAAGATTATGAAAAATAAAGAGTAAAAAACAAAATGGTGGCTGTCAAGGTACATATCAGCTCTTATTCTTATTTAACTCCTTTTCTTTTCCTTTGTTTTGAATTGTGATAAAACTTTTCGTCTCCATAAATGTAGGGAAAATTGAATGCAGCTTCAAGTCAGGTTGCAGGAGATCAAAAAAATCTAAAGAGTGGTACATTTTACATTGTTTCTATAATGAGAAATTTTATATTCTCATGTATTAATTGGATGCTTAATTTAGTTTATAAAAATTATTAGTTTGATTGTTTTGTTGCTATAATGCTTACTCTAGTTTCTTTTAAAAATCATTAGTTTGGTTAATCTTTTGATATCATGTTTAGTTTACTTTTCACAAAATTATTAGTTTGGTTGGTTTGTTGATGTTGTGCTTGGTATAATTCTTTTAAGAATCATTAGTTTGGTTACTCTATTAATCTCATACTTAGTTTAGTTTTTAAACATTATTTGTTTGCTTGTTTTCATGATATTATAATAAGTTTAGTTTCTTTTAAAAGTCATTAGTTCGGTTAGTCCGTTGATCTCATATTTAGTTTAATTTTTAAAAGTTATTAGTATGATATATTTACTGATACTATGCTTCGTTTAATTTCTTTTAAAAATCATTAATTTAGTTATCCTTTTGATCTTATGCTTAATTTAGTTTTGAAAAATTATAAGTTTTGTTGCTTTGTTGATATAATGCACAATTTAGTTTTCTTTAAAACACATTAGTTTAGTTATTATGTTGATCTCATGTTTTGTTTAGTTTTTAAAAATTATTAGTTTGGTTGCTTTGTTGATATCATGGTTTGTTCAATTTTTTTTTAAATAATTAGTTTAGTTATTTAGTTAATCTCATTTTTAGTTTTGGTTTTAAAAATTATTAGTTTGGTTGCTTTGCTGATATTATGCTTAGTTTAGTTTTTTTAATGTGAAATTAGTTTAGTTATTCAATTCATCTCATATTTAGTTTCGTTTTAAAAAATTATTAGTTTGGTTACTCTGTCAATTTGTTTGGTTTAATTATCTTAAAAATCATTGGTTAGATTATTTGTTTAATCTCGTGCATAGTTTAGTTTTACTTTATTAGTTTGGTTGCTTTGTGGATATCACCTTTAGTTTAGTTTCTATTAAAAATCATTAGTTGGGTTATTTCGTTGATCTCATGTTTAGTTTAGTTTTTGAAAATAATTAGTTTGGTTGCTTTGTTGATATTTTGCCTAGTTTAATTCTATTAAAAATCATTAGGTTTGTTATTTGGTTGATCTCATATTTAGTTTAGTTTCTAAAAAATTATTAGTTTGGTTGTTTTGTTCATATTATGCTTTGTTTAGTTTCTTTTAAAAATCGATTTAGAAGCAATCTATCGGCGAAAAAATCGAGCGTGGGGCGACGTGTGGCGACAAGCAGGAAGAGCACAACAAATCGCCGATTGTTTGAATTTTTTTTTTTAAAATTATGTATATTGATATTTTTTTTAATTATTCATTTTAAATTTATCTTTTATTTTAAATTTATATTATCATTTTATTTTTAACTACATTTCATATTTATCTCATTAATCCTATTTTAAAAAATTACTATCACTTCACTTTTAATTTTTTATTTATTCTTTTAATTTTATATTTTAAAAATATAATTTTACTAAAAAATTGCTACAATATAAAAAATTAATGAAGTTTGAATATTTTATAAATTAAAATTAATTTGATAAGATAAATTATTAATAATTTTAATTATTTAAACAAATTAATGTTAATAAAAAAGTTGTCACCACATATTTATAATAAAATTTTAGAAATTAAATCTCAAATAAAATATTTTATATAAATCAATTTAAATTTTTATTTAAAATGTAATAAAACATGTTTTAATAGAAGTATTTTTAATTTTTAAAATAAATGAATATAAATATATTAAAGGAATTTAAGCTATTTTTTTTAATAAAAATTTGATAAATATTATATATAATAGTATTTATGTTAATTACACTTACAAAAGAACTTTAATATGTGTATTTTTACTTATTTTATCATTTTTTATAAAAGTTTTCTAAACATTTTCATGAATTTTGAACTATTATTCTATCGATATTTCTGTCAAAATATTCATCGATATTTATTCGATATATTCAATATATCTGTAAAATCCAAGTACCGATATATGTGTTTACAGATATTTTAAACATTGGTTATGCTTGGTATAATTCTTTTAAAAATCATTAGTTTGATTACTTAATTAATCTCACACTTAGTTTAGTTTTTAAACATTATTAGTTTGCTTACTTTCATGATATTAGTTTCTCTTTCATGATATTATACTAAATTTAGTTTCTCTTTCATGATATTATACTCAGTTTAGTTTCTTTTAAAAAGTCAGTTAATCTCATGTTTAATTTAGTTTTGAAAAATTATTACTTTGGTTTCTTTGTTGATATTATGCTTACTTCAGTTTTTTTTTTTTGTTTGTTTTTTTTTTTTTTTTAAAAAAAAAAAATCGTTAGTTTGGTTGTTTTGTTCATATTATGATTTGTTTAGTTTCTTTTAAGATTCATTAGTTTGGTTATTCCTTTCATCTTATACTTAGTTTAGTTTATAAAAATTATTAGTTTGGTTGCTTTGTTGATGTTATACTTAGCTTAGTTTCTTTTAAAAATCATTAGTTATGTGGTTATTCCATTAATCTCATGTTTTGTTTAGTTTGTAAAAAATTATTAATTTGGGTGCTTTGTTGATATTGTGCTTAGTTTAGTTTATTTTAAAAATGATTAGCATGGTTATTTTTTTTTTTTATCTCATGCTTAATTTAGTTTTGAAAAATTATTAGTTTGGTTTCTTTGTTGATATTATGCTTAGTTTAGTTTTTAAAATCATTAGTTTGGTTATTTTGTTGATCTCATGTTTAGTCTAGTTTTTAAAAATTATTAGTATGGTTGGTTCATTGATATTATGCTTAGTTTAGTTTCTTTTAAAAATCATTATGTTTTGTTTAGTTTTTCAGTTTATCTCATGTTTAGTTGAGGTTTAAAAAATTATTAGTTTTCTCATCATTGGGATAATATCCTAGGTTCTATATAAGTTTATTCTTTGTTTATTTTGCTTTCCCGTCATTGGGGCGCCATCGTAGGTTCTAATATAAGTAAATGTTAGTTCATTTCGTTTCTCATCAATAGGACTGCATCCTAGATTGAATATAAGTTTCTTCTCTCTTCATTTGGTTTCTCATCATTTAGACACCATCCTAGGTTCTATGTAAGTTTCTTCTTTGTTAATTTTGTTTTTCATCATTGGGACAACATCATAGGTTGTACCTCTGTTTATTCTGTGTTTATTTTGTTTCTCATCATTCGGAGGCAAAGCTAGGTTCTATCTAAACATAATCTTGTGTTCCATTGGTTTCTCATCATTGGGACACAATCCTAGGTTGTTTCTAAATTTAATTGTTTGTTCCTTTGTTTCTTGTCAATGGAGCACCATCCAAGATTCTAACACCGTTTATTCTTTATTCATGTGGTTTCTCATTATTGAGACAACATACTAGGTTGTATCTAAGTTTCGTATTTGTTTCTTTTGCTTTTCATCATTGCAACACCATTAATTTCTATTTCATTTTATTCTTTGTTCATTTTGTGTCTGATAAGTGGAATGTTATCCTAGGTTCTATTTAAGCTTAATTGTTTGTTCCATTGGTTTCTCATCATTGGGACACCATCCTAAGTTCTTTATTAGTTTATTCTATGTTCATTTGGTTTCTAATTATTGGGACGCCATCCTAGGTTCTATCTGTGCTTAATCATTTGGTTTCTAATTTATGGGAACAACTTAGGTTCTTCCTCAATTTATTCTTTGTTTGTTTGGTTTCATATCATTGGGAAGACATCCTAGGTTTTGTATAAGTTTAATCGTTTGTTCGTTTGGTTTCTCATCATTGTGACACCCTCCTTGCTTCTATTTAGGTTTCTTCTTTGTTCCTTTGGTTTCTCATCATTAGGACACCATCCTATGTTCTATCTTAGTTTATTATTTCTTTGTTTGTTTTTTCATGATTGGGGCGTCATCCTTGGTTCTATCTAACATTAATCATTTGTTTCTTGATTCTTGAATATTAGGACACCATCATTGGTTTGATGCTTATTCCTTTGGTTTCTCATCCTTAGGACAATATCCTGGGTTCTATCTAATGTTATTATTATTTTTTATTTACTTTCACATTATTGGGATGCCATCTTAAGTTCTATCTAAAGCTTAAATGTTAGTTCCTTTTGTTCTCATCAATAGGACTACATCCTAGGGTGAATCGAAGTTTCTTCTTTGTTCCTTTGGTTACTAATCATTGGGAAACCATCTCAGATTCTATCTAAATTTCTTCTTTGTTACTTTTTTTTCTCCTCATTGAGACACCATCATATGTTTTATCACAGGTTATTCTTTGTTCATTTCATTTCTCATCACTGGGATGCAAAACTAGGTTTTATCTAAAGATAATTGTTTGTTCCTTTGGTTTCTCGTCATTGGGAAGCCATCACAGGTTGTTTCAAAACTTAATCGTTTGTTCCTTTGGTTTCTCCTCATTGGGACACCATCCTATATTCTATCTCAGTTTATTTTTTGTTCATTTGGTTTCTCATCATTGGAACACCATTCTAGGTTGTATCCAAGTTTCTTCTTTATTACTTTTGTTTCTGATCATTAGGACACCATTCTAGTTTTTATATCAGTTTAGTCTTTGTTCATTTGGTTTTTGATCAATGGAATGCTCCTAGGTTCTTTCTAAGCTTAATCGTTTGTTCCTTTGGTTTCTCATCATTGGGACACCATCCTAGGCTCTTTCTCAATTTATTCTTTGTTCATCTGGTTTTTAATTATTGGGACGTCATCCTAAGTTCTATCTAAGTTTGCTTTTTGTTAGTTTTGTTTCTCATCATTGGGACACCATTCTACTTACTAATTATCCTTAATCGTTTGTTCCTTTACTTTCTCATCATTGGGACATGATCATAGGTTTGATTTAAGTTTGATGTTTGTTCCTTTGGTTTCTCATCATTGGGACACTATCCTAGGTTATATCACATATTCTTTGTTTATTTGTTTTCCTATGATTCCATCCTTGGTTCTATCTTATAGCTTAAACGTTAGTTCCTTTTGTTACTCATCAATAGGACTGCATCTTAGGCTGAATCTAAGTTTCTTCTTTCTTCCTTTTGTTTCTCATCATTGGGATTGGTTCCCAGATTCTATCTAAGTTTCTTCTTTGTTAATTTATTTTCTCATCATTGGGACACCATCATAGGTTTTGTTTATTCTTTGTTCCTTTGATTTCTCAATATTGGGAGGTTCTTTCTAAAATTAATCAATTTGTCCTTTGGTTTCTCATCATTGGGACACCATCTTAGGTTCTACCTCAATTTATTTTTTGTTTATTTGGGTTCTTAACATTGGGTACCGTCCTAAGTTGTATCTAAGTTTCTTATTTGTTACTTTCGATTCTCATAAGTGGGACACCATTCTAGTTTCCGTTTCTGTTTATTCTTTGTTCATTTGGTTTATGATCAGTGGAACGCTATCCTAGGTTTTATTTCAGCTAAATTGTTTTTTCCTTTAGTTTGTCATCGTTGGGACTCCATCCTAGGTTCTTTCTACACTTAATCATATGCTCTTTTTTTTTTTCTTGTCATTTGGGACACCATCATAGGTTATATCTCAATTTATTCTTTGCTCATTTGGTTTTTCATCATTGGAACACCATCCTAAGATGTATCTAAGTTTCTTCTTTATTACATTTGTTTCTCATCATTGGGAAACCATTCTAGTTTCTATCTCAGTTTATTCTTTGTTCATTTGGTTTTTGATAAGTGGACAGCTATCCTAGGTTCTATTTGAGCTTAAACGTTTGTTCCTTTGCTTTGTCATCATTCTGACAAAATCCTGTGTTCATTCTCAATTTAATATTTGTTTCATTTGGTTTCTAATTATTCGGATGTCATTCTAGGTTCTAAGCATCTTTTCTATTACGTTTGTTTCTAATCATCGGGACATCGTCCTAAGTTTTTTCTTTTTTCATTTGGTTTCATATATCATTGGAAAGACATCATAGGTTCAATATAAGCTTAATATTTTGTCTATTTGGTTTCTCATCATTGCGACACCCTCCTAGGTTCTATCTAGGTTTCTTCGTATTTCCTCTTGTTTCTCATCATTGGGACACCATCCTATGTTCTATATTAGTTTATTCTTTATTTGTTTCATTTCTCATCATTGGAACGTCATCCTAGGTTTTATCCATGTTTCTTCTTTTTTCCTTTGGTTTCTCATCTTCACTACACTATCCTAGGTTTTATCTCCGTTTTCTCTTTATCTTTAAGATGGATTCTTATGAGTGGTGTGCTTTATTAATATTTCTTATCTTTAAAGGGATTAATTTCTTATCATTTTAGTGGCGAACTTATGTTGTTAACTTGCCGTTTTATTTCCTGAAAATGGTATCACCTCCAAAGGATGAGTGGTTTTTAACAATCTCCAAGACCTCTACGATCTTTTAGCCTGAATCTCTAACCTTCAAAGGGTTATAAGGTAAGTATTTAGAGGCAAAAGCCATGAGGATTTTGGTATCTAAGGGTTTCCAAATTAGAGTTGAATTTAAATTCATTTCTAAACTCAGCAGGACTTTTCTTGCCAATTAAGAGAACTAAAACCACTTGAGTTGGATTAACCGCTTAAACACTTTTTAGACGTACCTTTGACTGCACAACAACTCTTGAATTTTGATGGAGAGAAAGCCATTATGTAAAAAGATTTCTATGTTCAAATAAAAATTAGAACAAAATTGCCAACACATAAACAAGAGTCAATATTGAACAAGGTTATCGAAGAATTCGGCTCTGTACGAATTTAACTCATCATCACTATCACTATTAGAATCATTCATGGATGTAACAAAAGCTAACATGTCACTGGGATTGTACCTTGCATCTTCAAAAGTAATAGAAGTACTGTCCTATCTAAATTTAATAGTTTGTTCCTTTGGTTTCTCATCGTCTGGCAACCATCCACGGTTTTATGGAAGTTTATTCTTTCTCCCTTTAATTTCTCATCTTTGGGACGACATCGTAGGTTCTATCTAAGGTCATTCATTCTTTCCTTTGGTTTGTCATCATTGGGACGCCCCCTAGGGCATATCTAAGCTTAATTGTCTGTTCCTTTAATTTCTCATCATTTGGACACCATCCTAGGGTCTATCTAAGTTTATTCTTCATCCCTTTTATTTCCTATCATTGGAACGCCATCTAGGTTTAATCTATGTTCATTTGTTTGTTCCACTTGTTTTTCATCATTAGGACAGCTTTCTAGGTTCTATCTAGGCTCATTCCTTTTTCCCATTTGTAACTAATCAGTGGGACATGATCTTTTGGTTTCTCATCGTTTGGACACAACCTAGGTTTTATGGAAGTTTATTCTTTCCTCCTTTGGTTTCTCATCTTTTATCATCATTCGGCGACCATCTAGGTTTTATGGAACTTTATTCTTTCTCCCTTTGGTTTCTCATCTTTGGGATGACATCGTAGGTTCTATCTAAGCTCATTCCTTCTTTCCTTGGCTTTGTCATTATTGGGATGCCCACTAGGCCCTATCTAAGCTTAATTGTTTGTTCCTTTAATTTCTCATCATTTGGACACCATCCTAGGTTCTATCTATGTTTATTCTTCATCCCTTTTTTTTCCTATCATTGAAACGCTATCTAGGTTTTATCTAAGTTCATTTGTTTCTTGCACTCGTTTTTCATCATTGGGACATTTCTAGGTTCTATCTAAGCTAATTCTTTTTTTTTTTTTCAATTTGTAACTAATCATTGGGGCAAGATCCTTTGGTTTCGCATCGTTCGGACACCATCTAGGTTTTATGAAAGTTTATTCTTTCTCCATTTGGTTTCTCAACTTTGGGACGACATTGTAGGTTCTATCTAAGGTCATTCATTCTTTCCTTGGCTTTGTTATTATTGGGATGCCCACTAGGCCCTATCTAAGCTTAATTGTTTGTTCCTTTAATTTCTCATCGTTTGGACACCGTCCTAGGTTCAATCTTTGTTTATTCTTCATCCCTTTTGTTTCCTATCATTGGAACACCATCTAGGTTTAATCTAATTTCATTTGTTTCTTCCACTCGTTTTTCATCATTGGGACAACTTTCTAAGTTCTATCTATGCTCATTCATTCTTTCCTTTGGTTTTTCATCATTGGCAAGCCCCGTGAGGCCCTATCTAAGCTTAATTGTTTGTTCCTTTAATTTCTCATCGTTTCGACACCATCCTAGGTTCTATCTATGTTTATTCTTAGTCCCTGTTGTTTCCTATCATTGGAACGTCATCTAGGATTTATCTAAGTTCATTTGTTTGTTCCACTCGTTTTTCATCACTGGGACAACATTCTAGGTTCTATCTAAGGTCATTCCTTTGTTCCATTTGTAACTACTCATTGGGACATGATCCTTTGGTTTCTCATTGTTTGAACACCATCTAGGTTTTTTGGATGTTTATTCTTTCTCCCTTTGTTTTCTTATCTTTGGGATGACATTGTAGGTATCTAAGGTCATTCAATCTTTCCTTTGGGTTGTGATCATTGGGACGCCCCCTAGGCCCTATCTAAGCTTAATTATTTGTTTCCTTAATTTCTCATAGTTTGGGCCATATCATAGGTTCTATCTACGTTTATTCTTCATCCCTTTTATTTCCTAACATTGGAACGCGATCGACGTTTTATCAAAGTTCATTTGTTTGTTGCACTCGTTTTTCATCATTGGGACAGCTTTTTAGGTTCTAACTAAGCTGATTCCGTTTTTCCATTTGTAAGTAATCATTGGGACATGATCCTTTGGATTCTCATCGTTTGGACACCATCGTGGTGTTATGGAAGTTATTCTTTCTCCCTTCAGTTTCTCATCTTTGGGATGACATCGTAGCTTCTTTCTAAGGCCATTCAATCTTTCCTTTGGTTTGTCAACATTGGGACGCCCCCTAGAACCTATCTATGTTTAATTATTTGTTTCTTTAATGTCTCATAGTTTGGGCACCATCCTAGGTTCTATCTATGTTTATTCTTCATCCCTTTTATTTCTATCATTGGAACGTGATCTAGGTTTTACCTAAGTTCATTTGTTTGTTGCACTCGTTTTTCATCATTGGTTCTTTCTAAGGTCATCCATTGTTTCCTTGGGTTTGCCATCATTGGAATGCCCCGTAGTCCCTATCTAAGCTTAATTGTATGTTCCGTTAATTTCTCACTGTTTAGACACCATCCTAGTTTCTATCCTTGTTTATTCTTCATCCCTTTTGTTTCCTATCATTGGAACACACTCTAGGTTTTATCTAAGTTCATTTGTTTGTTCCACTCGTTTTTCATCACGGGGACAACTTTCTAGGTTCTATCTATGCTCATTCCTTTTTTCTATTTGTGACTAATCTTTGGGACACGATCCTTTGGTTTATCATTGTTTGGAAACTATCCAGGTTTTATGGAAGTTTATTCTTTCTCCATTAGGTTTCTCATCTTTGGGATGACATTGTAGGTTCCTTCTAAGGTCATCTATTCTTTACTTTGGTTTGTCATCATTGGAACGCGCACAGGCCCTATCTAAGCTTAATTGTTTGTTCCTTTAATTTCTTATTGTTTAGAAACCATCGTAGGTTCTATCTAAGCTTAATTTTTTGTTTATTTAATTTCTCATCATTTGGACACCATCTTGGGATCTATCTATGTTTATTCTTCATCCCTTTTGTTTCTTATCATTGGAACACCATCTAGGTTTAATCTCAGTTCATTTTTTTGTTCCACTCGTTTTTCATCATTGGGACAACTTTCTAGGTTCTATCTAAGCCATTCCTTTTTCACATTGGTAACTAATCATTGGGACATGATCTTTTCGTTTCTCATTCTTTGGAAACCATCTAGGTTTGATGGAAGTTTATTCTTTCTCCATTTGGTTTCTTATCTTTGGGACGACATCGTATGTTCTTTTTTGTAAGGTCATTCATTGTTTACTTTGGTTTGTCATCATTAGGACGCCCCCTAGGCCCTATCTAAGCTTTATAGTTTTTTCCTTTAACTTCTCATCGTTTAGACCATGTTTTAGGTTATATCTATGTTTATTCTTCATCCCTTTGGTTTGCTATCATTGGAACGCAATCTAGGTTTTATCTAAGTTCATTTGTTTGTTCCACTCGTTTTTCATAACTGGGACAGCATTCTGGGTTCTATCTAAGGTCATTCTTTTTTTCCATTTGTAACTACTCATTGGGACTTTTGCCTTTGGTTTTTCATTGTTTTGGACACCATCTAGGTTTGACGGAAGTTTATTCTTTCTCCATTTGGTTTCTCATTTTGTGACGACATCGTAGGTTCTTTCTAAGGTCATTCCTTCTTTACTTTGGTTTATCATCACTGACATGCCCCCCTAGGCCCGATCTAAACTTAATTATTTGTTACTTTAATTTCTCATCGTTTGGACAACATCCTAGGTTCTATCTATGTTTATTCTTCATCCCTTTTCTTTCCTATGATTCCAGGTTCTATCGAAGGTCATTCCTTTTTTCCATTTGTAACTAATCATTGGGACATGATCGTTTGGTTTCTCATGGTTTGGACACCATCTAGGTTTTATGGAAGTTTATTCTTTCTCCCTTTGGTTTCTCATCTTTGGGATCACCTCATAGGTTCTTTCTAAGGTCACTTAGTCTTTCCTTTGGTTTGTCATCATTGCAACGCCCCCTAGGCCTTATCTAAGTTTAATTTTTTGTTTCTTTAATTTCTCATCGTTTGGGCACCATCCTAGATTTTATATATGTTTATTCTTCTTCCCTTTTGTTTCCTATAATTGGAACGCGTTCTAGATTTTATCTAAGTTCATTTCTTTGTTCCAATTGTTTTTCATCATTGGGACAACTTTCTTGGTTCTATCTAAGCTCATTCCTTTTTTCCATTTGTAACTAATCATTGGGACATGATCCTTTGGTTTCTCATCGTTTGGACACCACCTAGGTTTTATGGAAGTTTATTCTTTCTCCCTTTGGTTTCTTGTCTTTGGGACGACATTCTAGCTTCTTTCTAAGGTCATTCATTCTTTCCTTTGGTTTGTCATCATTGGGATTCCCCCTAGGCCCTATCTAAGCTTAATTCTTTGTTCCTTTAATTTCTCGTCGTTTGGACACCATCCTAGGTTCTAACTATGTTTATTCATCATCCCGTTTGTTTCCTATCATTGGAACGCGATCTAGGTTTTATCTAAGTTCATTTCTTTGTTCCACTCGTTTTTCATTATTGGGACAGCTTCCTAGGTTCTATCTAAGCTGAATGTTTTTTTCCATTTGTAACTAATCATTGGGACATGATCCTTTGGTTTCTCATCGTTTGGACACCACCTAGGTTTTATGGAAGTTTATTCTTTCTCCCTTTGGTTTCTCATCTTTGGGACGACATCGTAGGTTCTTTCTAAGGTCATTCATTCTTTCCTTGGGCTTGTCATCATTGGGATGCTTCCTAGGGCTTATCTAAGCTTAATTGTTTGTTCCTTGAATTTCTCTTTGTTTGGACACCATCCTAGGTTCTATCTATGTTTATTCTTCATCCCTTTGGTTTCCTATCATTGGAATGTCATCTAGGTTTTATCTAATTTCATTTGGTTGTTCCACTCGTTTTTCATCATTGGGACATTCCTTTGGTTTCTCATCGTTTGGACACCATCTAGTTTATTCTTTCTCTCTTTGGTTTCTCATCTTTGGGACGACATCATAGGTTCTATCTAAGGTCATTCATTCTTTCCTTGGGTTTGTTATCATTCGGACACCCCCTAGGCCCTATCTAAGGTTAATAGTTTTTTCCTTTAATTTCTTGTCGTTTGGAAACCATCCTAGGTTCTATCTATGTTTATTTTTCATCCCTTTTGTTTCCTATCATTGGAACGCCATCTAGGTTTTATCTAAGTTCATTTGTTTGTTTCACTTGTTTTTCATCATTGGGACAGCTTTCTAGGTTCTATCTAAGCTCATTGCTTTTTTCCATTTGTAACTAATCATTGGGACATGATCCTTTTGTTTCTCATTGTTTGGACACCATCCCAGGTTCTATATAAGTTTATTCTTTCCTCCCATTTCTAATTATTTTGTGACCATCTTAGGTTTTATCTAAATTTAATATTTTGTTTCTTTGATTTTTTATCACTGGGACACCATTGTAGGTTCTATGTCATATTATTTTTTGTTCCTTTGGTTTCTCATCATTCTAACGTCATGATAAGTTCTATCTAAGCCTAGTCGTTTGTTCCTTTGGTTTCTCTTCCGTGGGATGCCATTCTAGGTTTAGTTTTTTTGTTTAATCATTATCTGAACTTCATTCCAATTCAAATATATTGTTATCTTCTTTATTTAGCTTTTTATAAAATATAAGAAACTATAATACACTGTGCAAATTAAGTACTCTGATCGAGGAATAATCTATGAATTAATTTTAAGTCATATTGAAATAACAAAACTAGGGCACAAACAATCCAATCATACCCAATGTAAAAACATTTGGCTTAATTATGGCAACCTCACCTTGGATTTCTAAGAATTGATAGGAACATTTGGCTTAAATGAATTTATGGTATATACAATGAGAGGTGGTTCATTGATGGACACCATCCTAGGTTTTATCTCTGTTAATTCTTCATCCCTTTTGTTTCCAATCATTGGAACGCGATCTACGTTTTATCTAAGTTCATTTCTTTGTTCCACTCCTGTTTTTTTTTTCATTGGGACAGCTTTCTAGGTTCTATCTAAGCTGAATGCTTTTTTCTATTTGTAACTAATCATTGGGACATGATCCTTTGGTTTCTCATCGTTTGGGCACCATCTAGGTTTTATGGAAGTTTATTCTTTCTCCCTTTGGTTTCTCATCTTTGGGACGACATCGTAGGTTCTTTGTAAGGTGATTCATTCTTTCCCTTGATTTATTTGTTTAATTTATCATTGTTTGGGCACCAACCTAGGTTCTATCTATGTTTATTATTCATCCCTTTTGTTTCCTATCATTGCAACACGATCTAGGTTTTATCTAAGTTCATTTGTTTGTTCCACTCGTTTTTCATCATTGGGACAACATTCTCGGTTCTATCAAAGGTCAGTCCTTTTTCGCCTTTGTATCTACTCATTGGGACTTTTTCCTTTTGTTTCTCATCGTTTGGCAACTATATAGGTTTGATGGAAGTTTATTCTTTCTCCATTTGGTTTCTCATTTTGGGACAACATCGTAGGTGCTTTCTATGGTGATTCATTCTTTACTTTGGTTTGTCATCATTGGGACGCCCCCTAGGCCTATCTAAGCTTAGGTTTTTGTTCCTTTAATTTCTCATCGTTTATACACCATCCTAGGGTGTATCTATGTTTATTCTTCATCCCTTTTGTTTCCTATCTTTGGAACGCGATATAGGTTTTATCTAAGTTCAATTGTTTGTTCCAGTCGTTTTTCATCAATGCGACAGCTTTCTAGGTTCAACCTATGCTCATTGCTTTTTTCCATTTGTAACTAATCATTCGGACATGATCCTTTGGTTTCTCATCGTTTGGAGACCATGTAGATTTTATGGAATTTTATTCTGTCTCCATTTGGTTTCTCTTCTTTGGGACGACATCCTTTGGTTTCTCATTCATTCTTTCCGTTGGTGTGTCATCATTGGGACGCTCCCTAGGCTCTATCTAAGTGTAATTATTTGTTTCTTTAATTTGTCATTATTTGGACACCATCCTAGGTTCTATCTATGTTTATTCTTCATCCCTTTTGTTTCCTATCATTGGAACGCCATCTAGGATTTATCTAAGTTCATTTGTTTGTTCCACTTATTTTTCATCGTTGGGACAGCTCTCTAGGTTCTATCTAAGCTCATTCCTTTTTTCCTTTTGTAACTACTAATAGGGACATGATCCTTCGGTTTCTCATCGTTTGGACACAACCTAGGTTTTATGGAAGTTTATTCTTTCTCCCTTTGGTTAAGTTCATTTGTTTGTTCCACTTGTTTTTCTTCATTGGGACAACTTTCTAGGTTCTATCTAAGCTCATTCCTGTTTTCCTTTTGTAACTAATCATTGGGACATGATCCTTTGGTTTCTCATCGTTTGGACACCACCTAGGTTTTATGGAAGTTTATTCTTTCTCACCTTTGGGATGACATCGTAACTTCTTTCTAAGGTCATTCATTCTTTCCTTGGGCTTGTCATCATTGGGATGCCCCCTAGGGCTTATCTAAGCTTAATTGTTTGTCCCTTTAATTCCTCCTCGTTTGGACACCATCCTAGGTTCTATCTATGTTTATTCTTCATCCCTTTTGTCCTCATCATTGGAACGCGATCTAGGTTTTAACTAAGTTCATTTGTTTGATCTACTCGTTTTTTTTTATCAGTGGGGCAGCTTTCAAGGTTTTATCTACGCTCATTCCATTTTTCCATTTGTAACTAATCATTGGGACACGAACCTTTGGTTTCTCACTGGTTGGACACCATCTAGGTTTGATGGAAGTTTATTCTTTCTCCATTTGGTTTCTCATCTTTGGGACGACATCTAAAGTTCTATCTAAGGTCATCCATTCTTTCCTTTGGTTTGTCATCATTGGAACGCCCCCTAGGCCGTATCTATGTTTAATCATTTGTTTCTTTAGTGTCTCATCGTTATGACACCACCCTATGTTCTATCTATGTTTATTCTTCATCCCTTTTGTTTCCTATCATTGGAACGCCATCTAGGTTCTATATAAGTTCATTTGTTTGTTCCACTTGTTTTTCATCATTGGGACAGCATTCTAGGTTCTATCTAAGCTCATTCCTTTTTTCCTTTTGTAACTAATCATTGGGACATGATCCTTTGATTTCTCATCGTTTGGACACGACCTAGGTTTTATGGACGTTTATTGTTTCTCACCTTTAGGATGACATCGTAACTTCTTTCTAAGGTCATTCATTCTTTCCTTGGGCTTGTCATCATTGGGATGCCCCCTAGGGCTTATCTAAGCCTAATTGTTTGTTCCTTTAATTTCTCATCGTTTGGACACCATCCTAGGTTCTATCTATGTTTATTCTTCATCCCTTTTGTCCTCATCATTGGAATGCGATCTAGGTTTTATCTAAGTTCATTTGTTTGATCTACTCGTTTTTTTATCATTGGGGTAGCTTTCTAGGTTCTATCTACGCTCATTCCATTTTTTGATTTGTAACTAATCATTGGGACACTAACCTTTGGTTTCGCACTGGTTGGACACCATCTAGGTTTGATGGAAATTTATTCTTTCTCCATTTGGTTTCTCATCTTTGGCACGATATCTTAGGTTCTATCTAAGGTCATCCATTCTTTTGTTTGGTATGTCATCATTGGGATGCCCCCTAGGCCCTATCTAAGTTTAATTATTTGTTTCTTTAGTTTCTCATCGTTTGGACACCACCCTATGTTCTATCTACGTTTATTCTTCATCCCTTTTGTTTCCTATCATTGGAACGCCATCTAGGTTTTATCTAAGTTCATTTGTTTGTTCCACTTGTTTTTCATCACTGGGACAACTTTCTAGGTTCTATCTAAGCTCATTTGTTTTTTCCTTTTGTAACCAATCATTGCGACATGATCCTTCGGTTTCTCATCGTTTGGACACCACCTAGGTTTTATGGAAGTTTATTATTTCTCACCTTTGGGATGACATCGTAACTTCTTTCTCAGGTCATTCATTCTTTCCTTGGGCTTGTCATCATTGGGATGCCCCCTAGGGCTTATCTATGCTTAATTGTTTGTTCCTTTAATTTCTCATCGTTTGGACACCATCCTAGGTTCTATCTATGTTTATTCTTCATCCCTTTTCTCCTCATCATTGGAACGCGATCTAGGTTTTATCTAAGTTCATTTGTTTGATCTAGTCGTTTTTTTATCATTGGGGCATCTTTCTAGGTTCTATCTACGCTCATTCCATTTTTCCATTTGTAACTAATCATTGGGACACGAACCTTTGGTTTCGCACTGGTTCGACACCATCTAGTTTTGATGGAAGTTTATTCTTTCTCCATTTGGTTTCTCATCTTTGGGACGACATCTTAGGTTCTATCTAAGGTCTTCCATTCTTTCGTTTGGTTTGTCATCATTGGGATGCCCCCTAGGCCCTATCTAAGTCTAATTATTTGTTTCTTTAGTTTCTCATCGTTCGGACACCACCCTATGTTCTATCTATGTTTATTCTTCATCCCTTTTGTTTCCTATCATTGGAACGCCATCTAGGTTTTATCTAAGTTCATTTGCTTGTTCCACTTGTTTTTCATCATTGGGACAGCTCTCTAGGTTCTATCTAAGCTCATTCCTTTTTTCCTTTTGTAACTAATCATTGGGACATGATCCTTCGGTTTCTCATCGTTTGTACACCACCTAGGTTTTATGGAAGTTTATTCTTTCTCCCTTTGGTTTCTCACCTTTGGGATGACATCGTAACTTCTGTCTAAGGTCATTCATTCTTTCCTTGGGCTTGTCATCAGTGGGATGCCCCCTAGGGCTTATCTAAGCTTAATTGTTTGTTCCTTTAATTTCTAATTGTTTACACACCACCCTATGTTCTATCTATGTTTATTCTTCATCCCTTTTGTTTCCTATCATTGGAACGCCATCTAGGTTTTATCTAAGTTCATTTGCTTGTTCCACTTGTTTTTCATCATTGGGACAGCTCTCTAGGTTCTATCTAAGCTCATTCCTTTTTTCCTTTTGTAACTAATCATTGGGACATGATCCTTCGGTTTCTCATCGTTTGTACACCACCTAGGTTTTATGGAAGTTTATTCTTTCTCCATTTGGTTTCTCATCTTTGGGACGACATCTTAGTTTCTATCTAAGGTCATCCATTCTTTCCTTTGGTTTGTCATCATTGGGACGCCCCCTAGGCCCATTCTATGTTTAATCATTTGTTTCTTTAGTTTCTCATCGTTATGACACTACCCTATGGTCTATCTATGTTTATTCTTCATCCCTTTTGTTTCCTATCATTGGAACGCCATCTAGGTTCTATATAAGTTCATTTGTTTGTTCCACTTGTTTCTCATCATTGGGACAGCATTCTAGGTTCTATCTAAGCTCATTTCTTTTTTCCTTTTCTAACTAATCATTGGGAAACGAACCTTTGGTTTCGCACAGGTTGGACACCATCTAGGTTTGATGGAAGTTTATTCTTTCTCCATTTGGTTTCTCATCTTTGGGACGACATCTTAGGTTCTATCTAAGGTCATCCATTCTTTCGTTTGGTATGTCATCATTGGGATGCCCCCTAGGCCCTATCTAAGTTTAATTATTTGTTTCTTTAGTTTCTCATCGTTTGGACACCACCCTATGTTCCCTATGTTCTATCTATGTTTATTCTTCATCCCTTTTGTTTCCTATCATTGGAACGCCATCTAGGTTCTATGTAAGCTCATTTCTTTTTTCCTTTTGTAACTAATCATTGGGACATGACCCTTCGGTTTCTCATCGTTTGGACACCACCTAGGTTTTATGGAAGTTTATTATTTCTCACCTTTGGGATAACATCGTAACTTCGTTCTAAGGTCATTCATTCTTTCCTTGAGCTTGTCATCATTGGGATGCCCCCTAGGGCTTATCTAAGCTTAATTGTTTGTTCCTTCAATTCCTCATCGATTGGACACCATCCTAGGTTTTATCTATGTTTATTCTTCATCCCTTTTGTCCTCATCATTGTAATGCGATCTAAGTTTTATCTAAGTTCATTTGTTTGATCTACTCGTTTTTTTATCATTGGGGCAGCTTTCTAGGTTCTATCTACGCTCATTGCATTTTTTCATTTGTAACTAATCATTGGGACATGATGCTTCGGTTTCTCATCGTTTGGACACCACCTAGGTTTTATGGAAGTTTATTATTTCTCACCTTTGGGATAACATCGTAACTTCGTTCTAAGGTCATTCATTCTTTCCTTGGGCTTGTCGTCATTGGGATGCCCCCTAGGGCTTATGTAAGCTTAATTGTTTGTTCCTTTAATTCCTCCTCGTTTGGACACCATCCTAGGTTCTATCTATGTTTATTCTTCATCCCTTTTGTCCGCATCATTGGAACGCGCTCTAGGTTTTATCTAAGTTCGTTTGTTTGATCTAATCTTTTTTTTTTTTTTTATCATTGGGCAGCTTTCAAGGTTGTATCTACGCTCATTCCATTTTTCCATTTGTAACTAATCATTGGGACACGAACCTTTGGTTTCGCACTGGTTGGACACCATCTAGGTTTCATGGAAGTTTATTCTTTCTCGATTTGGTTTCTCATCTTTGGGACGACATCATAGGTTCTATCTAAGGTCATCCATTCTTTCCTTTGGTTTGTCATCATTGGGACGCCCCCTATGCCCTATCTATGTTTAATCATTTGTTTCTTTAGAGTCTCATCGTTATGACACCACCCTATGTTCTATCTATGTTGATTCTTCATCCCTTTTGTTTCCTATCATTGGAACGCCATCTAGGTTCTATATAAGTTCATTTGTTTTATCCACTTGTTTTTCATCATTGGGACAGCATTCTAGGTTCTATCTAAGCTCATTCTTTTTTCCTTTTGTAACTAATCATTGGGACATGATCCTTCGATTTCTCATCGTTTGGACACCACCTAGGTTTTATGGAAGTTTATTCTTTCTCCCTTTGGTTTCTCACCTTTGGGATGACATCGTAACTTCTTTCTAAGGTCATTCATTCTTTCCTTGGGCTTGTCATCATTGGGATGCCCCCTAGGGCTTATCTATGCTTAATTGTTTGTTCCTTTAATTTCTCATCGTTTGGACACCATCCTAGGTTCTATCTATGTTTATTCTTCATCCCTTTTCTCCTCATCATTGGAACGCGATCTAGGTTTTATCTAAGTTCATTTGTTTGATCTAGTCGTTTTTTTATCATTGGGGCATCTTTCTAGGTTCTATCTACGCTCATTCCATTTTTCCATTTGTAACTAATCATTGGGACACGAACCTTTGGTTTCGCACTGGTTCGACACCATCTAGGTTTGATGGAAGTTGATTCTTTCTCCATTTGGTTTCTCATCTTTGGGACGACATCTTAGGTTCTATCTAAGGTCATCCATTCTTTCGTTTGGTTTGCCATCATTGGGATGCCCCCTAGGCCCTATCTAAGTTTAATTATTTGTTTCTTTAGTTTCTCATCGTTGGGACACCACCCTATGTTCTATCTATGTTTATTCTTCATCCCTTTTGTTTGCTATCATTGGAACGCCATCTAGGTTTTATCTAATTTCATTTGTTTGTTCCACTTGTTTTTCATCATTGGGATAGCTTGCTAGGTTCTATCTAAGCTCATTCATTTTTTCCTTTGGTAACTAATCATTAGGACATGATCCATCGGTTTCTCATCGTTTGGACACCACCTAGGTTTTATGGAAGTTTATTCTTTCTCCATTTGGTTTCTCACCTTTGGGATGACATCGTAACTTCTTTCTAAGGTCATTCATTCTTTCCTTGCGCTTGTCATCATTGGGATGCCCCCTAGGGCTTATCTAAGCTTAATTGTTTGTTCCTTTAATTTCTCATCATTTGGACACCATCCTAGGTTCTATCTATGTTTATTCTTCATCCCTTTTGTCCTCATCATTGGAATGCGATCTACGTTATATCTAAGTTCATTTGATTGATCTACTCGTTTTTTTATCATTGGGACAGCTTTCTAGGTTCTATCTACGCTGATTCCATTTTTCCATTTGTAACTAATCATTGGGACACGAACCTTGGGTTTCGCATTGGTTGGACACCATCTTGGTTTGAAGGAAGTTTATTCTTTCTCCATTTGGTTTCTTATCTTTGGGACGACATCTTAGGAATGTAAGGTCATCCATTCTTTCCTTTGGTTTGTCACCATTGGGATGCCCCCTAGGCCCTATCCAAGTTTAATTATTTGTTTCTTTAGTTTCTCATCGTTCGGACACGACCCTATGTTCTATCTATGTTTATTCTTCATCCCTTTTGTTTCCTATCATTGGAACGCCATCTAGGTTTTATCTAAGTTCATTTGTTTGTTCCACTTGTTTTTCATCATTGGGACAGCATTCTAGGTTCTATCTAAGCTCATTCCTTTTTTCCTTTTGTAACTAATCATAGGGACATGATCCTTCGGTTTCTCATCATTTGGACACCACCGAGGTTTTATGGAAGTTTGTTCTTTCTCCCTTTGGTTTCTCACCTTTGGGATGACATCGTAACTTCTTTCTAAGATCATTCATTCTTTCCTTGGGCTTGTCACCATTGGGATGCCCCCTAGGGCTTATCTAAGCTTAATAGTTTGTTCCTTTAATTTCTCATCGTTTGGACACCATCCTAGGTTCTATCTATGTTTATTCTTTCTCTCTTTGGTACGACATCGTAGCTTCCTTCTAAGGTCATTCATTCCTTAGTTTGGTTTGTCATAATTGGGATGCCCCGTAGTCCCTATCTGAGCTTAATTGTATGTTCCTTTAATTTCTCACCGTTTAGACACCATCGTTTTTCATCATTGGGACAGCTTTCTAGGTTCTATCTATGCTCATTCCTTTTTCCCATTTGTAACAAATCATTGGGACATGAACCTTATGTTTCTCACTGGTTGCACACCATCTAGGTTTGATGGAAGTTTACTCTTTCTCCCTTTGGTTTCTCATCTTTGGGACATCGTAGGTTCTATCTAAGGTCATTCATTCTTTCGTTCAGTTTGTCATCATTGGCACGCCCCTTAGGCCCTATGAAAGCTTAATTATTTGTTCCTTTAACTCCTCATGGTTTAGACACCATACTAGGTTCTATCGATGTTTATTCTTCATCCATTTTGTTCCCTATCATTGGGACGCCATCTACGTTTTATCGAAGATCATTTATTTGTTCTACTCGTTTTTCGTCATTGGGATGCCCATTAGGCCCTAACTATGCTTAATAGTTTTTTCCTTTAATTCCTCACCATTAAACACCATCCTAGGTTCTCTCTATGTTTATTCTTCATCCCTTCTATTTGCTATCATTGGAACACCATCTAGTTTTAATCTAAGTTAATTTTTTTGTTTGACTCGTTTTTCATCATTGGGACAGCATTCTTTGTTCTATCTAAGCTCATTCCTTTTTTCCATTTATGACTAATCATTGGGACATGATCTTTTAACTTCTCATTGTTTGGATACCATCTAGGTTTTATGGAAGTTTAGTCTTTCTCCCTTTTGTGTCTCATCTTTGGGACGACATCGTAGGTTCTATCTAAGGTCATTCATTCTTTCCTGCGGTTTGTCATCATTGGCACACCCCTTAGGCTGTATCTAAGCTGAATTATTTGTTCCTTTAATTTCTCATCGTTTAGACACCATACTAGGTTCTATCCATGTTTATTCTTCATCCCTTTTGTATCTTATCATTGGAACACCATCTAGATTTTATCTAAGTTCATTTATTTGTTTGACTCATTTTTCGTCTTTGGGACAACTTTCTAGTTTCTATCTAAGCTAATTTCTTTTTTCCATTTGTAACTAATCATTGGGACATGATCCTTTGGTTTCTCATAGTTTGGACACCATCTAGGTTTGATGGATGATTATTCTTTCTCCATTTGGTTTCACATTTTGGGATGACATTATAGAATCTTTCTAAGGTCATTCGTTCTTTACTTAGGTTTGTCATCATTGGGATGCCCTGTAGGCCCTATTTAAGCTTGATTGTTTGTTCCTTTAATTTCGCATCGTTTAGACACCATCCAAGCTTATGTCTATGTTTATTCTTGATGCATTTTGTTTCCTATCGTTGGTAGGCCATCTAGATTTTATCTAAGTTCATTTATTTTTTCGGCTCGTTTTTCGTCATTGGGATAGCTTTCTAGGTTCTATCAAAGCTCATTCGTTTTTTCCATTTGTAACTAATCATTGGGACATGAGTTTTTGGTTTCTCAACGTTTGGACACCATCTAGGTTTGATGGATGCTTATTCTTTCTCAATTTCGTTTCTCATTTTTGGACGAGATCGTAGGTGCTATCTAAGGTCATTCATTCTTTAGTTTGGTTTGTCATCATGGGGACGCCCCCTAGGCCATATCTAAGCTTAATTTCTTGTTCCTTTAATTTCTCATCATTTAGACACCGTCCTAGGTTCTTTCTATGTTTGTACTTCATCCATTTTGTTTCCTATCATTGGAATACCATCAAGGTTTAATCTATGTTCATTTGTCTGTTCCACTCATTTTTCATCATTGGGACAGCTTTCTAGGTTCTATCTATGCTCATTCCTTTTTTTCCATTTGTAACAAATCATTGGGACAAGAACCTTATGGTTCTCACTGGTTGGACACCATCTAGGTTTGATGGAAGTTTATTCTTTCTTCCTTTGGTTTCTCATCTTTGGAACGACATTGTAGGTTCTAAGGTCATTCATTCTTTCCTTTGATTTGTCATCATCGGCATGACCTTCAGGCCCTATCTATGCTCATTACTTTTTTCCATTTGTAACTAATCATTGGGACATGAACCTTTGGAGTCTCATCGTTTCTACACCATCCCTTTGATGGAAGTTTATTCTTTCTCTATTTGGCTTCCCATTTTTGGATGACATCGTAGGTTCTTTCTAAGGTTATTCATTCTTTACTTTTGTTTGTCATCATTGGGACGCCCATTAAGCCCTTTCTAAGCTTAATTATTTGTTCCTTAAATTTCTCACTGTTTAGACACCATACAAGGTTCTATCTATGTTTATTCTTCATCCCTTTAATTTCCTATCATTGGAATGCCATCTAGGTGTTATCAAAGATCATTTATTTGTTCTACTCGTTTTTCATCATTGGGACGCACATTAGGCCCTATCTATGCTTAATAGTTTTTTCCTATAATTTCTCACCGTTAAAAAACATCGTGGTTCTGTCTATGTTTATTCTTCAACCCTTTATTTTGCTATCATTGGAACACCATCTAGGTTTAATCTAAGTTCATTTGCTTGTTCAACTCGTTTTTCATCATTGGGACAACTTTCTTGGTTCAATCTAAGCTCATTTCTTTTTTCCATTTGTGACTAATCATTGGGTTATGATCCTTTGCTTTCTCATTGTGTGGAAACCATCTAGGTTTCATGGAAGTTTATTTTTTCTCCATTTGGTTTCTCATTTTGGGACGGCGTTGTAGGTTCTTTCTAAGGTCATTCATTCTTTACTTTTGTTTGTCATCATTGGGACGCCCATTAGGCCCTATCTAAGCTTAATTGTTTGTTCCTTTAATTTCTCACCGTTTAGACACCATACAAGGTTCTATCTATGTTTATTCTTCATCCCTTTTGTTTCCTATCATTGGAACGCCATCTAGGTTTTATCGAAGATCATTTATTTGTTCTACTCGTTTTTCGTCATTGGGACGCCCATTAGGCCTTATCTATGCTTAATAGTTTTTTCCTTTAATTTCTCACCGTTAAACACCATCCTATGTTCTGTCTGTGTTTATTCTTCATCCCTTTATTTTGCTATCATTGGAACACCATCTAGGTTTAATCTAAGTTCATTTGTTTGTTCGACTCATTTTTCATCATTGGGACAACTTTCTTGGTTCTATCTAGGTTCATTTCTTTTTTCCATTTGTGACTAATCATTGGGTCATGATCCTTTGGAAACCATCTAGGTTTCATGGAAGTTTATTCTTTCTCCATTTGCTTTCTCATTTTGGGACGACATCGTAGGTTCTTCCTAAAGTCATTCATTCTTTACTTTGGTTTGTCATCATTGGGACGCCCCCTAGGCGATATCTAAGCTTAATTGTTTGTTTCTTTAATTTGTCATTGTTTGGACACCATCTAGGTTTTTTGGAATTTTAGTCTTTCTCCCTTTGAACCTCATCTTTGGGACGACATCGTAGGTTCTTTCTAAGGTCATTCATTCTTTACTTTGGTTTGTCATCATTGGCACACCCCTTAGGCCCTATCTAAGCTGAATTATTTGTTCCTTTAATTTCTCATCGTTTAGACACCATACTAGGTTCTATGTTTATTCTTCATCCCTTTTGTATCCTATCATTGGAACACCATCTTGATTTTATCTAAGTTCATTTATTTGTTCGACTCGTTTTTCGTCATTGGGATAGCTTTCTAGTTTCTATCTAAGCTCATTTCCTTTTTCCATTTATAACTAATCATTGGGACGTGATCCTTTGGACACCATCTAGGTTTGATGGATTTTTATTCTTTCTCATTTTGGGATGACATCGTTGGTTCTTTCTAAGGTCATTCGTTCTGTACTTAGGTTTCTCATCATTGGGACGCCACGTAGGCCCTATCTAAGCTTTATTGTTTGTTCCTTTAATTTCTCATCGTTTAGACACAATCCTAGTTTTTGTCTATGTTTATTCTTCATCTATTTTGTTTCCTATCATTTGAATGCCATCTAGATGTTATCTAAGTTCATTTATTTGTTCAACTCGTTTTTCATCATTGGGACAGCTTTCTAGCTTCTATCTAAGCTCATTCCTTTATTCCAATTGTAACTAATCATTTGGACACCATCTAGGTTTGATGGATGTTTATTCTTTCACAATACGTTTCTCATTTTTGGACAACATCGTATGTTGTTTCTAAGGTCATTCATTCTTTACTTTGGTTTGTCATCATTGGGACGCCTCCTAGGCGCTATCTAAGTTTAATTGTTTGTTCCTTTAATTTCACACCGTTTAGAGACAATCCTAAGTTCTTTCTATGTTTATACTTCATCCATTTTTTTCTATCATTGGAACACCACCTAGGTTTAATCTATTTTCATTTGTCTATTCCACTCGTTTTTCATCATTGGGACAGCTTTCTAGGCTCTATCTATGCTCATTCCTGTTTTCCATTTGTAACAAATCATTGGGACATGAACCTTTTGTTTCTCACTGGTAGGACACCATCTAGGTTTGATGGAAGTTTATTGTTTCTCCCTTTGGTTTCTCATCTTTGGGACAACATCGTAGGTTCTATCTAAGGTCATTCATTCTTTCCTTCAGTTTATCATCATTGGCACGCCGTTTAGGCCCTATGAAAGCTTAATTACTTGTTCCTTTAACTTCTCATTGTTTCGACACCATACTAGGTTCTATCTATATTTATTCTTCATCCCTTTAGTTTCCTATCATTGGGCCCTATCTATGCTAAATAGTTTTTTCCTTTAATTTCTCACCGTTAAACACCATCCTATGTTCTATCTAAGGTCATTCATTCTTTCCTGCGCTTTGTCATCATTGGCACACCCCTTAGGCCCTATCTAAGCTGAATTATTTGTTCCTTTGTCATCATTGATGGAAGTTTATTGTTTCTCCCTTTGGTTTCTCATCTTTGGGACAACATCGTAGGTTCTATCTCAGGTCATTCATTCTTTCCTTCAGTTTATCATCATTGGCACGCCGCTTAGGCCCTATGAAAGCTTAATTATTTGTTCCTTTAACTTCTCATTGTTTCGACACCATACTAGGTTCTATCTATATTTATTCTTCATCCCTTTAGTTTCCTATCATTGGGACGCCCATTGGGCCCTATCTATGCTTAATAGTTTTTTCCTTTAATTTCTCACCGTTAAACACCATCCTATGTTCTATCTATGTTTATTCTTCATCCCTTTATTTTGCTATCATTGGAACACCATCTAGGTTTAATCTAAGTTCATTTGTTTGTTCGACTCGTTTTTCATCATTGGGACAGCTTTCTTGGTTCTATCTGAGCTCATTTCTTTTTTCCATTTGTGACTAATCATTGGGTCATGATCATTTGGTTTCTCATCGTTTGGAAACCATCTAGGTTTCATGAAAGTTTATTCTTTCTCCATTTGCTTTCTCATTTTGGGACGACATCGTAGGTTCTTTCTAAGGTCATTCATTCTTTACTTTGGTTTGTCATCATTGGGACGCCCCCTAGGCGATATATAAGCTTAATTGTTTGTTTCTTTAATATGTCAATGTTTGGACACCATCTAGGTTTTTTGGAATTTTAGTCTTTCTCCCTTTGGTTTCTCATCTTTGGGACGACATCGCAGGTTCTATCTAAGGTCATTCATTCTTTCCTGCGCTTTGTCATCATTGGCACACCCCTTAGGCCCTATCTAAGCTGAATTATTTGTTCCTTTGTCATCATTGATGGAAGTTTATTGTTTCTCCCTTTGGTTTCTCATCTTTGGGACAACATCGTAGGTTCTATCTCAGGTCATTCATTCTTTCCTTCAGTTTATCATCATTGGCACGCCGCTTAGGCCCTATGAAAGCTTAATTATTTGTTCCTTTAACTTATTGTTTCGACACCATACTAGGTTCTATCTATATTTATTCTTCATCCCTTTAGTTTCCTATCATTGGGACGCCCATTGGGCCCTATCTATGCTTAATAGTTTTTTCCTTTAATTTCTCACCGTTAAACACCATCCTATGTTCTATCTATGTTTATTCTTCATCCCTTTATTTTGCTATCATTGGAACACCATCTAGGTTTAATCTAAGTTCATTTGTTTGTTCGACTCGTTTTTCATCATTGGGACAGCTTTCTTGGTTCTATCTGAGCTCATTTCTTTTTTCCATTTGTGACTAATCATTGGGTCATGATCATTTGGTTTCTCATCGTTTGGAAACCATCTAGGTTTCATGAAAGTTTATTCTTTCTCCATTTGCTTTCTCATTTTGGGACGACATCGTAGGTTCTTTCTAAGGTCATTCATTCTTTACTTTGGTTTGTCATCATTGGGACTCCCCCTAGGCGATATATAAGCTTAATTGTTTGTTTCTTTAATATGTCAATGTTTGGACACCATCTAGGTTTTTGGAATTTTAGTCTTTCTCCCTTTGGTTTCTCATCTTTGGGACGACATCCAGGTTCTATCTAAGGTCATTCATTCTTTCCTGCGCTTTGTCATCATTGGCACACCCCTTAGGCCCTATCTAAGCTGAATTATTTGTTCCTTTGTCATCATTGATGGAAGTTTATTGTTTCTCCCTTTGGTTTCTCATCTTTGGGACAACATCGTAGGTTCTATCTCAGGTCATTCATTCTTTCCTTCAGTTTATCATCATTGGCACGCCGCTTAGGCCCTATGAAAGCTTAATTATTTGTTCCTTTAACTTCTCATTGTTTCGACACCATACTAGGTTCTATCTATATTTATTCTTCATCCCTTTAGTTTCCTATCATCGGAACGCCATCTAGGTTTTATCAAAGATCATTTATTTTTTCTACTCGTTTTTCGTCATTGGGACGCCCATTAGGCCCTATCTATGTTTAATAGTTTTTTCCTTTAATTTCTCACCGTTAAACACAATCCTAGGTTCTGTCTATGTTTATTCTTCATCCCTTTATTTTGCTATCATTGGAACACCATCTAGGTTTAATCTAAGTTCATTTGTTTGTTCGACTCGTTTTTCATCATTGGGACAGCTTTCTTGGTTCTATCTGAGCTCATTTCTTTTTTCCATTTGTGACTAATCAATGGGTCATGATCCTTTGGTTTCTCATCGTTTGAAAACCATCTAGGTTTCATGGAAGTTTATTCTTTCTCCATTTGCTTTCTCATTTTGGGACGACATCGTAGGTTCTTTATGAGGTCATTCATTCTTTACTTTGGTTTGTCATCATTGGGACGCCCCCTAGGCGATATCTAAGCTTAATTGTTTGTTCCTTTAATTTCACATCGTTTAGACACCGTCCTAGGTTCTTTCAATGTTTATACTTCATCTATTTTGTATCCTATCATTGGAACACAATCTAGATTTTATCTAAGTTCGTTTATTTGTTGAACTCGTTTTTCGTTAGTGGGACAGCTTTCTAGGTTCTATCTATGCTCATTCCTTTTTTCCATTTACAAATCATTGGGACATGAACCTTATATTTCTTGCTCGTTGGACACCATCTAGGTTTGATGGAAGTTTATTCTTTCTCCCTTTGGTTTCTCATCTTTGGGACGACATCGTAGGTTCTATCTAAGTTCATTCATTCTTTCCTTTGGTTTGTCATGGTTGGGACACCCTTTAGGCCCTATCTAAGCTTAATTATTTGTTCCTTTAATTTCTCATCGTTTAGATACCATACTAGGTTCTATCTATGTTTATTCTTCATCCCTTTTGTTTCCTATCATTGGAACGCCATCTAGATTTTATCTAAGACCATTTATTAGTTCTACTCGTTTTTCGACATTGGGACAACCTTATAGGTTTTATCTAAGCTCATTCCTATTTTCCATTTGTGACTAATCATTGGGACACGATCCTTTGGTTCCTCATCATTATGGTTTCATGGAAGTTTATTCTTTCTCCATTTGGTTTCTCATTTTGGGACGACATTGTAGTTTCTTTATAAGGTCATTCATTCTTTACTTTTGTTTGTCATCATTGGGACGCCCCCTAGGACATATCTAAGCTAAATTGTTTGTTCCTTTAATTTCTCATCGTTTAAAGACCGTCCTAGGTTCTTTCAATGTTTATACTTCATCCATTTTGTATCCTATCATTGGAACACCATCTAGATTTTATCTAATTTCGTTTATTTGTTCGACTCGTTTTTTGTCATTGGGACAGCTTTCTAGGTTCTATCTAATTTCTCATTCCTTTTTCATTTGCAACAAATCTCCCTTTGGTTTCTCATCTTTGGGACGACATTGTAGGTTCTATCAAAGGTCATTCATTCTTTCCTTCGGTTTGTTATCATTGCCACGCCTCTTACGCCCCATCTAAGCTTAATTGTTTGTTCCTTTAATTTCTCATCGTTTAGACACCATACTAGGTTCTATCATTGTTTATTCTTCATCCCTTTTGTTTCCTATTATTGCAACGCCATCTAGATTTTATCTAAGTTCATTTGTTTGTTCCACTTGTTTTTCATCATTGGGACAGCTTTCTAGGTTCTATCTAAGCTCATTCCTTTTTTCCATTTGTAACTAATCATTGGGAAATGATCCTTTGGTTTCTCATCGTTTGGACACCATCTAGGTTGGATGGATGTTTATTCTTTCTCAATTTCGTTTCTCATTGTTGGACGACATCGTAGGTTATTTCTAAGCTCATTCATTCTTTACTTTGGTTTGTGATCATAGGGACGACCCCTAGGCTTAATTGTTTGTTCCTTTAATTTCTCACCGTTTAGACACCATTCTAGGTTCTGCGTATTTTTATACTTCATCGAATTTTTTTCCTATCATTGGAACACCATCTAGGTTTAATCTCAGTTCCTTTGTCTATTCCACTCGTTTTTCATCATTGGGACAGATTTCTAGGTTCAATCTAAGCTCATTCCTTTTTCCCATTCGTAACTAATCATTGGGACATGATCCTTTCATTTCTCATCGTTTGGACACCATCTAGGTTTGGTGGATGTTTATTCTTTCTCATTTTTGGACGACATCGTAGGTTTTGTCTAAGGTCATTCGTTCTTTCCTTTGGTTTGTCCTCATGGGGACGCCCCTAGGCGCTATCTAGGCTAAATTGTTTGTTCCTTTAATTTCTTACCGTTTAGACACTATCCTAGGTTCTGCGTATGTGTATAATTCAACCATTTTGTTTCCTATCATTGGAACACCATCTAGGTTTAATCTGAGTTCATTTGTCTATTCCACTTGTTTTTCATCATTGGGACAGCTTTCTAGGTTCTATCTAAGCTCATTCCTTTTTTCCATTTGTAACTAATCATTGGGACATGATCCTTTTGTTTAGCATCGTTTGCACACCATCTAGGTTTTATGGATGTTTATTCTTTCTCCCTTTGGTTTCTCATCATTGGCACGCCCCTTAGGGCCTATCGAAACTTAATTATTTGTTCCTCTACTTTCTCATCGTTTAGACACCGTACTAGCTTCTATCTATGTGTATTCTTCATCACTTTTTTTTTCCTTTCATTGGAACACCTTCTATATTTTATCTAAGTTCATTTATTTGTTGTACTCGTTTTTCGTCATTGGGACAGCTTTCTAGGTTCAATATAAGCTCATTCCTTTTTTTTCCATTTATAACTAATTATTGGGACATTATCCTTTGGTTTTTCATCGTTTAGACACCGTCTAGGTTTTTCAAAAGTTTAGTTGTTCTCTATTTGGTTTCTCATTTTCGGACTACATTGAAGGTTCTTTCTAAGGATATGCATTCTTTACTTTGGTTTGTCATCATTGTGACGCCCCATAGTTCCTATCTAAGCTTAAATGTTTCTTACTTTAATTTCACATCGTTTAGACACCATCCTAGGTTCTGGCTATGTTTATTCTTCATCCATTTTGTTTCCTATCAATGGAACACAATCTAGGTTTAATCTATTTTCATTTTTCTGTTCCACTCGTTTTTTATCATTCGGACAGCTTTCTAGGTTCTATCTATGCTCATTCCTTTTTTCCATTTGTAACTAATCATTTGGACACGAACCTTTGGTTTCTCACTGGTTTGACATCTAGGTTTGATGGAATTTTATTCTTTCTCCCTTTGGTTTCTCATCTTTGGGACAACATCATAAGTTCTATCTAAGGTCATTCATTCTTTCCTTTGGTTTGTCATCTATGGCACGCCCCTTGGGCCCTATCTAAACTTTGTTATTTGTTCCTATAATTTCTCATCATTTAGACACCATACTAGGTTCTATCTATGTTTATTCTTCATCCCATTTGTTTGTTATCATTGGAACACCTTCTATATTCTATCTAAGTTCATTTAGTTATTCTACTCGTTTTTCGTCATTGGGACAACTTTCTAGGTTCTATCTAAGCTCAGTCCTTTTTTCCATTTGTAACTAATCATTGGGACATGATCCTTTGGTTTGTCATCGTTTGGATACCATCTAGGTTTTCTACATTTGGTTTCTAATTTTGGGACAACATCGTAGGTTCTTTCTAAGGTCATGCATTCTTTACTTTGGTTTGTCATCATTGGGACGCCCCCTAAGCCCTATCTAATCTTAATTGTTTGCTCCTTTAATTTCTCATCGTTTAGACACCATCCTAGGTTCTGCGTATGTTTATACTTCATCCATTTTGTTTCCTATCATTCGAACACCATCCAGGTTTAATCTCAGTTCATTTGTCTATTCCACTTGTTTTTCATCATTGGCACAGCTTTCTAGGTTCTATCTAAGCTCAGTCCTTTTTTCCATTTATAACAAATCATTGGGACACGAAACTTTGGTTTCTCACTGTTTGGACACCATCTAGCTTTGATCGAAGTTTATTCTTTCTCCCTTCGGTTTCTCATGTTTGGGACGACATCATAGGTTCTATCTAAGGTCATTAATGCTTTCCTTTTGTTTGTCTTCATTGGCACGCCCCTTAGGCCCTATCTAAGCTTAATTATTTGTACCTTTAATTTCTCATCGTTTAGACACTATCCTGAGTTCTATATATGTTTATTCTTCTTCCCTTTTGTTTCCTATCATTTGATTGCCATCTAGGTTTTATCCAAGTTCATTTGTTTGTTCCACCCGTTTTTATCACTAGGACAGCTTTCTAGGTTCTATCTAAGCTCATTCCTTTTTTCCATTTGTAACTAATCATTGGGACATGATCCTTTGGTTTTGCATCGTTTGGACACCATCTAGGTTTAATGGATGTTTATTTTTCTCAATTTCGTTTCTCATTTTTGGACGACATCATAGGTTCTTTCTAAGGTCATTCATTCTTTACTTTGGTTTATCATCATCAGGATGCCCCCTAGGCGCTATCTAAGTTTAATTGCTTCTTCCTTTAATTTCTCATCCCTTTTGGTTCCTATCATTGGAACACCATATAGATTTTACCTAAGTTCATATATTTGTTCTACTCGTTTTTCCTCATTGGGACAGCTTTTTAGGTTCTATCTAAGCTCATTCTTTTTTTCCATTTGTAACTATTCATTAAGACACGAACCTTTGGTTTCTCACTGGTTGGACACCATCTAGTTCTGATGGAAGTTTATTCTTTCTGCCATTGGTTTCTCATCTTTGGGACGACATCGTAGGTTCTATATGAGGTCATTCATTCTTTCCTTTGGTTTTTCATCATTGGCACACCCCTTGGGCTCTATCTAAGCTTAATTATTTTGCTATTTTAATTTCCCATCGTTTAGACACCATACTAGGTTCTATCTATGTTTATTCTTCATCCCTTTTGTTTCCTATCTTTGGAACGCCATCTAGATTTTATCTAAGTTCATTTAGGTTTTATACTAGTTTTTCGTCATTGGGACAAATTTCTAGGTTCTATCTATGCTCATTCCATTTTTCCATTTGGGACATGATCCTTTGGTTTCTCATTGTTTGGACACCATCTAGGTTTCATAGAAGTTTATTCTTTCTCCCTTTGGTTTCTCATCTTTGGGACGACATCGTAGGTTCTATCTAAGGTCATTCATTCTTTCTTTTGGTTTGTCCTCATTGGCACACCCCTTAGGCCTTATCTGAGCTTAATTATTTGTTCCTTTAATTTCTCATCGTTTAGACAACATACTAGGTTCTATCTATATTAATTCTTTATCCCTTTTGTTTCCTATCATTGGAACGCCATCTACATTTTATCTAAGTTCATTTATTAGTTCTACTCGTTTTTTCGTCATTGGGACAGCTTTCTAGGTTCTCTCTAAGCTCATTCCTTTTTTCCATTTATAACAAATCATTGGGACACGAAACTTTGGTTTCTCACTGTTTGGACACCATCTAGCTTTGATCGAAGTTTATTCTTTCTCCCTTCGGTTTCTCATGTTTGGGACGACATCGTAGGTTCTATCTAAGGTCATTAATGCTTTCCTTTTGTTTGTCTTCATTGGCACGCCCCCTAGGCCCTATCTAAGCTTAATTATTTGTTCCTTTAATTTCTCATCGTTTAGACACTATCCTCAGTACTATCTATGTTTATTCTTCTTCCCTTTTGTTTCCTACCATTTGATTGCCATCTAGGTTTTATCCAAGTTCATTTGTTTGTTCCACCCGTTTTTATCACTGGGACAGCTTTCTAGGTTCTATCTAAGCTCATTCCTTTTTTGCATTTGTAACTAATCATTGGGACATGATCCTTTGGTTTTGCAACGTTTGGACACCATCTAGGTTTAATGGATGTTTATTTTTCTCAATTTCGTTTCTCATTTTTTTGACGACATCATAGGTTCTTTCTAAGGTCATTCATTCTTTACTATGGTTTCTCATTATGGGGATGTCCCCTAGGTGCTATCTAAGCTTAATTGCTTCTTCCTTTAATTTCTCATCCCTTTTGGTTCCTATCATTGGAACACCATATAGATTTTACCTAAGTTCATATATTTGTTCTACTCGTTTTTCCTCATTGGGACAGCTTTTTAGGTTCTATCTAAGCTCATTCTTTTTTTCCATTTGTAACTATTCATTAAGACACGAACCTTTGGTTTCTCACTGGTTGGACACCATCTAGTTCTGATGGAAGTTTATTCTTTCTGCCATTGGTTTCTCATCTTTGGGACGACATCGTAGGTTCTATATGAGGTCATTCATTCTTTCCTTTGGTTTTTCATCATTGGCACACCCCTTGGGCTCTATCTAAGCTTAATTATTTTGCTATTTTAATTTCCCATCGTTTAGACACCATACTAGGTTCTATCTATGTTTATTCTTCATCCCTTTTGTTTCCTATCTTTGGAACGCCATCTAGATTTTATCTAAGTTCATTTAGGTTTTATACTAGTTTTTCGGTCATTGGGACAAATTTCTAGGTTCTATCTATGCTCATTCCATTTTTCCATTTGGGACATGATCGTTTGGTTTCTCATTGTTTGCACACCATCTAGGTTTTATGGAAGTTTATTCTTTCTCCACTTGGTTTGTCATTTTGGGACGACATTGTAGGTTCTTTCTAATGTCATGCATTGTTTACTTTGGTTTGTCATCATTGGGACGCCCCTAGGCCCTATCTAAGCTTAATTTCTCTTCGTTTAGACACCATCCTAGGTTCTGCGTATGTTTATTCTTCATCCCTTTTGTTTCCTATCATTGGAACGCGTTCTAGGTTTAATCTAAGTTCATTTGTCTCTTCCACTCGTTTTTCATCATTGGGACAGCTTTCTAGGTTCTATCTATGCTTATTCCATTTTTCCATTTGTAACTATTCATTGGGACACGAACCATTGGTTTCTCATTGGTTGGACACCATCTAGGTTTGATAGAAGTTTATTCTTTCTCCCTTTGGTTTCTCATCTTTGGGACGACATCGTAGGTTCTATCTAAGGTCATTCAGTCTTTCTTTTGGTTTGTTCTCATTGGCACGCCCCTTAGGCCTTATCTGAGCTTAATTATTTGTTCCTTTAATTTCTCATCGTTCAGACAACATACTAGGTTCTATCTATATTAATTCTTCATCCCTTTTGTTTCCTATCATTGGAACGCCATCTAGATTTTATCTAAGTTCATTTATTAGTTCTACTCGTTTTTCGTCATTGGGACAGCTTTCTAGGTTCTATCTAAGCTCATTCCTTTTTTTCCATTTATAACAAATCATTGGGACACGAAACTTTTGTTTCTCACTGTTTGGACACCATCTAGCTTTGATCGAAGTTTATTCTTTCTCCCTTCGGTTTCTCATGTTTGGGACGACATCGTAGGTTCTATCTAAGGTCATTATTGCTTTCCTTTTGTTTGTCTTCATTGGCAACGCCCCCTAGGCCCTATCTAGGCTTAATTATTTGTTCCTTTAATTTCTCATCGTTTAGACACTATCCTGAGTTCTATCTATGTTTATTCTTCTTCCCTTTTGTTTCCTACCATTTGATTGCCATCTAGGTTTTATCCAAGTTCATTTGTTTGTTCCACCCGTTTTTATCACTGGGACAGCTTTCTAGGTTCTATCTAAACTCATTCCTTTTTTCCATTTGTAACTAATCATTGGGACATGATCCTTTGGTTTCTCATCGTTTGGACACCATCTAGGTTTTA
>CM074686.1:14660191-14706313 GCA_037355405.1 Vitis amurensis
CTCTCACGGATTCTACCTTTTCCCGGTACTCGCTCGGATTCTACTATTTTTAGGTACTCACACTGATTCCACCATTTTTCGGTACTCGTCGGGACAGTTTTTCGGTACTCCCGCACGGATTCTACCTTTTCCCGGTACTCGCTCGGATTCTACCATTTTTAGGCACTCACACTGATTCCACCATTTTTCGGTACTCGTCGGGACAGTTTTTCCGTACTCGCACGGATTCTACCTTTTCCCGTACTCGCTTGGATTCTACCATTTTTCAGGTACTCACACTGATTCCACCATTTTTTGTACTCGTCGGGACAGTTTTTCGATACTCGCACGGATTCTACCTTTTCCCGGTACTCGCTTCGGATTCTACCATTTTGAGGTACTCACAATGATTCCACCATTTTTCGGTACTCGTCGGGACAGTTTTTCGGTACTCGCACGGATTCTACCTTTTTCCCGGTACTCGCTCGGATTCTACCATTTTGAGGTACTCACACTGATTCCACCATTTTTCGGTACTCGTCGGACAGTTTTTCGATACTCGCACGGATTCGACCTTTTCACTCTAACTCGCTTCGGATTCTACCATTTTTTCGTGTACTCACAATGATTCCACCATTTTTTCGTACTCGTCCGATCGATTTTTTTCGATACTCGCACGGATTCTACCTTTTCCTGATTCTACCTTTTCCCGATACTCGCTCGGATTCTACCATTTTCAGGTACTCACACTGATTCCACCATTTTTCGGTACTCGTGGGAGATTTTTTCGGTACTCGCACGGATTCTACCTTTTCCCGGTACTCGCTCTGATTCTACCATTTTCAGGTACTCACACTGATTCCACCATTTTTCGGTACTCGTCGGGACTGTTTTCGAGTACTCGCACGGATTCTACCTTTTTACCGGTACTCGCTCGGATTCTACCATTTTTAGGTACTCACACTGATTCCACCATTTTTCGTACTCGTCTTGACGACTTTTTTTTCGATACTCAGACGGATTCTACTTTTTTCCCAGATTTCGCTCTTGATTCTACCATTTTTCATGTACTCACACTGATTCCACCATTTTTCGATACTCATTTCGATTGCGGACAGCTTTTTCGATACTCGCAGACGGATTCTACCTTTTTCCCAGACTCGCTTCTGATTCTACCATTTTTAGGTACTCACACCGATTCCACCATTTTTTTCGTACTCGTCCGGACAGCTTTTTTCAGTACTCCAGACGGATTCTACCTTTTTTCCTGTACTGCCTGATTCTACCATTTTTTTCTACTCACACTGATTCCACCATTTTTCGTACTTTTGACGGACAGCTTTTTCGACACTCAGACGGATTCTACCTTTTTCCCTGATCTACTTCGCCTCGATTCTACCATTTTTCAGGTACTCACACCGATTCCACCATTTTTTCGTACTCGTCGGGACATTTTTTTCGTAGATTCGCACGGATTCTACCTTTTCCCAGACTTCGCTCGGATTCTACCATTTTTGAGGTACTCACAATGATTCCACCATTTTTCGTACTCTCGCACGGATTTTTTTTGTACTCGACGATCGATTCTTCTACTTTCCCGTACGCTTCGCCCTGATTCTACCATTTTTGAGGTACTCACATTGATTCCACCATTTTTCGGTACTCGTCCGGACAGCTTTTTCGAGATTTCGACGGATTCTACCTTTTCCCCAGATCGCCCTTGATTCTACCATTTTTAGGTACTCACACCGATTCCACTTTTTTTCGTACTTTCGTCGGAAGCTTTTCAGATTCTCCACACGGATTCTACCTTTTTTCCAGACTTCGCTCGGATTCTACCATTTTTTGGTACTCACACTGATTCCACCATTTTTCGGTACTCGCGACTGACGATTTTTTCTGTACTCGCACGGATTCTACCTTTTCCCAGACTCGCTTCTGATTCTACCATTTTGAGGTACTCACAATGATTCCACCATTTTTTCTCATACTCGTCCGGATACTTTTTTTCGGTACTCGCACGGATTCTATTTTTTTTCCTCGATACTCGACGGATTCTACCTTTTCCCGTGATTCTGATTCTACCATTTTTCGGTACTCACACTGATTCCACCATTTTTTCGTACTTCGTCTGACGCTTTTTTCGATACTCAGACGGATTCTACCTTTTTCCCGGTGACTCGCTTCGGATTCTACCATTTTTCGAGTACTCACACCGATTCCACCATTTTTCGGTACTCGTCGGACAGCTTTTTCGATACTCGCACGGATCACCTTTTCCGACTCGCTCGATTCTACCATTTTTTCGTACTCACACTGATTCCACCATTTTTCGGTACTCGTCGGGACTTTTTTCGAGACTCAGACGGATTCTACCTTTTTTTCCTGCGGATCTACCTTTTCCGATTCTACCATTTTTTGGTACTCACACCGATTCCACCATTTTTCGGTACTCGTCCGGACAGCTTTTTCGAGACTTCAGACGGATTCTACCTTTTCCTGAGCATCGCCTTGATTCTACCATTTTGAGGTACTCACACTGATTCCACCATTTTTCGGTACTTCGCTGGACAGTTTTTCGATACTCAGACGGATTCTACCTTTTTCCAGTACTCACTCTGATTCTACCATTTTTTACTCATGACATTCACCTGATTCCACCATTTTTTTTCGGTACATTTCGTCGGGACGATCACTTTTTCAGATACTCATTTGATTCTACCTTTTCCGCAGACTCGCCCGATTCTACCATTTTCAAGTACTCACACCGATTCCACCATTTTTCTCGTTTCTTCGAATCGGGACAGCTTTTTCGGTACTCGACGACGGATTCTACCTTTTCCCAGATTTCGCTCTGATTCTACCATTTTTCGGTACTCACACCGATTCCACCATTTTTCGGTACTCTTCCCGATGATAGCTTTTTCTGACACTCAGACGGATTCTACCTTTTCCGAGACTCTCGCTTGATTCTACCATTTTTTGAGGTACTCACACTGATTCCACCATTTTTCGTACTTGTCGGGACAGCTTTTTTCGATTCTCGGACGGATTCTACCTTTTCCCAGACTCGCTCTGATTCTACCATTTTTCGTGTACTCACACCGATTCCACCATTTTTCGGTACTCGCTCGGATAGCTTTTTCGACACTTCGCAGACGGATTCTACCTTTTTCGAGAGATTCGCCTGATTCTACCATTTTTAGGTACTCACACCGATTCCACCATTTTTCGATTCTTTCGATTTTTTTTCGAGACTGTGACGGATTCTACCTTTTTCCGTGAGATCGCTTCGGATTCTACCATTTTTCAGGTACTCACACCGATTCCACCATTTTTCGGTACTCACCGTTGACAGTTTTTCGCATTTCTCGCACGGATTCTACCTTTTCCTTGAGACTCTCGCCGATTCTACCATTTTTAGGTACTCACACTGATTCCACCATTTTTTCGGTACTCGCTCCGAGAGTTTTTTTCTGATTTCGACGGATTCTACCTTTTCCTGAGACTCGCTTTGATTCTACCATTTTTTCGGTACTCACACTGATTCCACCATTTTTCGGTACTCGTCGGGACAATTTTTCGATACTCGTCGACGGATTCTACCTTTTTCCTGAGATTCGCCTTGATTCTACCATTTTTCGTACTCACACCGATTCCACCATTTTTCGACTACTCGTCGGAAGCTTTTTTCAGATCGTGACGGATTCTATCTTTTTCTGAGATTCGCCTTGATTCTACCATTTTTCGGTACTTCGACACCGATTCCACCATTTTTCGGTATTTCGCCGGATAGTTTTTTTAGATACTCAGACGGATTCTACCTTTTTCCTAGAGATCTCGTTTGATTCTACCATTTTTCGTGTACTTCACACCGATTCCACCATTTTTCTCAGATTGCTTCGGACAGCTTTTTCGATACTCGCACGGATTCTACCTTTTCCGATATTCGCATTGATTCTACCATTTTTCGGTACTCTCATTCGATTCCACCATTTTTCTGATTACTCGCTCGGACAGCTTTTTCGAGATTCTGACGGATTCTACTTTTTTCCCGGTACTCGCTTCTGATTCTACCATTTTCCAGGTACTCACACCGATTCCACCATTTTTTCGGTACTCGTGATTGAGAGTTTTTTTCGAGACTCGCACGGATTCTACCTTTTCCGAGACTCGCCTGATTCCACTTTTTTTCGTGTACTCACACCGATTCCACCATTTTTCGTACTCGTCCGGACAGCTTTTCGATACTCGACGGATTCTACCTTTTCCAGATTCGCCTTGATTCTACCATTTTTCGGTACTCACACTGATTCCACCATTTTTCTCGTACTCGCTCGGACATTTTTCGAGATTTCAGACGGATTCTACCTTTTTCCTGAGATTCGCCTGATTCTACCTTTTTTCGTACTCACACTGATTCCACCATTTTTCGGTACTCGTCGGACAGATTTTTCGATACTCTCAGACGGATTCTACTTTTTTCCAGATACTCGCCCTGATTCTACCTTTTTTAGGTACTCACATCGATTCCACCATTTTTTTCCACTACTTTGACAGCTTTTTCGATACTCGACGGATTCTACCTTTTCCCGTGATTCGCCTCTCGATTCTACCATTTTTCGGTACTCACACCGATTCCACCATTTTTCGATACTCGCCTGGGATGACTTTTTCGTACTCGACGGATTCTACTTTTTTCCAGACTCGCCCCTGATTCTACCATTTTAGGTACTCACACCGATTCCACCATTTTTTCGTACTCGCTCGGATAGCTTTTTCGCAGACTCGCACGGATTCTACCTTTTCCCGAGATTCGCCCTGATTCTACCATTTTTCGGTACTCACACACCGATTCCACCATTTTTTCGTGACTCGTCCGGACAGTTTTTTCTGATACTCGCGACGGATTCTACCTTTTCCGAGTATCGCCTGATTCTACCTTTTTCGGTACTCACACTGATTCCACCATTTTTTCGTACTCGTCTGACAGCTTTTTTTGATATTCTGACGGATTCTACCTTTTCCCGTAGATATTCGCCCTGATTCTACCATTTTTCAATGTCACACACATCGATTCCACCATTTTTTTTTACTCGCCGGGACAGTTTTTTCGATACTCAGACGGATTCTACCTTTTTCCCAGATCGCCTGATTCTACCATTTTTCGGTACTTCACACCGATTCCACCATTTTTCGGTACTCGTCGGGATTTTTTTCTGTACTCGCACGGATTCTACCTTTTCCAGTATTCGCCTTGATTCTACCATTTTTCGGTACTCACACTCGATTCCACCATTTTTCGGTACTCGTCGGACAGATTTTTTTTACTACTGCACGGATTCTACCTTTTCCAGTACATCGCCGATTCTACTTTTTTGATTCAGACCTGCATGATTTTTTGTACTCGTTTCGATTCCACCATTTTTTCGGTACTTTTTCGAGATAGATTTTTTTTCGACTACTCGACGATTCTACCTTTTTCAGATTCGCTCTGATTCTACCTTTTTCTGTACTCTACACCGATTCCACCATTTTTCGTACTTTCCCGGCACTTTTTGGTACTCGCACGGATTCTACCTTTTTTCCAATTCGCTTGATTCTACCTTTTTTCGTGTACTCACACCGATTCCACCATTTTTTCGTACTCGCCGGATACTTTTTTCGAGACTCAGACGGATTCTACCTTTTCCCAGTGATCGCTTTGATTCTACCATTTTTCCGTAATCACACTAACTGATTCCACCATTTTTTTCGTAGATTTCGTCTAGAGCTTTTCGGTACTCGCAGACGGATTCTACTTTTTCCCTGATACTCGCCTTGATTCTACCATTTTTCAGTGTACTCACCGATTCCACTTTTTTTTTCGTGACAGCTCGTATCGGACAGATTTTCCTGAGATTTTCGACGGATTCTACTTTTTTTTGATCGCACTGATTCTTTTTTTTTTTTCTACTTTTTCTCGATCGACGGATTCTATTTTTTCCGTACTCGTTGATTCTACTTTTTCAGACTTCGACCGATTCTACCTTTTTTCGGTACATTTCGCCATTTGATTCTACTTTTTTAGTTCTCACATCTCCGATTCTACCATTTTTTTTGTACTTCAGATCGATTCCCCCATTTTTTGTACTTCCTTGACGATTCTTTTTGACACTCAGACGGATTCTACCTTTTCCCGTAATTTCACCCCGATTCTACCATTTTTCGTGTACTCACACCGATTCCACCATTTTTTTCGGTACTCGTCTGGACAGCTTTTTTCGATACTCACACGGATTCTACCTTTTTCCTCGAGACTCGCCCGATTCTACCATTTTTTCGGTACTCACACTCGATTCCACCTTTTTTTCGGTACTTCATCTCGACATTTTTTTTGAATTCGCATGACGGATTCTACCTTTTTTCCAGACTCGCCTGGATTCTACCATTTTTCTTGTACTCACACCGATTCCACCATTTTTCTACTCGCCGGACACTTTTTCTAGATTCGCACGGATTCTACCTTTTCCTTCCAGACTCGCCTCGATTCTACCTTTTTCGGTACTCACACCGATTCCACCATTTTTCGGTACTTCGCTCGGATTTTTTTTTCGATATCAGACGGATTCTACCTTTTTCCGAGACTCGCCTCTGATTCTACCATTTTTCGTGTACTCACACCGATTCACACCATTTTTCGTACTCGTTCGGATAGTTTTTCGAGACTCGCGACGGATTCTACTACTTTTCCTGAGACTCGCCTGATTCTACCATTTTTCGGTACTCACACTCGATTCCACCATTTTTTTCGTACTCGTCCGACACTTTTTTTCAGACTCAGACGGATTCTACCTTTTTCCTGCAGACTCGCTTCCGATTCTACCATTTTTCGTAGTACTCACACCGATTCCACCATTTTTCGTACTCGTCCGATAAGTTTTTTCAGATTCGTGACGGATTCTACCTTTTCCCCATGACTCGCGCTTGATTCTACCATTTTTCGTGTAACTCACACTGATTCCACCATTTTTTCGTACTTTCTGGACAGCTTTTTTCGATACTCAGACGGATTCTACCTTTTCCTGAGATTCGCCTTGATTCTACCATTTTCGTGTACTCACATCGATTCCACCATTTTTTCGTACTCGTCGGAGACAGCTTTTTCAGATTTCGACGGATTCTACCTTTTCCCCAGATCGCCTTGATTCTACCATTTTTCTAGTACTCACACCGATTCCACCATTTTTCGGTACTCGTCGGGACAGTTTTTCGATACTTTCGCACGGATTCTACCTTTTCCTGCAGATTCGCCTGATTCTACCATTTTTCGGTACTCACACCGATTCCACCATTTTTCGGTACTTCGTCGGCGGGACTTTTTTTCAGACACTGACGGATTCTACCTTTTTTCCGACATCGCTTGATTCTACCATTTTTCGGTACTTCACCGATTTCCACCATTTTTCGTACTCGCCCGGACAGCTTTTTTCAGATACTCGTGACGGATTCTACCTTTTCCCGTATCGCTTCCCGATTCTACCATTTTTCTGTACTCACACTGATTCCACCATTTTTCGGTACTCGCCTGGACAGCTTTTTTGATACTTGACGGATTCTACCTTTTTTTCTCTGATTCTACCATTTTTTCGATTATTTTTCCACCTTTTTTCGCCTGATTCTACCATTTTTTTGTACTCACACCGATTCCACCTTTTTTTCGGATTACCATTTTCGGACAGTTTTACTGATATTTTTGAGACTGCACGGATTCTACCTTTTCCCAGATTCGCCCGATTCTACCATTTTCTGTACTCACACCGATTCCACCATTTTTTCGTACTCTCGGGACAGTTTTTGAGATACTCGACGGATTCTACCTTTTCCCGAGATTTCGCCGGATTCTACCTTTTTTTCGGTACTCACACCGATTCCACCATTTTTCGGTACTTGCTCGGACAGTTTTTTCAGACTCAGACGGATTCTACCTTTTCCTGTGATCGCTTGATTCTACCATTTTCGTGTACTCACACCGATTCCACCATTTTTTTCGTACTTCGCCGGGACAGCTTTTTCGATACTCGCACGGATTCTACCTTTTCCCAGACTCGCCCTTGATTCTACCATTTTTGTGTACTCACACTGATTACCATTTTTCGATTTTCCACTCGATCTGACACGATATTTTCTGATACTCAGACGGATTCTACCTTTTTCCCAGATCGACTTCCTTGATTCTACCATTTTTGTTATTCACACCGATTCCACACGATTCTACCATTTTTCGTACTCGTCGGACATTTTTTTTTGGATACTCGCACGGATTCTACCTTTTTCCCAGATTCGCTCCTGATTCTACCATTTTTTTCAGTACTCACACTCGATTCCACCATTTTTTCAGACTCGCTGGGACAGCTTTTCGATACTCGCGACGGATTCTACTTTTTCCCGTGATCGCTTGATTCTACCATTTTTTGTGTACTCACACCGATTCCACCATTTTTCGGTACTCTCGTCCGACAGTTTTTTCAGATTCTCGACGGATTCTACCTTTTTCCCCTGATTTCGCTTCGGATTCTACCATTTTTCGGTACTCACACCGATTCCACCATTTTTTCGTACTTCGACAGACACTGCACAGACTACTTTTTCGACTCAGACGGATTCTACCTTTTTTCCGGTATTTCGCCTTGATTCTACCATTTTTCGGTACTCACACCGATTCCACCATTTTTCGGTTTTCGATACCATTTCGCTCGACGGATAATTTTTTCGATACTTCACTCGACGGATTCTACCTTTTCCAGACTCGCCATGATTCTACCATTTTTTGTACTCACACCGATTCCACCATTTTTTCGTACTCGCTTCGGATAGCTTTTTCAGATACTCGTGACGGATTCTACCTTTTCCCTGTACTCGCTTCCCTGATTCTACCATTTTTTCGGTACTCACACCGATTCCACCATTTTTTTCGGTACTCGCTCGGACAGCTTTTTCGATACTGCACGGATTCTACCTTTTCCAGATATTCGCCTTGATTCTACCATTTTTCAGTACTCACTCACACCGATTCCACCATTTTTCGATACTCGCCGGACAGTTTTTCCATACTTGCACGGATTCTACCTTTTCCCGGTACTCTCGCCCGATTCTACCATTTTTCGTGTACTCACACCGATTCCACCATTTTTCTGGTACTCGATCTGATGACTTTTTTAAGATTTCGTACTCGGATTCTACTTTTTCCGGTACTCGCCGATGATTCTACCATTTTTTCAGATCGTCTGGATTCTACCATTTTTCTCACATCACATCGATTCCACCATTTTTTTCGTACTCGTCCGGACAATTTTTTCGATACTCTTCGACGGATTCTACCTTTTCCCGATACTCGCCCTGATTCTACCATTTTTCGGTATTCTCACACTGATTCCACCATTTTTTCGGTACTCGTCGGACACTTTTTCAGATTTCTGCACGGATTCTACCTTTTTCCTGTGATCGCCTGATTCTACCATTTTTTGTGGTACTCACACCGATTCCACCATTTTTCAGACTACTCGTCGGACACTTTTTTCGAGATTCTGACGGATTCTACCTTTTCTCGTATTCGCCCTGATTCTACCATTTTTTGTACTCACACCGATTCCACCATTTTTTCGTACTCCTGAGTTTTCATAGATTTCAGACGGATTCTACCTTTTCCCGAGATCGCCCGGATTCTACCATTTTTCTGTACTCACACCGATTCCACCATTTTTTCGGTACTCGCCGGACTTTTTTTCGTACTCGTGACGGATTCTACTTTTTCCCCAGATTCACCTGATTCTACCATTTTCGTGTACTCACTGATCGATTCCACCATTTTTCGGTACTCGTCGGGACATTTTTTCGATATTCAGACGGATTCTACCTTTTCCCGAGACTCGCCCGATTCTACCATTTTCCGTACTCACACCGATTCCACCATTTTTTCGTACTCGCCGGGAGACTTTTTCAGACTCTTGCACGGATTCTACCTTTTTCCCGGTACATCGCCCGATTCTACCATTTTTCGGTACTCACACCGATTCCACCATTTTTTTCGTACTCGCGTCGACAGCTTTTCGAGACTCGCAACGGATTCTACCTTTTCCTAGACTCGCTCTGATTCTACCATTTTTAGTACTCACTCGATTCCACCATTTTTTCGTACTCGTCTGATGATTTTTTTGTGATACTCGCACGGATTCTACCTTTTCCTGAGATTCGCCTTGATTCTACCATTTTTCGGTACTCACACCGATTCTACCATTTTTTCGGTACTCGCTCGGATAGCTTTTTCAGATTTCGTGACGGATTCTACCTTTTCCGAGACTCGCCCTGATTCTACCATTTTTCAGTACTCACATGATTACTACCATTTTTTTCGTACTCGCCTGACAGCTTTTTTCGATACTCGCACGGATTCTACCTTTTCCTGTATCGCTCGCCGGATTCTACCATTTTTCTGTACTCACACCGATTCTACCATTTTTTTCGCATTTTTCGACTACTTTTTTCTCAGATCGCGACGGATTCTACTTTTTCCCGAGACTCGCTTGGATTCTACCTTTTTTTAGTACTCACACCGATTCCACCATTTTTCGTACTCGCCCGATGATTCTTTTTCCGTTACTCGCACGGATTCTACCTTTTTCAGGTACTCAGACGATTCTACCATTTTTTCTACTGCTTCGATTCTATATTCATTTTTCGGTACTCTCGCACCGATTCTACCATTTTTCGACTTAGATAGTTTTTCGATACTCACGACGGATTCTACTTTCCTTTTCCCGAGATCGTTCCGGATTCTACCTTTTTTCGGTACTCGACACCGATTCTACCATTTTTCGATAATCGCTCGATAGCTTTTTCAGTACTCGTAATGATTCTACCTTTTCCCCCAGTCTCGCCATGATTCTACCATTTTCCGGTACTCACACCGATTCCACCATTTTTCGGTACTCGCTGGGGACTTTTTTTCGGTACTCGCACTGATTCTACCTTTTTCCCAGACTCGCCATGATTCTACCATTTTTCGGTACTCACATCGATTCCACCATTTTTCGGTACTGTCATCGAAGCTTTTTCTACACTCACACGGATTCTACCTTTTCCCCAGACTCGCCATGGATTCTACCATTTTTCCCGTCCTTCACACTGATTCCACCATTTTTTCAGACTGCCTTTGGACAATTTTTCGATACTCTGACGGATTCTACCTTTTCCCGGTACTCGCCATGATTCTACCATTTTTGTGACTCACCGATTCCACCATTTTATCGATTCGCCGACTTTTTCGAACACGGATTCTACCTTTTCCACTGATTGATTCTACCATTTTTAGGTACTCACACCGATTCTTTTTTTTCGATAGACAGCTTTTTCGATACTGGACGGATTCTACCTTTTCCGTGACTCGCCACGATTCTACCATTTTTCGGTACTCACACCGAATCTACCATTTTTGGTACTCTCCAGAAGAGTTTTTCGATACTTGCACGGATTTTACCTTGTCCCCAGATTTCGCTCCTGATTCTACCATTTTTCGGTACTCACATTCGATAGTACCATTTTTCTAGACTCGCGGACATTTTTCGGTCCTTCGCACCGATTCTACCTTTTATCGGTACTGCCGGATTCTACCTTTTTCGGTACTAACACCGATTCTACCATTTTTCCCACTCGCATGATTCTACAATTTTCCCTAGACTCGCACGATTCTACCATTTTTTTGTACTCACACCGATTCCACCATTTTTCTGTACTTTTCGCCGGATTTTTTTCAGATGAATTCTACCTTTTTCGTACTCGCCACGATTCTACCATTTTCGGTACTCATGACGATTCGACCATTTTTGGTAGTCTCTCGACACTTTTTTTGGGTACTCGCACGGATTCTACTCTTTTCCGACTCATTTACGATTCTCACATTTTTCGTGTACTCGCACGATTCCACCATTTTTCGAGTACTCGCCATTTTTCCATACTTCACGGATTCTACCTTTTCCTATCACGATTCTACTATTTTAGTATCACCGATTCTCACCATTTTCGGTACTCGACATTTTTTTTGTACTCGCTCGGATTCTACCTTGTCCCGATACTCGCCCGGATTCTACCATTTTTCAGCCCCTCACACGATTACCATTTTTCTGGTACTCTCGACGGATTAGTTTTCGGTACTCGCACGGATTATACCTTGTCCCGGTACTCACCCGGATTCTACCATTTTCCGGTCCTCGCAAGAATTCTCCCATTTTCTACTTGTACTTTTGCACGGATTAACGGATTCTACCTTTTTCTGCAGACTCGCCGGATTGTACCATTTTCCGGTCCTCGCACGAATTCTACCATTTTACAGTACTCGCCCGGACAGTTTTTCGATACTCGCACGAATTCTACCTTTTCCCGGTACTTGCCACGATTCTACCATTTTTCGGTGCTCGCACGAAATCTACCATTACTCGCCTAGACAGTTTTTCGATACTCGCACGGATTCTACCTTGTCCCGGTACTCGCCCGGATTCTACCATTTTCCGGTCCTCGCACGAATCGGATCATTTTTCGGTACTCGCTCGGATTATACCTTGTCCCGGTACTCGCCACGATTCTACAATTTTCCAATGCTCGCACGAATTCTACCATTTTTCGGTACTCACGCCCGGACAGTTTTTCGATACTCGCACAGATTCTACCTTTTCCCGGTATTCGCCAGGATTCTAACATTCTTCGGTCCTCGCACGAATTCTACTATTTTATGGTACTCGCTCATACAATTTTTCGGTACTCGCACGGATTCTACCTTTTCCCGGTACTCGCCAGGATTCTAACATTCTTCGGTCCTCGCACGAATTCTACCATTTTTTGGTACTCGCCCGGACATTTTTTCGCTACTCGCACGGATTCTACCTTTTCCCTGTACTCGCCATGATTCTACCATTTCTCGGTACTCGCACGAATTGTACCAGTTTACGGTACTCGCCCGGACAGTTTTTCGGTACTCGCACGGATTCTACCTTTTCCCTTTACTCGCTCGGATTCTACCATTTTCCGGTCCTTGCACGAATAGTATCATTTTTTGGTACTCGCTGGACAGCTTTTCTCAGACTCGACGGATTCTACCATTTTCCGATCCTCTCGCAAAAATCTACCATTTTTGGTACTTCGACCGATTCCAAATTTTTTTTTTCGACTCGTACTCCGGAATCTACCTTTTCCCAAGACTTCGCACGGATTCTACCATTTTCGATTCTACATTTTCTATTATTTTTCGATTGCACATTTTTCAGACTTGATGTTTTTCGACTGCATGGATTCTACCTTTTCCCGATACTCGCCCGGATTCTACCATTCTCCGGTACTCACACGGATTCTACCATTTTTCGGTACTCGCCTAGAAAGTTTTTCGGTACCCGCACGGATTCTACCTTTTCTCGGTACTCGCCCGGATTCTACCCTTTTTCTGTACTTGCACGAATTTTACCATTTTTCTGTACTCGCCGGGAAAGTTTTTCAGTACTCGCACAGATTCTACCTTTTCCCGGTACTCGCCCGGATTCTACCATTTTTCGGTACACACACGAATTCTATAAATTTTCGGTACTCGTATGGACAGTTTTTCAGTATTCGCATGGATTCTACCTCTTCTCGGTACTCGCCCGGATTCTACCATTTTACGGTCCTCGCACGAATTCTACCATTTTTCGGTACTCGCCTAGAAAGTTTTTCGGTACCCGCACGGATTCTACCTTTTCCCGGTACTCGCCAGGATTCTACCAATTTCCGGTACTCACACTGATTCTACCATATTTCAGTACTTGTCCGGACAGTTTTTCGGTACTCGCACGAATTCTACCTTTTCCTGGTACTCGCCCGGATTCTACCATTTTCTTGTACTCGCACAAAATCTACCATTTTTTGGTACTCGTCCGGACAATTTTTCGGTACTCGTACGGATTCTACCTTTTTCCGGTACTCGCCCAGATTCTACCAATTTCTGGTACTCACACTGATTCTACCATTTTTTGGTACTCGTCCGAATAGTTTTCGGTATTCGCACAGATTCTACCTTTTCTCGGTACTCGACCGGATTCTACCATTTTTCGGTCCTCGTCCGGACAGTGTTTCAGTACTCGCACGGATTTTACCTTTTCCCGGTACTCGCCCGGATTCTACCATTTTTCGATCCTCTCACAAATTCTACCGTTTTTCGGTACTCGCCGGTAAAGTTTTTCGATACTCGCACGGATTCTACCTTTTCCCGATACTCTCCCGGATTCTACCATTTTCCGGTACTCGCACGAATTCTATTATTTTTCAGTACTCGTCATTCCATTCATTTACTTATTCACTCATCCACTTATCCACTCATTTAAAATCCCGAGCTCTCAAATCATTTTCAAAATTCCAATCTCGTTCAAATTTAATTTCTAAAAGTCTGATCTTCAAATAAACTCTAAAACTCCAATTTTTAAGTAATCTTCGAGACTCCAATCTTTCAAATAAATTTCAAAAATCCGATTTTCTCTCAAATAGTTTTAATTCCACTCTGGTTCTCAAAAAATCTTCTGCTCCTCTTGATTTTAACAAGCATGAATGAATTTTTCATAATTCCGGAATAATGGAATCTATGGCATTGACTCATGCAAAATAAACGGGTTGTGGTGGGGGCCCTACATAAGTGATTTTATGATTGATTGATTGGTTGATTTGATTATCACACATGATTGATTCATCCTGCTTTATGACATGCATGAGATTATTCTTTTAATTGTGTGCAAACCCCCTTTCTTGATAGCGCATTGATAGATTGATGCCAAGGTATGCCCCGTTCTCACTTCGATCGATTCTTTATTGATTGTTTTGATTCCCTCACGTGCATGATCACCCTAAGTATTCATTGATTTCCACATCAATTGCCACAACAACTTCATTTTATTAGTAGAGACCCGACTTTAGGGACTTAGAGGAGTGTTGCAATCTTTACCGTACCTTCTCGATAAGTAACCTGACCCCCGAGCCCGATCCGGTTTTTCATAAATCACCTTTTCTAAAATAAGGAGTCATACTTAGGATTTTCTTTTTTATTTCGTTTACCCCTTTAAAATAAAACAAAAATAAGTGGCGACTCCAAGTCATTTTTCTTAATCAATGAAATCATTTTTTTAAAACAAAAATCGAGCTCGCCATCGAGTGGGAAACGCATGAGTCGAAATGCGGGGTCCACATATTGGAATTTGTAAAATAAATGAATGGAATAATAATAATAATAATGAAAATAATATTTAAACGAATGAATGTGAATAGTGAAATTTTTTAGATTAAAAATAATATTCGGAAGTCAGATTTTTTGAAGAATTGAACTTTAATGATTTGAATTTTTAAAATAAATAAATAAATAAACATGTAATAATAATAATGAAAATAATATTTAAACGAATGAACATGAATATTGGAATTTTTGAGATCGAAAATTAAATTTAAAAGTCAGATTTTTTAATAATTGAACCTTAATGATTTGAATTTTTAAAAGAAATAAATAAATAAATATGGAATAATAATAATATAATATTTATATTTTTTTTTTTTAATTAAATTATTTTTTAATTAACTTTAATTTTTTTAAAAATAAATAAATAAATAAATGAAATAATAATAATGAAAATAATATTTAAACGAATGAACATGAATAATGGAATTTTTGAGATCGAAAATTAAATTCAAAAGTCAGATTTTTGAAGAATTGAACCTTAATGATTTGAATTTTTAAAAGAAATAAATAAATAAATATGGAATAATAATAATAATAACCAAAATAATGTTTAAACGAATGAAGTGAATAGTGAATTTTTATATTAATAATTTTTTTTTTTTTTTTTTCTTTTTTTTTTTTTTTTTCTTTTTTTTTTTTATTTTTTTTTTTCGCTTTTTTTAAAATTAAATTCAAAGTCATTTTTGAAGAATTGAACCTTAATGATTTGAATTTTTAAAAGAAATAAATAAATAAATATGGAATAATAATAATAATAACAAAAATAATGTTTAAACGAATGAACGTGAATAATAGAATTTTTGAGATCGAAAATTTGAGGAGTTACTTAGAGATGGGATTTTAAATAAATGAAGGAGTGAATAAATAAATGAATAAAATAATAAAAATAATAATGATTGGATAAATAATTACGAAGATAAGAATTTTGGAAATTAGAAATTTTGAAACATTGAATTTAAGAATTTGAATATTGGAAAATTACATTTAAAATTAAAACCTTAGAAAATTATTTCGAGAATTGAATTTTGAAGGATTAAAACTTGAAAAATAATAATAAGCTAATGAATAGATAAATAAATAAACAAATAAATAAACAATATTGGAGTTCGGGAAAATTGAATATCGAGAATTGGAGTTATGCGAACTGAATTTAGAATTAAATTTGAAAAGGTTATTTCGGATATATATATATATTTGAGAACAAATGAATAGATCAGTAAATCTGGGACTTTGAAATTTTAGGGGATTTTATAGGGGTCATTTGAGAACATAAAACAAAGGAAAGGAGAAATAATAAAATAAAATAAACAAGGAAAATAAAACTCTTAGTGCTGAGAGTTAGGAAATGAGGCAATGTTGGCCACTGCATGCGCCTTGGAGGGTGGCCGGCGTGGACTAGGACTCGACGTCGCAACCCTCCACGGCGGGAGGATCGTCCTCATAGCTGCTGCCGCCGCCGCCGACAGCGGTGAGGAGATCGACCACGGAGATGATTGAGTCGGTGCGCCATGCACGCGGGGAGTCAGGGTGGGTCACAATGCCAGCAGTCCGGACTTCTGGTCCCAGGCGAGCTTGATGGAGGTCTTCACTCTCTAAACTTTCTCTCTCTTATGGTTTCATCTTTATCATTCATTCAACAACAAATCTACTCGATTTCTAATGTCCTCTCTCTGAATAAAAAATGGAGGCTCAACATGATTTTGATGCGGAAACAGAAGCATTGTTGAATGTAGAGAGGCATATTAGACTCGTCGGAGACGTCTCCGGAACCAAAAAAAAAGTTGTCACTGATATCCTCCAACCATGCTTCGAGGCCAGAGCATGGAAGACCCTCAACGACCAGATTGTTCTTTTATTGAAACGACGTGGTCAGCTTAAACATGCTGTAACCGCAATGGTCCAGCAAACTATGCAGTATATTGACCAGACACCAGATATTGAAACTAAGATTGAGCTCATTAAAACACTTAACAGTGTGTTGAGTGGAAAGAATCTTGGCTGAGAGAATGGAAAGGCTCCTGATAATTGAAGGTAATAATTCCAACTTCTTGCAGGTTTCATGGCTTGCATGTATCTAGGAGTGGTGAAAGCTCAGCATGGTTGGGCAGGTAGACAATAAAACTAACTAGTTATTGTAACTTGAAAAGGCAGACCAAAAACGAAAACAAGGATTGAGGTACCAAAACGGAGATGAACGACCTCAAAACGGAACACTTTCAAAATGATAAACAAACAAACAAAAGACTCAACATATGGGAACCATTTCATGCCGAAATAAATGGGCTCCATGGTCGGTGGCATAACTCTAAACCGTACCCGGATTTATCTTTGAAGTGAATGCCCGGAGAAGATGATAAAGAAAACAAAGCAATAATATACCCAAATAACAAATGAGAGCCAGAAAACCACTTGATAAATACATGAAGAATGATATAATAAGGAGGATGAATAGAATAGAAAAGCCAGTACCTAAAAGTCTCTTCCCCGTTTAAGATATGCTCGTCTTCAAACACTCTTTTTTTTTTTTTTTTTTTTCCACCTGAAACGCCGAGATGCTCCCCTCCTCTTCTTGTTCTCTGATCCGCTTCTCCTCCGGTTTTTTCTCTTCTTCCTTCTAGCTACCTTTTTTTCTCTAGTCCCCTCAAAATCCCCCCTAGCTTGCTCCCAAGCCAACGAAAGAAAACATCTCTCTGCCACAGCCTGTCCCGCCACCTTTTGCTCTGTTGTCCCCCTTTCAAGTGGCCAGTCCCCTATTAGTCCCATCTCGCCGCCCCATGCAGCCCATTCCCGAGTTGATGAAGAAGCGGGGAAAGAAAGAAAGAAAATAATAATAAATAATAAATAAAAAAAAACAAAAACCTGTCTTCCATCTGAGGGGGTCTACACCATCACATGATAAATCATAAAACATAAATGGATATAAATCAAAATACATAGAAATTTAATCATAAAATCTAAAATAATGTAAAACAAATTTAAGGTTATATAACATTAAAGAAATTTAATCATAAAACATAAACTGTTAAGATTGTACAACATTAAATTAATATTAATTAATGGATTTGGGGGTAGATTTTCATAAAGCTTAAGGATATTTTTGGAAAAAAAAATTGATAAAGATCTCGTATTTTTATAAGTAGTATAAATAATTATAAAAAGATTAATTTTTTTTTTAACTCATAAAATAAAAAAGCTATTTCTTACAAAAATTTATAATATTTATTTATTTATAATTATATTTATTTTTAATGTACTTAAAATTTTTGCAAACACAAATTTAAATATAGAAAATATTTATTTAATATTTAAGACCAGTAAAAAATGGGGATGACTTGTCCTAAGGACCCATTATTATCCCTACTTAATAAGCATCATTTCACCAATACTAAAAAAGGAACTTGGCTATTTAACTACAGAATTTATTTTTTAGCTTAGAAACCAAATTAGTAAAAACTAGCTTTTAATCCATAAACTAAAAGGCATAATTATGAGTTAAGTTGGAGGGTTGGCAAAAGCTTGGGCTTTGATGATCAAGTTTCCATTCATCATGCATCTGGACACCAACTCCTTATCCATCCAAAGTCCAAGCCGACAAAACTATGGTCGTCTCTTCGAGAAAAGAAAAAAAAGCCCCACTCTCTCTTGGTTATCGAAACGCCTTTCCGTCATGCCTTTACTTTTATCATATTCACGTAGTATACACACTGAAAAATTTGGGCTTACTAAATTTGATAAATTAATTACAATATAAAAGGTCAGAATTTCTGAAGAATAAATATTAAAACTACAACTAATATAAATTTTGTTAGGAAATGACGAATTTTTTTAGGATGTTTGGGAGTTTTTTTTTTTTTTTTAATATTATCATTCAAAGCTAAATTTTTTAATTTTATTTTCTAAATTAAAATAAAAAGTAAATTAAAATTTTCAAAATTATAAATACTTTCTATTGATGCCTCACGTCCCAAGGAGCCTCACGGCCGCCAAATGGACGCGCGCTTTCAACCAATGATGATTTCTGGCTCAGTCAATCCTGGAAAAGATGTCCGGACAGGGTGTCCGGACACACCCTCCGATGGTTTTGTTAGCCATAGCTTAGAGGATTAATCTGCTACCCTTTTCTAAGTTAGATAACTTACCTTTCTCTTTGCGTGAGGGCCCTTTTATAGTGTCAAAAGTTCTGCCACCCTTTAATGGTGGGAAGACTTTTTGGCTTGTCATGATGTCTCATGAGGTGATGGCACAATCATCATCATTCTGCAGGCGGCTGTCAGAAATCGTGAGAGGTGACTTGCCATCATTCTTGTCCTTTCGCTCTACAGGCGGCGGAATGCGAGCTGTGACAAGGCTGTCTGAGGTGACTCAGCATGGCTTGCGTTTTATGGCCAATGATCCGGGCAACGCATCTAAATAAGGGAGAGCGTCGTCCGAGTAGAATATGTGAGAGTGTCATGTGCCCTCCCTGGGGGGACCCGGATAGAGTTGGCGTGCCACGTGGACGTCTAGGGGGGTTCCCTACAATGCCTCCCTTTTAACCTGGTGATTTTGCCCGGGCAGAATGGGTGGGTTAAAAATGATACTTTTGAAGCTTTTGTTGCTTTTTGGATTTAGTGTGACACGTGGTGCTGCGGAGGCGAAAAGAAGGAAGAGCATTTATGGCAAGCCGCCGCTCTTGGGAATTCCCAAGCGGCATGTCGTTTCGATAGCGGCGTGGTGGGCGTTTGGAATACCGAGGAGTTGTCTCCCTTTAAATAGTGAATCCAACCCCGCGACTGCATTTTTTCCCTTCTGCATTCCTCTTGTTTGTGTTTTCCTTTCGCTTCTCTACTTATTCGCGCCTGTGAGTGAGGGTCACCTTTTAGGGCTTTTACTAGTGGCATTCCCGTCGTAAGGGCGACTGTTATCGCGGTCGTCGTTTACGTTTGCAAGTTTACGCTAGGTACATTCTGCATTTCTATCTCCTCCTCTTGGGTTTCTTCTTTTTTATTTTCCCTTGCTTGTTGGGTAAGTTGCTTGCGATTGAGGGTCAATGTTTGTGTTTAGGGTTTTTTGGGGGGTTTTGCTTTTGTTTTGGGCCCACTAGGGTTCCTGTTGCCCCCCTGTTGCCTTTCCGAGTGATTGATCCTCCTTTGGGGTAGAGTCAAGGGTTAGGCTTGGGGTGTTGGCTTTTTTAGGCCTTTTGGGCCTTTTTGCTCTTAGGGTTGTGGGGTCGAGTCTCTTTTTTCTGCTGGCATTTCGCCATGCAAGTTATGTCTCAACCCCACGCTTTAACATGCCTGCGAAAAAGGATGTAGCTTCGTCCAATGTGGCTGGGCCCAACGGGAAGAACGCATCCGGGCTAGTGTACATGGAGAAGTCTGTTGACAAGCTGAACATGAGGCAATTTTGTGAACGTTTCTGCATTCCGAACAACGTTTCCGTTCAGCTTGTGGACGGGGAGGCCGTATCCACCGAGAAATTTACGGATAACGCTATCTATTTCTCTAAGGAGAAATTCAATGCGGGGCTCCGGTTTCCTCTCCCGTCTCTCTTCAAAGAGTTTCTTCACTTCACTCAAATCCCTCTGGCTTATATCCATCCCAACATAGTCCGGGTGCTGATGGGGTGCAGCATTCTGAACATGCTGTTCAACTTGGATCTTTCGTTGCTGGAGGTCCTTTTCATTTACACCATCAAGAAGGGGAAGACTGACATCTTCAGCCTGTTTGCCCATATCCCGTCCCTCCAATTGGTGACTAATCTTCTAGACTCGAACAAGGGGGGAGCCAAGGGACATGTATTGGTCAGGGGTCTTTGGGCCGACTGTCGGAGCAGCCGGAAAGGGAGTTTACCCCAAATCGTTCGTTGGCGCTCCCGGGTAGGGTAGCTTTTCGAGTTTGTCCGGCGTTGGTTTCTTGTACTTTTAATTTCGTGTTATCAAATGGCTAACTTCTTTGGTTGTGGGCAACGCAGGTACATCTAATAGGGGTCGTCTGGTCGAGTGGGTGGAAAAAGCCTCTTTCAATTGCTTGAACAAGCTGTTCGAGATTACTGTTGTTGAGAGGCACTATCAGACGCTTCTCACCATGTATGTCTGTTGGCAGTTGTCCGGGAGACTCAGCCGTATGTTATCAACATTCTTCCCAAGCGATTGCCCAAATTTGTAGTGCCCGAGGAGCATTTTGTTCTTGAAGGACTTGCCTTTCTACAAAAGGGCTCGTGAGGTTGACGCGAAGGCGTGCCAGAGCGCCTTGACCAGCGAGAGGAGAAGAGGCAGGAGGGGACCTTGAGGAAAGCGCCTGGTGAGAAGGGGCGCGATTCTTCCTCGGCAGCCCATCCTCCGGCCACTAAGGAGAAAAGAGAAGACGAAGAAGACCATTGCAGAGACTCTTCGGATAGTGTCTCGAACTCCTGCCCGAAAGTCTTCGTCCTGTGAGTCCGGACCCAGCCGGCAGGACCACACTGTTTGGAGCCTGAGGACACCTCCGGTTCCCGCAGCTTGAGACTTTCCGCCCAGGGCCCAGCTCCCCCAACCTCAAACAGACTTTGTTGGCCTGAGGGTTGTGCACGAGCCGAAGGAAGTAAGAGACATGAACGACCTCAGGGTCGGGCTTTTGCGAAGACACCTTAAACGGTTGTATGATCCCATCGATCTCGGGCCTCCATCAGCTAAGAAAGTCTGCCGGAGCGAGGTGGGGAGGATGCGGCTTCAGAGGTTCCGTTATCATCTTCGACCCACCCGGACGAGGCGGGTCCTAGCGCGGCTACCGCGGCCCAGTCGGAAGCTGCAGCGTCTGGCGTGGCGACCAAGGTTTAGTCTGACGCTCTAGGGCCTAGCTCAACAGCTACTGCTCAATTAGATATAACAGCTTTCGGTGATGCCCCAGCTGTAGTGGAGACCCGTGGGTCAAAGGGGGTTTCGGATGCGTCGATCGATGAGGAGGCTCCAGACGAGAAGAACAGTCCTGATGCAACGGTCCCTCCAAGCTGGGAGGAACTAATGGAGATGTTAAAGGGGGTGTCATGCTTCACGGATGCGGAGGCGCCTTCCACGAGGATGTCTGACTTCTTCTCGCTGACCAAACGTGTCTCCTTGAACATGGGTGGTGACCCTCCTGCCTTTGTCAAGGCGCAACTTCCTTTTGGCACTCCTGAGTCCGTCGTGTCTTGCATTCAACACTCTGTAGGAATGGACGATCCCTGAGACTGTAGAAGTGGTAATTACTTCTTTGTTGTTTTTCTCTTCTTCTTTAGTAGTTGTTATTTCTTCGCATAACATTATCTTTTGTTTTGTTGTTGCTTTGCCCAGGTTGTAGCCGGCATCCGCTATATGATGCGCACACGCGAGCAGACTTTTCAAGCGACTGGAAATGGCGGAGGTCATGCGTGCCTTTATCTCCCATTATCCGGGCGGCATTGAGGAGTTGCGTTCCCGAATGGAGAAGGTGGAAGTCGAATTGGCTGCTACTCGGAAAGCCATGGCGGATGGGACAGAGCAACTGAGCCAGGCTGAAAAGGAGAAGGGGGTTGTCCGAGCTGAGGCGCAAACATTGAAGAAGGAAAAGGAAGCCTTGGAGGGTCAAGTCAATGAAGCGGGACAGGAGAATCTTCAGTTGAAGAAAGAAGTGGATGAACTCCGGGCTAGCCTCGCCGCTCAGAAGGAGTCGGAGGATTTGCGGGCAAGTCTGGGCTCAATTTTGTCCTTTGATGTCTTTACCTTTCCGGTTCTTGGTGGCCCATTACTACTCTTTTGTCACCGGACTTTGGTTGGGTTTCTTTTGACCTTGATTTTAGCTTGGTTTTCTTCTTTTAGTGTTTTGTGCTTGCATTCATCTTAGGTCTTGTTTAGGCATAGGTCATTTAGGCCTGCTTGTTACTTTGATCTTTTAAATGTCATTAGGTCACTTAGACACCTTTTTAAGTCCATTTAGACATTTCATTGAGGCTCAACATTTCTTTTTTATTTATTTATTTATTTATTTATTTTATTTTATTTTATTTTATTTATTTTATTTTATTTTTTAATATTATTATTATTATGTGTTTGTAATTACATTTATTTTGTCTATTCTTTTTACTTTTACTTTTTATTATTTACTTATTTGTTTTATTGTTTTATATTTTCTTTTTTTATTTTTATTTACTTATTTATTTATTAATGAAATTGTTTATTGTTTTTAAAATATATAGCCTTTATCAATATATGTACAATCTATTTTGTTTTTCTTTCATTCTCTTTTAATCATATTTATTTTATTACATTTTACTTTCTTTTTCTTCTTTTCCTTTATTTTATTTTATCTTTTTTTTTTTTTTTTTTTTACACTTCTCTTCTTTCTTGAGTGTCAGTCCGGGCGCTTGGCTGCCAGTGTGTCAGCAATGGTTTGCCGGGTGTCTACTTAGCGTACAACTGTCAGTTCTGGGGCTGTTGTTCTTTTTTTCTTTCTTTAAAATGACATCATCGGGGATAACTAGTATCTTTCAGACTATTTTGTCTTCCCCTTATTAATAATTTTCAATCAAGGGTTTATCTGGCTGATAGAGTCCTTTGGGGGACAAAATCAGAAACCTGTACGGTGTGTGTTCATATGTGTTATTTCCTACTTTTAATTTTTGGGTGTATAATGGAGGGTTTTTTGTATTTTTTGGGCGGGGCTGAAGGAGCCTTCTTTGTCATGCACCACCAGTAAGGCGGTAAACCTTGGTTTGTTTAAGGTTCGGTTTATGTTAATTTTTTATTAAAATTGTTATTTCATTTATTTTAGTTATTTCTTTGGAATTCTATGTTTCAAATTTTGTTCCATTTAACTTGTAATGATATTATATGTTTCTTTTATTATTTTTTGGTTCTAGTTTTGTTTTTATAGAGAACTTTAACTAAATAAATTAATTATTATTTTCATTCTAAGTTTCTATTTTTAATTGTTGGTTTAAATTTTTTTGTTTATTGTATGTTATGTTTTTTAAGTTTTTTTTTTTCTAGGTTCGTTTTTGGTTATAGGTTATTATCCTTATTGCCATTTGATTAAATCCATGTTTTAAATTTTTTTAACTTTCTTGTTTTCATTTTTTTTTAATTGTTATTTTTATTCCATGTTTTTTTTTTTTCTATCTTAGTAGTTAATTTTAAATTCTGTTAATTTATATTTTTTGAATAGTTTTGTTTTTTCTTGCTATTAATGTTGTTCTTTAAATTGTTAGTTTTTTATTCATGCGTTTATTATTTCTTTGACACTAGTTGTTTTGTGTAATCTTTATTAGTTTCATTTTAAAACTCATTTATGGCTTTTATTTATCTTAAGTTTAGATTGATTCCAACATTGTTCTTTTATCTTTAGTTTATTTTCTTAGTCTTTATTTTTATTATTACTATCTTGTGTATTTTAAAGTAAATTTTTTAGAATTGTTTTCATGTTCTTAATAGTAGAAGTAAATTTTTAAAGGTATTAGATGTAATTTTTGTCAAATTAGTTGGATTTAAATATTAGTTTACTTTATCTAAATATCTTGTGGTTTAAATAATCTTATCTTTACTTTGATTTTTAGGGATAAATAGGTTCTTTACCATTACTTATCATTTTTTATTTAAAAAATTTTACTTTGAGTTTCATTTTTGTTTTTTTTACTTATTTATTTTATTTTTCCCAAATTAATTCCTTTTATTTTAAAATAAAATACTTTTCTCAAAAATAATTTTAAAATATTTCAAAACTATTAGGTCCTAATCTCTTTTATTTAAATATATAACTATCTTGTTTTTCTTCTTCAAAAATTTTGTTTTGAACAAAAATCAAATTGTCAATATAATTCTGCTAATTTATTTTTAATCCCATGAAATCTTTAAATTTATTTTTTTCCTATTTGATTGTTTTATTCTATCTATTTTTGTTGTATTGGGTATTTTGTTTTTCTTTTTTATGAATTGAACTGCTATTTATTTTTATTATTTATTATCTAACCCTTACTGAGCTACTTATCTTTATCGTTGTCCCATCATCTCTTTATTGATATGCTTTGTCTATAATGTTTTTCTATATGTTTCATTGTTTGTTATTCCCAATAAATATGTTGTATTTGTTTAAATTACCATTTATGTTTTTGTCCCTACTTCTTTTATTTGTTTTTTTCTCTTTAAATCACCTAACCTTTTATCATTTTTTAATTCCTTCTAATTTTGTGGCCTTTAGGCTTGTACTAAGTCCTTCCCGTCGCTAACTGTTTTCAGTGTTCCAATTATGTCTTTTTTTCTTTCTTTTTATTCCTTTAAATAAAAAAACAACTAAACATTAACCGCGCCCCCGCGGCTCAAAAGAAGGAGATGGAGGCTGGGTTTGCCGCTCATAAGAAGAAAATGAAGGAGGAATACCAGCGGCAGGCAGACGAGATGTATTTCTTCGGCTACCACTACTGTATGAAGAAAAATGGAATCATGCATGATATTCCTTCTCTTCCTTCTGATGAGGAGGATGCGACACCTGTGGGGTCCGTCTTGCTGAAATTTCTTTATGTGCAGACTTTATAATTTTCTTCTTTATTTTGCTGCATATGGGGTAGCTACTCTTGTAAAGACACTTTTTCATTCATTTATGAATACATTACATTTCTCCTGTTTTTGTTTACCCCTTGTTTCTTTTCATTGATAATATTGCCTAAGATTGGATACATTCCATGGACAGAGCAACAGGGTTCTGTCTAGCTTCTATAGATGATAGGCTCCGCTTTCACTTGTCTTGGACACAATGTAAGGGCCTTCCCAATTTGCCAGGAATTTCCCGGCTCCCCTTTCAGCGGTGTTTTCGAAAACCTTTTCGAGGACCAGTGTTCCAATTTTGAAGATCCTGGGTCGCGCCTTGTGGTTATAGTGAGCGGCCGCCCTTTGTTGGTAGTCGGCCATTTGAATGGATGTGCTCTCTCTCACCTCGTCCGCCTAGTCCAGATTCCTTCCTAGTTCCATATTTGCATCACCCTGCCGTCCTGCCTTAGTCCTGGATAGTGGGTAGGCCTATTTCTGTAGGAATGACTACATCCATACCATATGCGAGGGCGAAGGGAATGTTTCCTGTCAGCCACTCGGGTGTGGTTCGATAGGCCCATAGGACGCCTAGGTAGCTCCTCTACCCACTTCCCTTTGGCTTGCTCGAGCCTCTTCTTTAAGGCAATTACCAAGGTTTTGTTTGTTGCCTCTGCTTGTCCATTGCTTTGAGGACAACATGGTGTGGAGTATAAATTCTAGATGTTGAGTTTTGAGCAGAAATTCGGAAAGTGATGTTGTCAAACTGTGGGCCGTTATAAGCTATAATGGTTTGAGGGATTCCAAAGCAGCAGATGATGTTCTTCCACACAAATTTGGTGACATTTTTGTCCTTGATGCTGGCATATGCTTCAGCTTCTACCCATTTACTGAAGTAATTTGTGGCGATGAGCAAGAATTTCTTCTAGGCAGCTGCGGCTGGTAGAGGTCCTACTATATCCATCCCCCATTGCGCGAAAGGCCAGGGGCTAGAGATTGGCTTCAATGTCTCAGACGGCACATGTAGAATGGGGGCATGCCTCTGGCATTTGTCACACTTCTTTACATAAGTCGCCGCATCTTTCTTCATTGTGGGCCAATAATATCCTTGCGAGTGGGCCCGATGCGCAGAGATCGACCTCCGGAGTGATTGCCGCAAACACCCTCATGTAACTCTAACTAATATGTATGGGGCTTCCGAGCAATTTAGGCACCTAAGGTAGGGGCCTGTGAATGATCACTTGTAAAGGTGCTCCCCGATTATGGTGAAACGGGCAGCTTGTACCCGGATCTTATGTGCCTGCTTGGGCTCATCGGGTAGAGATCCTGTCCGGAGGTACCTTATTATGACTTCCGTCCACTCCTGGTCGTCTTCTTGGCTCTCCTCAATAGTATTGCAAGTGGATGTTTTTGTGATGGAGGGATCAGTTTGCACGTGTATGGGCAATAATATGGCTTCTTTGATGGGCAGAGAAGCGGCTATCCCTACCAGGGCGTCGGCACGTACGTTATCAGTTCGTGGAATTTTTTCAATTGTCCATTCACCAAACCGTTGTAAGGTGTGCCTTACTTTGGTTAGATAGTGCGCCATGCGTTTGTCCTTGGCTCCGTATTCCTCCTAGACATGTCTTACCACGAGTTGGGAATCGCTGTAGATCCGGAGCTTGGAGACAAATAGTGCCAGGGCGAGGTTGAATCCGGATAGGATGGCTTCGTACTCCGCTTCATTGTTCGACGCGGGGAATCCCAACCGGATAGCTTGCTCCAACTGTTCCCCCGTTGGGGATTGCAGTAGAAGCCCCACTTCGGATCCTAATGACCGAGAGGTTCCATCAACCCGCAAGGTCCACCACTCTTCTTTGTGTGGTTCTTTGTGTTGAGCAGGTTTTTGGGAGTATTCTACCACAAAGTCAGCCATTACCTGGCCTTTCATGGACAATCTCGATTGGTATTCAATTCCATACTCGCTCAACTCTATGGCCCATTGAAGCATTCTTCCGGTCAAGTCCGGCTTGTTCAGGATGTTGCGAAGGGGTTGGTCGGTAAGTACGACCACCTAGTGGGCTTGGAAGTAAGTGTGAAGTTTCTGGGAGGCACTTCGAAGGGCTAAAGTCGTTTGCTCCATCTTTGAGTACCTTGTTTCCACATCAGCCAATGCCCTGCTAACATAATAAATAGGTTTCTGCTCCCTATGCGTGGGGTAGCGAAATAGAATAGCGCTAATTGCCCACTCTGACACAGCCAGATACATATACAATTTTTCTCCAGGGAGGGGGCTGCTCAGAATGGGTGGTTGCGTGAGGTAGTGTTTGATTTTCTCGAAAGTACTTTGGCAGCTGTCCGTCCATCCAGTCGTACCGACTTTTCGTATCGCCAAGAAGAAGGGTCGCAATTCACTAGTGAACCGGGCTATGAAGCGTCCTAGTGCGACAAGCTTGCCTATGAGGCGCTGTAATTCCTTTTTGCTCCTAAGGGGTGGTGTTTTTACATGACTGCCTTAACTTGATCCGGGCTGACCTCTATCCCTCTGACCATGAATCCTAGGAATTTCCTAGCACTTACTCCAAAAGCGCATTTGGATGGGTTTAGCTTCATGTCGTACTTCCTTAGGAGGTGGAAGACTTCTTGCAAGTGAAGGGCATGTTCACCTCGGTTTTGCTCTTAACCACGATATCATCAATGTACACCTCAACTGTGAGGCCAACTAGAGGTTTGAAGATTTTTGTCATCAGTCTTTGATAGGTGGCACCAGCATTTTTGAGTCCGAATGGCATGACTTTATAACAATAAAGCCCATGCGGTGTTATAAAGGTTGTATTTTCCTCGTTGGTTGGGGCCATGGGGATTTGGTGGTATCTAGAGAAGGCATCCAAGAAGGAAAGCATTCCTTGTCCGACGGTGGAGTCTACAATCTGGTCTATCCGCGGCAAAGGGAAACTGTCTTTTGGGCACGCATTGTTGAGGTTGGTGTAATCGACGCACACCCGCCATTTTCCTTCCTTTTTTGGGACCACTACTACACATTTGCTAACCAGTCCGGATACTCCACTTCTCTAATAAATCCGGCTTCCAACAATTTGTCAATCTCATCCGGATAATTTTTTGCTTGCTTGGGTGAAAACGCCTAACCTCTGTCGGACAAGTCTTGTTGATGGCAAGACGTTAAGCCTATGAGAGGAAATTGAAGGGTGGATTCCCATCATGTCAGAATGCGCCCATGCAAAGATGTCATGGCTTTGTCGGAGGGTGTCTTGGATGTCCTGTGCCTCTTCGGGTGTCAAGAGGGAACTGACATGTGTGAGGTGAGTACTTTCTTCCGAAATTTGGATTGTCCGCAAGGGATCCTGCTGCCGGGTGATCTTTGTCCGCCGGATTCAGTAATTGCTAATTGGTCAGGTGCGCTAGTGGGTTCAGGGAAGGGCTTGTCACCCTTGCTAGTCCCAACCTCTCGCGCTATCTGATAGCACTGGCGGGCGACCAACTAGATGCCGTATAGATTGATTTGTCCCTCTTCAGTGAGAAAGCTTACCATCTGATGGTACATGGAAGGGATGGCTTTCATATAGTGTAGCCACGTGCGTCCTAAGATGACGTTGAAGGGGGACAAATCTTCTACCACTGAAAACTGTACGTTAAGAGTGATTGGGTTGGCAGCATAATGTCTCCAATGGAGGTGGTTGCTGCGCTATTAAATCCCGACAGGATCCGCCCGGGATTTTCCAAGCCGGATAGCTCAAGACCCATTTGATTAACTACTAATGTCTACAAAAGATTAGCCGAACTGCCTAGGTCGATTAGGATTCGTCTTACATCAAAGTCTCTCATCCCCAGGGATAGGATGAGGGTGTCACAGTGCGGTTGTAATATTCGCGTGGGATTTATTGGAGGGAAAACGATTGTCCCATCTATTAGTTGGGCGCTTCCGTCAGTTACTCCGGGTCGGATGGTATTGATGCGTTCGCATACTGATGCCGCCCGCAACAACTTCTGCCTTTTCGTTTGGAGTTGTACTCCTCATCCAGCGGTCCTCCGTCAATATAGTTGATGATGGCTTTGGGGGCGACTGGGGTCCTGGGGGTCCCGGAGTCGCGATTTCGGGGAGCATCTCTAACTCTGGCATTTGAGCGGAGGTATTGCTTCAAATATCCCGCTTTTATGAGCCTTTCCACTAAATAATGGAGACTCTTGCACCGCTCCGTAGTGTGACCATGCTCCTTATGGTAGGCACACTTTTGCTATGATCTCTTTTGGTTGGGTCCGTTCTGAGGGGTCCGGGCCACCTGAAGTCGGACAGGTCTTGGATCATAGGGAGGAGCTTCTCATATGATATGGAAAGGGGCGTGAGTGGTGGCAGTTCTAGGCGACTTTGCTTTTCCTGCCTTCGACTAAATGGCCTTGGCCGGTCCGGAAGTTTGGAACTTCTTTCCGTGTCGCTTCTGGATGTCTGTCCGGCAACCAAAATTTGCTAGGTGGCCGCACTCACATCATCTTCCAGCATTGAGTATTTGCTCGCACGCCGGAACAAATCATCCATTGTCATGGGAGGCTTCTTAGCGAGTGATTCAAAGAATGGAGTGCCTGGGCATATGCTTCGTTTGAAGATCTGAAGGACAACATCCATGATGTAAGCCTCTACTTGTAACACAACCTAACCAAACCGTTTCACGAATTCTCTTAAAGACTTGTTCTCTTGTATTTTTATGTTTTGCAGGGTGCTGATGTTCTGTTTATTCCGAGCGGAGCATAGGTATTGCCCCACAAAAGCTTCCGATAGGTCCTTGAAGTTATCAATAGAGTTCGGGGGTAGTCGGTGAAACCATGAGAGGGCCTGACCTTGTAGGCTGGCGGGGAATACCTTGCATAGCAACGCGTCGTTTCCTAGGTCGGGAGTCATGAGCTGTCAATAGTGCATGATGTGGTCGAAGGGGTCGCTAGACCCATCATACGTGGAAAATTTTGGCACGAGGAATCCCCTTGGGGGGTCGTAATGAATAATATGGGAGCAAAAAGGCGTGGAGAGCATGTCATCCAGCCTTTTGCTAATGGAGCTAGTGGGTGGTTCGTTTAAAGAGTTCCTTCCGGCTTGTCGTACCGCTTGATGCGGGAGGTTGTTCTGTACAATGGGTGCGACTAGGGGGTCAGGGTACATTTCCCAAGTTGTGGCCACTAGCGACCTTGTCTTTCCAGGCTCCTATGGGCCTAGCCTTGTGCGCATCGCGTCCGACAATTGGGGTCTTTTATCACGTTGTCTCTTTGACGAGAGACGAGTAGAGTCTGAACTTTCCTCTTGGGGAGCTTGGTGCATGGGTGTGGGCCGTTCCTGAGATCGATTATTGCGTACCTCAGGGATGACCCCCGCAGTCCCGGGATATATCGATTCTGGATCAGGCCCCGAGAAGGCCCCGAGGATGAAGCCTGGATACGTAACACAACGTTTTCTTCTCTCAGCCTTGTTGTTTCCTGGAGGAGGGCCTGCATTTGTCGCTCGCTCTCCAACTGTCGCTTTCCATGGCTTCACGCCATTCGAAGTAGCCTTCATCTCCTCTAGCCGACGAGCGGCTCCTGGAAGGTGTGGACATCTTCGCCGTTTACTGAGCAAAGATTCCCACAGACGGCGCCAATGTTGATGCCTTGCGTCCCAGGGAGCCTCACGGCCGCCAAATGGACGCGCGCTTTCAACCAAGGATGATTTCTGGCTCAGTCAATCCTGCAAAAGATATCCGGACAGAGGTATCCGAACACACTCTCCGATGGTTTTGTTAGCCATAGCTCAAAGGATTAATCCGCTACCCTTTTTCTGAGTTAGATAGCTTACCTTTCTCTTTGCGTGAGGACCCTTTTATAGTGTCGGAAGTTCTGCCACCCTTTAATGGTGGGAAGACTTTTTGGCTTGTCATGATGTCCTTGAGGTGATGGCAGAATCATCATCATTTTGCAGGCGGCTATCAGAAATCGTGGGAGGTGACTTGCCATCATTCATGTCCTTTCGCTCTGCAGGCGGCGGAATGCGGGCTGTGATAGACTGTCTAAGGTGACTCAACATGACTTGCGTTTTACGGCCAATGATCGGCAACACATCCGGATAAGGGAGAGCGTTGTCCGGGTAGAATATGTGAGAGTGTCGTGTGCCCTCCTAGGGGGACCCGGATAGAGCTGGTGTGCCATGTGGACATCTGGGGGGTTCCCTACACTTTCGACTTTAAAGACAATAAAATTACTTCAAAATTGCAAATTTATGACTTTTATTAACTACCAATTAAAGTAAATATGAAAAAGCTATTCTAAAGAGGCCTTTCATTGCAACATACCTTGTCTCGTTATCTTTCTTTCCTTTTTTTGGTTTTTCCATTAAAAAAAATAATAATATACAGAAAATAAAAATAAAATTTAAAAAGAATGGATTATGAAGGATGACGTGGGGGTATGACAGGCGTGATATAGAAAAGCGGTCAAATCGGTGGTTCCAGTAAACAATTTTGCTTCCTCGTAACCGCCTTATAAATATAAAAATAAAATAAAATTAAAAACCATCCCTTGTTCCTCCACGCCGAACACCTCCAAATCCAGATGCCGAACCACGTCCACCGCCACCATGCCGACTCCGCTGCCACTGCCGGGCCACCTCCTTCCAAACCAAACCCTAAGCTCCTCTCCTTCTTCTTCCTCCAAGCCATCATCATGACCGCTGTCATCTCCCTTTTCTTCCTCTTTGTCGGCGTAGCCGCCATACTCCTCCTCCACATCTGTTTCGCCGGCGGCGTCTTCCATCACCGACGCCGCCGCAGCACTTGCCTTCCAAATTCCGGCTACTCTGCGGAAGACCTACAGAAGCTTCCCCGATTCCGGTTCGATCGCGTGGAAGCAGAAACAGCGAGAGAATGCGTGGTGTGTTTGGAGGCGTTGAGGGAAGGGGAGTGGTGCCGAAGCCTTCCAGACTGTGATCACATCTTCCATTCCAATTGCGTCGATAAATGGCTGATAAAAGTGCTGGCTTGCCCCACTTGTCGTGCTCCGGTTCGGTTCAACAGCGGCTCAGCCGGTTTGGAGAACAGGGGGCTGAAGGAATGGTAGGGAAAACCCTAAGTGAGGATGGCGATGGATGTGTAAGCTTCCGAAACTTTGAGGTGTGAATTTTGTAAATTTGTAGTTTTGGGATGACAAATCTTTCGCTTAGCTTTGTTTTTGCTTGGAGTTGTTTTTGGCCTACTGGTTGAGGTTATGAAATAATAATGATACTACTGTAGAATAACATGCCCTTTTCTTTTCTTCATATATTTGGTGGACTTTCTATTGTTGTTGATAATTCAAGCTCAACCAGGGCGGTTTTCATTCAATTATCAATTGGCCACATAAATTAGCTAACTCCATGATTTTGTATTCCTAGGCAGCCCCCAATACTGTCTATGTCCAATTTGACACTGCTTTTAGTACCAACAGAGCTACAACCAAAATTTAATGGGGTTTTCTGAAATTGAGTTGGAGATAGAATGAAGCATGAGAAAATACAGAAATTAAGCTGGGAGGTTCGTGAGAAAGGATAATACCATGGATTTACCCCCATCTTCCTCCGCCTAAAAACAGAGATTTCCTTTGCTTCATATTCTATATTCCCTTTAATATGAGTAATTGCATACAGTCAGTAGGAACTTGTAAAGCAAGAAATTGCAAAATACCTAAAGAAATTCCCCTCTGGCCACTTGAAAATGGACCAAAATATCTAAAAGGTAAACAAGGCTCTGCTTCTGGCATTGAACAGAGTCTGGTTACTCCTTTATCATACAAAGAATTTGGCTTCGATGAGTGGGAAGTTGGCTGCTACCACTCATATAAATTGATGTTTGAGCAGTTGAAGAGCTTCGGTTCATTAGGAATTGTGATATGTCCACTGTTATCCTGTCAGAGCTTATGTCGATACCCACATGTCATCATTCAAAACTCCAATATCTCCTCAGAGCTTACTTTCTTCTGTAGGGACGATGAGGTGTGGTTTGCTCTTAAATCCTGCTTCAAGGAACTTGTGGTTTTTTCTTTTCATGGAAACTATTCAGGCTTGAGTTGGTTATGACTTGGATTCCTCCCTTAACCTTGTTCATACTGTTCAAATGGGCGTGATCTTGTTGTCTGTACCATTTATTAGTAAAACCAACCTTTTGTAAGAACTTCTTTTGATGTGGCTGGGAAATTTTCTGTTCCTTCAATCACTTTGAAAGCCCTGGGGAGCAAAGAGAAAGGTTGATAGGTTGTCAAGGTTTAACCCTTATTAAAACCTTTGATATGGATCAATTAGTGAACCTGTTAGTGCTTCTGCTATAGGCAAATTAATCTGTTAAGAGTATAAGGTCCCATTTTCTTTTAAAGGAGTTTCAAGAATTGATCCAAACTTTTATTCACCCCAACTAGTTAGGGATAGCTCCCAACCAAATATTTTCTGTTTTTTTGTCCGTGGCCTTTGGCATTTTGGGAAGTTTAATAAGTTCTTAAAACATAGTGATTAGTGAGTTCTGAAGTTGTGGAGCTGATACAAAATCTCTTCAAAAAATTATCCAAGGAGCATTTGGCCTCAAGAAACAACATAATTAGTGTTGTCTATTTAACTTTTACGTAATTGACAGGATTGATATTTTTATATAATTTGGTCTGTGCCTTTAGGTTAGCCAGTAGAATATGTGTAGTAAAAAGTAATATGGTGTACTATGATTTACAATGCATCTATGTCTTTGATGCAGTTGTGAACTTTGACTGATTCTGAGTAAATGTTTATTAATTGATTGGGTCATTTACTTGAAAATAAAAAGACAGCAAAAAAAGTGAAATTGACCAAAATAAGGGAAGTGAATACTTGAAGGTTGGGAAGTACAATAAGGAGAAGGAGCTAGCAGAATCCTGTCCGAAGTAATGTTTAAATATAATTCTATTCAATTTCTCAAATCATGCAAATCCTAATATCTGTGAACTCAGGAGGTCTGACTACCCAATCAGAAGAAGTAATTATCTGGCTTGTCATTTTGCTTGAGACCTAGATTGAACTGACCTAGGCAGGCTGATTTCAGCCCACCTAGAAGAGGCCCATCCCAAACAGGAGCTCAGCATAATTTGTAATACCCTTTGCTGTCACCTCAGCTCATTTAGTGTAAAGAATATCGGCTGTCTTGGGACAAGCTTGCATTAGCGACCCATGACTGTAAGCTGGTTGAGTGGGTTTAGCCTAGGCAAGGGTTGTAAATCACATTAACTCAATGCTCATGTGCAACAAATTTAGGTTGACTAATTATGGCAAAGCTAACTTTGGATTTCCTTCAGCCTTTAGCTGCAAAGCTCTTGAGTCCTCTCCCCTTTGACAGAATGGACCTATTCATAGAGGAGGAGGATTTCTATCCTCTCAAAAGTAACCACCCAGTTGATTTCTTCCTAACATAAAAAAAATGCTGAAAAGTGAAAGCAAAACAATCCGAGGGATCAATCTCTTAACATAGCACTCCCCTCAATCCTTGCTTTAGCCACTAAACCAAGATCCTTAACTAATCCTAACTTTAGTCCAGGCAGTGGTGTAGTAGCACATGTTCAAGAAGCTAGCATTAGGTTATGGGGATGGAGCTGCCTATAAATTCTAAACTCATACACCCATGATACCAGAACACCAGCCCCTGACGTTGCATTGGATCTGTTGGAAGAATCAAGTACTAGGGTACATAAAAGTAAGGGAAGGGTGCATGTCATGAAAGTCAGTTACTTTCTGGGCTAGGCAGCTTTAGCCACATAAAATACCCACGTTATAATAGTAAAATCATGATAGTACCAGGTGAAGTCAAACATGAGGCTCTTGGAGTAAGCCAACTTTGACAGCTTGTATTTTTGCTTGGAGGTCTGAGTTGTACTCCTAAAATCTCTGGAGCACTGTGCACCAGAGGTGAGCAGGCCACTCACTGGAAGCAACTTGCTTTCCCAGGCAGCCTGAATTGCATTCTGCTGCAAATTAACAATAACAAGAACTACAACCACCACTTTTAAAGTGTAGAAGGCACTCCGAGGAATCAAAGCATATGCCTAAAGTCTTATGTCACGATGAGGATGCATGAAGTACAAGGGATTCACGTCTGAGCACAACAGCCTTGCTCCTATACAAGTGAATGGTCTAACTGCACAATTGTAGGGGAGCACACTGTATGATGATGCTTTCAGGTTAGGCAGCCCTAGTAGCACAAATCTTGGTTCCTGGAGCTGATGCATGCTAACGGAGCCTTGCAGCGCCAGAATGTTACAGGTAGGGGTGGAAGTATATGTAAGAGGCATGTCCTAAGGCAACTTGCTCCAAGGGCGCTTAGGCATGACTCTCTCAAAGCTGTCAGTTCTAACAACGCACATTATGATACAAGGCTAAGGCATATGACCTAAGCCTTGGAGCTCCAAAGAATCATAATCCAGGAGCAGAGATGTGCATCCTGTGTCTAGGAGTAGCTATAAATAAATTGGTTTCCCTAGTGTCATGGCTGGGTGGATTAGGCCCAAATATACTGCAGTAAAGGTGGCGTCCTGTTGATTTATGAGTGTCCTCATGGGATAATGCTCTCATGAGATCCTTTTTGTATGTTTTTTGGGATTGAGTTAGATTGTACATTGGGGATGGTTCTATGTCGATGCTAGATTTTGTGGATTGCTTAGGTTCTTCGCAGGGGGCGGTTGCTAGTTTTTGTGTATTCATGCCTTTTTGCTTATTGGTTGTTTTGTATGCGGCGTGTATTTTTTAATTTTCAATACAATTGTTTTTATCTATCAAAAAAACAAAAACAGGTCTAGTTTGTTTTACATATGCGTTATTCCAAGGATGGTATGCTTGAGATCCCTTGGATGGGTGGCCATCTTCCCGGGAATCCGGATATGATGCCAAGTTGGTCCACATTAAGGTTATTGTTAAAGTTTCACCAAGTATTATTTTATTTTTATGTTATATTGGCCTTTTCCCCTTTTTTTGCTCCTTAGAATTGCCGTGTCCAGATTGTGAATGGGCTTATTTCTATATCCGGTGTAACATTCTTACTGGCTTATTTAAGTAACCTTTAAGCTTGTTCGGACCAGAAATTATAATGTTAGCTAGATGACAAAAAAAAAAAAAAAGTTTCAAACCCCAAATGACACTGGTGAACAAAAAAATTGGTGAAATTTTGGTGTTACATCTTGAATAAGATCCTCGAGCAGAAGGCTGTGTCTAGCTGAATATATAGCTTGTGGGAAGTTCTGCCGAGTCTTTATAGTCATCTATTTTGTTCGGGAGTTTCAGATTGGAAGAGCAATTTGCCTCTAGGTAGCTTCTCTTTCTAGATCTAAAAATTCAACCACTTGGAGCAATTACTGAGACAATATCCTCATCCATCAGTCGTTGTGCCGAAGCTTGCCAGACTCTGTTTACATCTTCCAATTGCATCAGCAATTGGCTGATGAAAGTGCCAGCTTGCCCCACTTTTCGTGCTCTGGTTTGGTTCAACAGATGCTCAGCCGGTTTCAGAGAATAGGGAGCTGAAGGAATGGTAGGGAAAATCCTAAGTGAGGATGGCGATGGATGTATAAGTTTGGAAACTTTGAGGTGTGAATTTTGTATCTTTGAGTTCCAGATTGGAAGAACACTTTGCCTCCAGGTAGATTCTCTCTCTAGATATACTGATGGCTGAGGATACTGTCTCAGTAATTGCTCCAATTGGCTGAATTTGTACAGCTGTGGTTCTTCTGCCAATGCACGGAATCTTGTTTGAATCCCGAATGAAAAGGGATCATCCAAATTCATTGGGCCTGATAATCAGATGGATTTTGATTGATTATGGTGCAAAATGTTGTTTTAATAATGATTGAATAACCCCACCCCTCCCCCCTCCCCCCCTCGTTTGATTGTCTAAAAATAGAAAAAAATTGACTATCTTTTTTTTTTTTTTTTTTTTTTTTTTATTTTCTTTTTATATATCTTATTTTGTTTTATTTTATATTTTTATTCGCATCCCTCTCTTTCTCTTTTAGGTAATGCGAGTGTAAAACTTGATAATGCTGGATTCTCATTAGTTATTAATGTGCTTGATGTTTGGCACTCCCTCATTCTACTTCATGCATTGGTTCTTAGGATGGTATTGTTGTTTAATTTGCATATCATGTGGTTTTCCAATAGTTGATAGGCAATATGTTTACTTGCTCTTAGAGATTTTTTTTTTCTTTTTTCTTTTTTCTTTTTTTTTTTCATCCATGTTTACTTGAGTTGGGGCAAAGGAATAAAATCATATATGGTATAGGCATTAATAGGATAACCATTAATATATATTGATATGATTAACATCTTCTATACAATGTCATTTAGAGTAGTCGGAAGTTAATAAAGATATTAAAGTGATTAATCAAGCTACACAAAAAAATTCCTTGGAACCATAATCCAAGTGTGAAGCTTGAAGATTTAAATTGGAAGTCTTGATAGTGCAATTAAAGGTTGAGGAAAGTAGATATAGGAGGGGTGGTGCCTTAATGTAATTAAAGTTGGGGCAAACCGGCAAAGGAATAAAATCATATATGGTATAGACATTATTAGGATAAATATTAATTTATATCGATATTGTTAGGATTTTCTATACAATGTCATTAAGAGTAGTCCGAAGCTAATAATGATATTAAAGTGATTAATCAAGCTCAATGATGAAAATATCGGTAATTAAGAATATATCAGCACTTCAATTTTACGGATATGTCAGAAATATCGGAGAGAAATATTTGTGGATGTTTTTTTCATAAATATCGATGAAGTGGAAATTATTTAAAATTCATATGAATGCTTGGAAAAACTCTAAAAAATGATAAAAATAAGTAAAAATACATATTTTAAAGTTATTTTGAAAGTGTAATTGACATAGATATAATAAAAAATATCACAGAGATATATCGATAGAATCAATATTTGAATTTTAAGAATAATAAATATGAATTTTGGAAGTGTATAAAGTTAGAATTGAGTTAAGAAATATTTGATTTTATTGAATAAAAATAATTTATACATAAATATAATACATATGACATTGTAATAGTCATTAGTATCAAAATGAAAAATCGATGTGGTTCTATCATATTATTAGATGAAGGGAGTCCATCTTGTTGAAGACAATATTTATTTTTAAAATTTTAAAATACCTTTATTAAAACATGTTTTATTACATTTTAAATAAAAATTTAAATTAATTTATATAAAAATTTTATTTGAAATTTAATTTCTAAAATTTTATTAAAAATGTGGTAACAACTTTTTCTATTAACATTGATTTATTTAAATAATTAAATTATTTATAATTTATCTTATCAAATTAATTTTAATTTATAAAATATTATAACTTTCTTAAATTTGTATATTATAGCAATTTTTTTTGGGTAAAATTATATTTTTAATATTTTAAAATAAAAATATTTAAAATTAAAATTAAAAAGGATAAATATAAAAAAGTTAAGAGTGAAGTGATAATAATTTTTTTAAAAAAAAAAATTTAATGAGATAAAATATGAAAAATGTTAAAAATAAAATGATAATATAAAAACACACATGAAATTTGGGCCATCAAAATTCAAATATGAGAATTTTCTAAATTTTAAAAGAAGTGGCAAAACAAAATTGGCGATTTTTTTTTATGTTCGGTGATTATTTTTTGACGTTGTCTCGAACGCGGAGCGGCTACTCTACGAGTCACTCCACTCACGATTTTATCACCCATTTTCCTTATATTTTCCCTATATTCCTCCCGTTCGATAACAGTACTTAAAATCGTGAGTATCCTGCTTATAAAAATATAAATTTCAATCCATAATTTATATTTAATAATTATTTATATATAGAGTCGAAAATTGTTCTCATGATTTGTTTTTTTTTTTTTTTTTTTAATCTCCACTAAATCTAAAAATCAAGAAGACCACCTACTTCTCGACGTCAAGAAGCCCTCGGACGTCAAGAAGCCCTTTTCTGAAGTTGCCCTCCAGACGAGAGAATCCCTGAAAAGGCCCTATTTTCCTCTGCCACTCTCAATCCTCGCAGGTACTAATCTAATCATGTTATTATTATTATTATTATTTTTGCAACCCCCGTTTGATTCCCAAGAAAATCCGTCCCCCATTCGATTTCCGGGAAAATTCGTCCTAGTTTGATTTCCGGGAAAATTCGTCCTAGTTTGATTTCCGAGAAAATCCATGCAAAACCCCCAAGGAAAACCAAAAAAATTGTTTTTTTTGCTCCCTGTGGTTTCTGGATCTGTTCTTGGGGGTCTCTTTGCTTTTGCCTGCAAATCATGATGAGATTACCAAATAGCATCTTATGTTTTTTTTTTAAAAAAAAAATTGGGACAGATTTTGTATCCTGTGCGCGGGCTGGACTGGTAGAAAATATCGGGAAATTTCCCGAAAAATCGGTAAAAATACCGATAAATACCGAAATATCGGTGGTATTTTCGAAAATTACCGTCGACCGATAATCGAATATTGTGCCGGAGCCGGCCGAAATATCGCCGACATTTTTCGGCATTTCAATCCTTGGTCAAGCTACACAAAAAAAATTCATTGGAACCATTTGAAGCCTGAAGACTTAAGTTGGAAGGCTTGTTAGTGCAACCCTCAACGTAGTTAAAGTTTAAGGAAAGTGGATATGGGAGGAGTGGAACCAATTGAGTTTCCAATTTCTCTTTTCTTCTCCAATTTATAAGCAATTGTTTGTTTATTATTTTTGTTATATAATTTATTAAATTGTCTCTTGCGTTCAAATTTATTAAAATCTTAAAAAATAACCAACACCAAATTCAACCCCTCTTCTCCCTAAGTGTTCACCTAGGTTGGTTTAGCATAAAACCTAACAGAATCCTTGTTATCAAATTGACATTAAATTTCAAATTGAGTTGATGCACTATTGTTTACGATATTAGTTTAATGTTGAATTCACTGTTGGTCTTCTATTGATCCTGAATTCTACTATTCAATCCAGCACGAAGGCTAAGGTTTTTCTTTTTTAATCTCATTATCAGTTTGCATCATGAGGCGCTTTCATTTCCAATGTTGATTTTGGCTCTTGATCCTATTGTTGGTTGGCTCCTTAATCTTATTGTTGGTCTAGTGAATTTTAATGTAGGAAATTTTGATATCATAACTTGTAGCACTGGTTAATATGGTTCTTTACCATTCTCTCTTTTTCCTTATGTTTCTAATTACCCCCCATAGTTTTTCTGCTTATTTCTTTTATCCCTCTAATAAAATTTTTAAAAAAATTAAATTAATTGAATCTCATTCTTGGTGTGGTCTTGAATTTGATTTACACAATTCATCTATATATTCCACATTCTTGTTGTAGCTTAGCTCTCACTATGCTAGGTTGTTTTTATCATTCATCCATGTTGTATGTCATTGCTTTTATTGTATTGATCAAATAACGAGATGTCAAAGTTTCCTGAATCCACATGGTAGAGACCATATTTATGTTGGCTTAATAGGGTGCCTAGCACTCGTTTTTTCATATTTGAAATAACATAGGATTTTCTCTTTTCTTTTGTTTTCTATTTTAAAAATAAATAAAATAAGTGGAGACTTTCAAAACAAATAAAACATCAATTCTTAAAAATATTTTTTTCTTTTTTCAATAAAAAAATAAAGAATATCGAAATTTATTAAGGCATAGGTGGTGTTTGTTTTTTTGACTTTTTACTTAAAACAATTTATTTTTAGAATTTAGGTTATTTGTTTTTCTACTTTTTTATGATTTATTATAAACTTTTTACTGAATATAAAAAACCAAAATATTTAGCTTTTTCTAAACAAAAAAATAGCATATTAATTTTTCTTTACTTTTTAATACTTAATATAAATAAAATATTAGAAAAACAAATAATTTAACTTTTAATACTATTAAACATTAAGTTTTTATTTAGAATTAAGTAAAAAACAAACACTACCATACATTAAAAAAGAAAAAAGAAAAAGCAAACCCACACCTACAGTTGTGAGATTGCTTCTAGCCTCTACTATAGGGTTATTTTGGATCACCTATTGTCATGATTTGTAACGGTTCTTTTTAATTGTAACAATAATCTATGGTTATTCCTCTTTTATTTTTTTTCCCCTTTAGCCACATATGGCTAACTGCGATCATAGAACTATCCTCTTGTAATGTGACTTAACGGTTGGACCTACGGCTTTCGTCTAATAGAAAAGTCTTATGCATGGGCAGACGAAATTGCCACTGGTCACAACAAGAGAAGGAGATGCAACACAAACTAAAACTAAGAGAATTCAATATTGTTGAGAAGTACTCTACTCTCTACCTTTATTTGCATTTAGGGTCTTTCAATTGTATGATTTCTTTCCCCTTATAATTGCTTTTATTAATAGTTGTTTTTTCTCATTCCAAATATAGATCTTCTAACCAGCCGTTGTTGTTCTTTTATATAAAATTAATTTAAAATTTTTTATTTCTACAATTGCCATAAGAATGTGAAAGAATGAGAATTAAAGAGAATTCTTAATTTTTTTTTTTATATTGGCATGCTTTTTGCAATCATTTTTTCAAAAATGATTTTATAGTCTAAAAACCATTTTTTTACAATAAATACTTAATTTTTCATCTTTTATTTTTATCCTATTTCAAGGAAATTCATCATATTTTCAAAATATAATTTTTCTCGTTCTATTTAAAGTAAATTTGTATTTCGTGTACTCGACATAGAGTTTTAGTGTAATTACAATTTATAAATGAAGGATTTTAAGGTAATGTAGTGATATTTATCAAACAAAAACTCTCAAACCATTGAATATATTCGTAATATTTAAGGTTGTTGAATAAGGGTACAAATAAATGAAATCAAGGCAGAAAAGTACAAATAAATAATACTAGTGTAAAACAATGACACTTACAAATATTTAGTTGATAATAATTAATTAATAGTATTTTTGGATATGTATAAAAAAATAATTTTGGATATGTATAAAAAAATATAATTTTGTATTGTATTCACAACCTTATAAATTTGTATTCACATTATATTTTCTATAAACATTAATTTAAAAATATTTAGGGCTCGTTGTTTTTTAAAAATTGTTTTTAAAATAGAGAACAAAAACTATTTTTTTTTATAATTTTTTAAGAATAGAATGTTTGACAATATGTTTTTAAAAATAGTTTTTTCAAACAAAAAACAAGAAGCTTGTTTGAGTAAATGTTTCATGAAACAAAAACATCTAAACATTTATAAAAATATTTAAATTAGCAAAAAATAACCTACCAATAAAAAATATATTTGATAAAATATCAAATTTTAAACAAAATTAAATTTTATCAACAATTAAATAACATATATTTGAATAATTATATGCAAATTTATGAATTAACAACTATTTGATTAAAACTAAACGTTTAAACATTTGAAAAATCTCAAAAGTAAATAAAACATACCCTACAAACAAAAAAATATTTAATAAAACATTAAATACAAAATTATAAAAAAAATTATTTTGTTAGATTTATTTTTTGTATATTAGGATTCAAGTAAATTTAATTTTATTAATATTAAATAAATTTAAAAATAAAAATACACAAATATTTTATAAAATTTATTCCATATTCATGTGTTACCTAATTTTTTTTATTTTATCTTTTTTTTCACCAACAAAATTAGTTCGAGAGGCAAAGTTGTACCTAATTTTTGAAACATATTATTAAAATTGATGAAATAATCACCAAATAAAAAATCTAACCCTTCTTATGTTTTTTTTGAAAAAAAATCAAATTTTAACATAAATATGTTTTTCTATTTTAAGTATTTATATGTAAGTTTAAAAACAAAATATTATTTTTATAAGAAAATAATAAAATCATTTTTTTGATGTAAAAAAGGATGAGAGGTTAAATTTTAAAAATTAGGTTTTGAGATGCTTTTTTAATCAAATAACCCATAATTTTTTAATTATATATTTTTTTTTTCACAAACATAATTAGTTTTTAATAGGGGTAAAGTTGCAGTTTTAGTTTTTTTTTTTTAACTTTCTAAAATTCCTAAATCCTCCGCCCCTGCTCTCTCTCACCTCTTTTTATGTTCTCCTCTCTATATCCCTTACTGTCCTGAGGTTCTCACCTCATTCCCAACAATTTTTTTTCCTGGTAGCATGGAAAGTGAAAGAAACTGGAGGTAGGAAGACGAGGCTCTTGTGTCTCATCTATGGCGGTGTCTCCCCGGAGTGGAATCTAGGGTGCGGCGGAAGCCATAGGCTTGAAATAAGGGGAAGTGAAAGGCGGAGGACTTTTGAGTTTTATTGGCCGAGAAGCTAGGGCACGGTGTCTCTCTATGGATTTGTTGACGATGTGTCGGATGATAAAGATTTGACTCAATTTATTACTCATCTTTAGATGACAGTTGTTCGAGTGGAGACTTGGTAGATAAAATAGTGTCTTTCTATAAAGCAGCCAAGGACTCGGAAGAGAGGCTGCAGGATGGGGCTAATCAGAAGCCTCAGTACAGTTTAAGGTCTTTTTATCGTGCAATAGAAAATACTAACAAATCAAACAGAAAATTTGGATTTTAGAAAGCAATTTATGGTGGATTTGCTATGTTTTTTCTCACTTTGTTAGATGCGCCGAGTGCTAAGTTAATGAACCAAATGATTTTGTCAAAATTATTAGGAGGAAAGATACCTCCATAAATACCTTTTTGATGAATACTTGATGGCTAGGGGAAGCACAAGCTCTGGTGATTTCTTGGAGAACTATATTTTAACTTAAAGTGTGAGGGAGCATCTCAGGAACCTGGCTCGTGCTGTTTTGATTAAACGATATCCTGTTCTCTTACAGGGTCCCACCTCCAGTGGAAAGACGAGTCTTGTGCAATATCTTGCTACAAAAACCGGCCATAAATTAGAAATATATCTATTTTGGAGGAAATATATCTTGTTCTGAGCAGATGTTGGGCCTATAAGCCGTGGATTCTGGACTAGGTTGTCATATTATGATACAAGTGTTAAAAGCCAAATTAGAAATAAATGTCTTCTAACCGCGGATCCTAGATTTTGTTTGTTATAGTAAACTTTTTGTTGGTCTATAAGCTGTATTGGAAGCTTACTTTGTCAGTCAACCTGGCATATATTGCTAAATTTCACTACAACATAGGGAATATCTCTGATAAGAGTGATTTTCTGAGGTCACCCAATATGATGTTTGGTGCTTGTCTAACTTTGTCATGATCATTACTTGTTCTCTGTGTCTGATCATGTTTGATGTGTATGCTAGGACAAGCTGGCTTTTACTCTGCGAGGTGCATTTAAGATGAATACCTTTTTGTGTGTATATTGGTAGCCGTGTTTGTTGAAACAATTGCATTCTTATGGGATGCATTTACATCATGATTTCAACTTCTTTGCATTGTTGAATGTTGTTGGACATGCTCATCATTGCCAATTGGAAATTTGAAATTATGCAAATTTTGCCGTCATGCTTAAATGATTAAGCCAAATAACATGCCTCAGATTCTTGGTGCAGGTCTACCTTAAGTTATTTCAGATTTGTTCCACCTCCGTTTGAATGGATAGTGATTAAAGGATCAGTTTCTGAGTTGCCAGCTAAGGTATTTACATTATTTCTGATTCAATTCTAATTCAACCTATCCTCCCCTTTATGGCATGGACAGGTCAAAGGAACGATTTTTTTTTTTTTTTTTAGGTTTTCTGCATGTGTTATAAAATTGATTTCTAGGCATGTGCATAACACATGGAGCAAGCTAGGCTTTTTTATTTTATTTTATTTTTTAATTATATATGTATATTTGTTTATTTTTATTTTTTGCTCCTTTTTTTAATATTTATTTTGTGGGTGGGGGTGTGGATTTGTGGTTAGATGGTATGACAGTAGGCACCTCCTTGTTGTGTTTGGTCTTGAGCTTTTCTTGATGGTTGGTTAGATCATCTTAATACTTGAACTTGTGTTTACAGTCCTATTTAGGATTAGGAAGAAATGGAACTAGGTTTAATAATATTAAGAATTTGGTATTTGGCAAGTTGTGAAGGCTGTTGAATCTTTGGACTTATACTAATGAATGATATTTCTACGCCAAAGTTTTGAGATGAGATGAGAGGGGGAAAGTGTTGGGTTGCGATTGAGTTGAAGTCGTTTGAAGTTTCGGTAGAGGAAGTCCGAGGGAAGTTAAAAGGTATTATTGTGGAGAGGAGTAGAGGTCTCTCCTCTTGGATCCGGTTTGGAGATTTAAGTTTAAGAAACCTTTTGGAAGGATTTGAAGAATGTTGCAGGGAGGAGAAGGAAGGAAGGTTGGTAAAAGTCTGGGAGGAAGAGGGGAGAGAGAAAGTTCAGGCTAGATAGGCGTGTAAACGTGGCGGGGAGATTCCTCTTATG